>OU342746.1:31070110-31637218 GCA_910589775.1 Avena eriantha | reverse complement strand
TTTAGGAAAGGAACACAAATGCAAGGACTCTGCTGGTGGTTTCGGAAAGGAACATACATGCAATGACTCTAGTGGTGATTTCAGAAAGGAAGACACATGCAATGACTCTGTTGGTGGATTAGGAAAAGAAGACACTTGCATTGACAATAGTGGTTGTTTAGCAAAAGAAGACACATGCAATGACTCTGGTGGTGGTTTAGGAAATGAACACACATGCAATGACTCTGGTGGCGGTTTAGGAAAGGAAACACACATGCAATGACACTGGTGGATCCATGTGGTTTAGCAAATGAAGACACATGAAATGACTTTGGTGGTGGTTTTTGAAATGAACACACATGCAATAACTCTGGTGGTGGTTTAGGAAAGGAAGACACATACAATGACTCTAGTGGTGGTTTCCGAAAGGAACACACATGCAATGACTCCGGTGGTGGTTTAGGAAAAGAAGACACATGCAATGCTCTGGTGGTGGTTTAGCAAAGGAACACACATGCGATGATTCTTGCGGTGTCTTAGGAAAAGAAGACATAGGCAATGACTCTGGTGGTGGTTTGAGAAAGGAACACACATTCAATGATCCTTATGGTGGTTTAGTAAAGGAACACACATGCAATGAGTCTAGTGGTCGTTTTGGAAAGGAAGACACATGCAATGATTCTTCTGGATCCATGTGGTTTCGGAAAAGAAGCCACATGCAATGACTCTGGTGGTCGTTTAGGAAAGGAACACACATACAATGACTCTGGGGTGGTTTAATAAAGGAACACACATGCAATGACACTGGTGGATCCATGTGGTTTAGGAAAAGAAGACACGTGCAATAACTCTGGTGGTTGTTTCAGAAAGGAACACACGTGCAATGACTATGATGGTGGTTTAGGAAAGGAATAGACATGCAATGACTCTAGTGATGGTTTACGAAAGGAAGACACATGCAATGACTCTGGTGGTGGTTTAGGAAAAGAAGACACATGCAATCTAGTGGTGGTTTAGGAAAAGAAGACACATGCAATGACTCTGGTGGTGGTTTAGGAAACAAACACACATGCAATGACTCTGGTGGTGGTTTAGGAAAGGAACACGCATGCAATGAATCTAGTGGTGGTTTAGGAAAACAAGACAAATGCAATGACTCTGGTGGTGGTTTAGGAAAGGAACACACATGCGATGACTCTTGTGGTGGTTTAGGAAAAGAAGACACAGGCAATGACTCTGGTGGTCGTTTAGGAAAGGAAGACAGATGCAATAACTCTAGTGGTGGTTAGAGAAAGGAACACACATGCAATGACTCTGGTAGTTTAGGAAAAGGAACACACATGCAATGACTCTAGTGGTTGTTTAGGAAAGAAAGATACATGCAATAACTCTAGTGGTGGTTTAGGAAAAGTTGAAAAAGGCAATGATTCTGGTGGTGGTTTAGAAAAGGAACACACATTCAATGACTTTGGTGGTGGTTTAGGAAAGGAACACACATTCAATGATTCTGGTGGTGGTTTAGTAAAGGAACACACATGCAATGACTCTAGTGGTGGTTTAGGAAAGGAAGACACCCGCAGTGACTCTAGTGGATCCATGTGGTTTAGGAAAAGAAGCCACATGCAATGACTCTGGTGCTGGTTTAGGAAAGGAACATACATGCAATGACTCTGGGTGTTTTAAGAAAGGAACACACATGTAATGACACTGGTGGATCCATGTGGATTAGGAAAAAAGACACATGCAATGACTCTGCTGGTGGTTTAGGAAAGGAACACAAATGCAATGCTCTGCTGGTGGTTACGGAAAGGAACATACATGCAATGACTCTAGTGGTGATTTCAGAAAGGAAGACACATGCAATGACTCTAGTGGTGGTTTAGGAAAAGAAGACACTTGCATTGACAATAGTGGTTGTTTAGGAAAAGAAGACACATGCAATGACTCTGGTGGTGGTTTAGGAAACGAACACACATGCCATGACTCTGGTGGCGGTTTAGGAAAGGAACACACATGCAATGACACTGGTGGATCCATGTGGTTTAGGAAATGAAGACACATGAAATGACTTTGGTGGTGGTTTTTGAAATGGACACACATGCAATAACTCTGGTGGTGGTTTAGGAAAGGAAGACACATACAATGACTCTAGTGGTGGTTTCAGAAAGGAACACACATGCAATGACTCCGGTGGTGGTTTAGGAAAAGAAGACACATGCAATGCTCTGGTGGTGGTTTAGGAAAGGAACACACATGCGATGATTCTTGCGGTGTCTTAGGAAAAGAAGACATAGGCAATGACTCTGGTGGTGGTTTGAAGGAACACACATGCAATGACTCTGGTGGAGGTTTAGGAAAAGTAACTCACATGCAACAACTCTGGTGGTTGTTCAGGAAAGGAAGACACATGCAATAACTCTGGTGGTGGTTTAGGAAAAGAAGTAACACGCAATGATTCATGTAATGGTTTAGTAAAGGAACACACATTCAATGACTCCGGTGGTGGTTTAGGAAAGGAACACACATGCAATTACTCCGATGGTGGTTTAGGAACAGAAGACAAATGCAATGAATCTGGTGGTAGTTTGAGAAAAGAGCACACATGCAATGACTCTGGTGGTGGTTTAGGAAAAGAAACACACATGCAATGACTCTAGTGGTTGTTTAGGAAAAGAAGACACATGCAATAACTCTGGTGGTGGTTTGGGAAAAGAAGACAAATGCAATGATTCTGGTGGTGGTTTGGGAAAGGAACACACATTGAATGACTCTGGTGGTGGTTTAGGAAAGGAACACACATTCAATGATTCTTGTGGTGGTTTAGTAAAGGAACACACATGCAATGACTATAGTGGTCGTTCAGGAAAGGAAGACACACGCAATGATTCTTCTGGATCCATGTGGTTGGGGAAAAGAAGCCACATGCAATGACTCTGGTGGTGGTTTAGGAAAGAAAGACACATACAATCAATCTGGGGTGGTTTAAGAAAGGAACACACATGCAATGACACTGGTGGATCCATGTGGATTAGGAAAAAAGACACATGCAATGACTCTGGTGGTGGTTTTGGAAAGGAACACAAATGCAATGACTCTGGTGGTGGTTTAGGAAAGGAACATACATGCAATGACTCTAGTGGTGGTTTCGGAAAGGAAGACACGTGCAATGACTCTGGGGGTGGTTTAGGAAAAGAAGACACTTGAATTGACTCTAGTGGTTGTTTAGGAAAAGAAGACACATGCAATGACTCTGGTGGTGGTTTAGGAAACGAGCACACATGCAATGACTCTGGTTGCGGTTTAGGAAAGGAACACACATGCAATGACACTAGTGGATCCATGTGGTTTAGGAAAAGAAGACACATGAAATGACTTTGGTGGTGGTTTTTGAAATGAACACACATGCAATAACTCTGGTGGTGGTTTAGGAAAGGAAGACACATACAATGACTCTAGTGGTGGTTTCAGAAAGGAACACACATGCAATCACTCCGGTGGTGGTTTAGGAAAAGAAGACACATGCAATGCTCTAGTGGTGGTTTAGGAATGGAACACACATGCGATGACTCTTGTGGTGGCTTGGGAAAAGAGACATAGGCATTGACTCTGGTGGTGGTTTGAGAAAGGAACACACATGCAATGACTCTGGTGGAGATTTAGGAAAGGTAACACACATGCAATGAGTCTGGTGGTTGTTCAGGAAAGGAAGACACATGCAATAACCCTGGTGGTGGTTTAGGAAAAGAAGTCACATGCAATGAATCTTATAATGGTTTAGGAAAGGAACACAAATTCAATGACTCCGGTGGTGGTTTAGGAAAGCAACACACATGCAATTACTCCGGTGGTGGTTTAGGAACAGAAGACAAATGCAATGAATCTGGTGGTAGTTTGAGAAAAGAACACACATGCAATGACTCTGGTGGTGGTTTAGGAAAAGGAACACACATGCAATGACTCTAGTGGTTGTTTATGAAAAGAAGACCCATGCAATAACTCTGGTGGTGGTTTGGGAAAAGAAGACAAATGCAATGATTCTGGTGGTGGTTTGGGAAAGGAACACACATTGAATAAATATGGTGGTGGTTTAGGAAAGGAACACACATTCAATGATTCTTGTGGTGGTTTAGTAAAGGAACACACATGCAATGAGTCTAGTGGTCGTTTACGAAAGGAAGACACATGCAATGATTCTTCTGGATCCATGTGGTTTGGGAAAAGAAGCCACATGCAATGACTCTGGTGGTGTTTTAGGAAAGAAACACACATACAATGAATCTGGGGTGGTTTAAGAAAGGAACAAACATGCAATGACACTGGTAGATCCATGTGTTTTAGGAAAAGAAGACACATGAAATGACTCTGGTGGTGGTTTCGGAAAGGAACACACATGTAATGACTATGGTAGTGGTTTAGGAAAGGAATAGACACGCGATGACTCGAGTGATGGTTTAGGAAAGGAAGACACATGCAATGACTCTGGTGGTGGTTGAGGAAAAGAAGACACAAGCAATAACTCTAGTGGTCGTTTAGGAAAAGATGACACATGCAATGACTCTGGTGGTGGTTTAGGAAAGGAACACACATGCAATGACACTGGTGGTGCCATGTGGTTTAGGAAAAGAAGACACATGAAATGACTCTGGTGGTGGTTTTTGAAAGGAACACACATGCTATGACTCTGGTGGTGGTTTTGGAAAGGAAGATACATGCAATGACTCTAGTGGTGGTTTAAGAAAGGAACACACATGCAATGACTCTGGTGGTGGTTTAGGAAAATAAGACACATGCAATGACTCTTGTGGTGCTTTAGGAAACGAAGACACATGCAATGACTCTAGTGGTGGTTTAGGAAAAGAAGACGCATGCAATGACTCTGGTGGTGGTTTAGGAAACGAACACACATGCAATGACTCTGGTGGTTGTTTAGGAAAGGAACACACATGCAATGACACTGGTGGATCCATGCGGTTTAGGAAAAGAAGACACATGAAATGACTCTGGTTGTGGTTTTTGAAAGTAACACACATGCAATCACTCTGGTGGGTGTTTAGGAAAGGAAGATACATGCAATGACTCTAGTGGTGGTTAAGAAAGGAACACACATGCAATGACTCTGGAGGTGGTTTAGGAAAATAAGACACATGGAATGATTCTAGTAATGGTTTAGGAAAGGAACACACATTCAATGACTCCGGTCGTGGTTTAGGAAAGTAACACACATGGAATTAGTCTGGTGGTGGTTTAGGAACATAAGACAAATGCAATGAATCTGGTGGTTGTTTGAGAAAGGAACACACAAGCAATGAATCTGGTGGTGGTTTAGGAAAGGAACACACATGCGATGACTCTTGTGGTGGTTTAGGAAATGAAGACACAAGCAATGACTCTGGTGGTCGTTTGAGAAAGGAACACACATGCAATGACTCTGGTGGTTGTTCAGCAAAGGAAGACAAATGCAATAACTCTGGTGGTGGTTTAGGAAAACAAGTCACATGCAATGATTCTTGTAATGGTTTAGGAAAATAAGACACATGCAATAACTCTGGTGGTGGTTTGGGAAAAGAAGACAAATGAAATGATTCTGGTGGTTGTTTGGGAAAGGAACACGCATTGAATGACTCTGGTGGTGGTTTAGGAAAGGAACACACATTCAATGATTCTTGTATCGGTTTAGTAAAGGGACACACATGCAATGACTCTAGTGGTCGTTTAGGAAAGGAAGACACATGCAATGATTCTTCTGGATCCATATGGTTTGGGAAAAGAAGCCACATGCAATGACTCTGGTGGTGGTTTAGGAAAGAAACACACATACAATGACTCTGGGGTGGTTTAAGAAAGGAACACACATGCAATGACACTGGTGGATCCTAGTGGTTTAGGAAAAGAAGACACATGCAATGACTCTGGTGGTGGTTTCCGAAAGGAACACACGTGCAATGACTATGGTGGTGGTTTAGGAAAGGAATAGTCATGCAATGACTGTAGTGATAGTTTACGAAAGGAAGACACATGCAATGACTCTGGTGGTGGTTTAGGAAAATAAGACACATGCAATCTAGTGGTGGTTTAGGAAAAGAAGACACATGCAATGACTCTGGTGGTGGTTTAGGAAACGAACACACATGCAATGACTCTGGTGGTGGTTTAGGAAAGGAACACACATGCAATGAATCTGGTGGTGGTTTAGGAAAAGAAGACAATTGCAATGACTCTGGTGGTGGTTAGATAAAGGAACACACATGCAATGACTCTGGTGGTTTAGGGAAAGGAACACACATGCAATGACTCTGGTGGTTGTTTAGGAAAGTAAGACACATGCAATAACACTGGTGTTGGTTTAGGAAAAGAAGAAAAATGCAATGATTCTGGTGGGGGTTTAGGAAAGGAACACAAATTCAATGACTTTGGTGGTGGTTTAGGAAAGCAACACACGTTCAATGATTCTGGTGGTGGTTTAGTAAAGGAACACACATGCAATAACTCTAGTGGTGGTTTAGGAAAGGAAGACACCCGCAGTGACTCTGGTGGATCCATGTGGTTTAGGAAAAGTAGCCACATGCAATGACTCTGCCGGTGGTTTAGGAAAGGAACACACATGCAATGACTTTGGTGGTGGTTTAGGAAAGGAACACACATTCAATGCTTCTGGTGGTGGTTAAGTAAAGGAACACACATGCATTGACTCTAGTGGTGGTTTAGGAAAGGAAGACACCCGCAGTGACTCTGGTGGATCCATGTAGTTTAGGAAAAGAAGCCACATGCAATGACTCTAGTGGTGGTTTAGGAAAGGAACACACATGCAATGACTCTGGGTGGTTTAAGAAAGGAACACACATGCAATGACACTGGTGGAGCCATGTGGATTAGGAAAAAAGACACATGCAATGACTCTGGTGGTGGTTTAGGAAAGGAACACAATTGCAATGACTCTGGTGGTGGTTTAGGAAAGGAACATAAATGCAATGACTCTAGTGGTGGTTTCGGAAAGGAAGACACAAGCAATGACTCTAGGGGTGGTTTAGGAAAAGAAGACACTTGAATTGACTCTAGTGGTTGTTTAGGAAAAGAAGACACATGCAATGACTCTGGTGGTGGTTTAGGAAACGAGCACAGATGCAATGACTCTGGTGGCGGTTTAGGAAAGGAACACACATGCAATGACACTGGTGGATCCATGTGGTTTAGGAAAAGAAGACACATGAAATGACTTTGGTGGTGGTTTTTGAAATGAACACACATGCAATAACTCTGGTGGTGGTTTAGGAAACAGTTCCCACATCACCTTTTGGAATACCTCCTTTTCTCAAACCTTGTGCATTTTTGGAAATGCACCTGAACCATCTTGTTAACCATCCTAAGGACTACCAAGGCCCACTATTTCGCCTGGTTATATCCTTCTCCAACCCACTTGTCCATGATGGTTTTGCAGTTAAGAAAATAACAATTCCTGCAAAACTAGTCATCATGCCTACTTTGCTAGAGGCTCACAACACCCTCCAACCTTCTATGGAACAACTCTCTGCATGGTTGTGTTCTACTCATTTAGTTCTACCAAAATCTACTTCACTTTCTCCAAATGGATCCTTGTGCATCTTAAACTCACATGGTTTAGAAGGCGTCATGACTCTTTCTGCATGGCAGTCTTAATTTCAACAAAGTTGGCCATCACTTCTAGATCACATTAAATACAATTAAATCAAAATCTTTCTGCCATGATCATCTATGTGACCTGGTTTACCTACCCATCTATCCCTTGCACCAAGGTGAGCTCTAAGATCCAAGATGCAAGCCTGTTTTGGTGGTATGAAAATAACACCACCCTAGATCATCAACTCCTTGTTTTCCATCCTTTTCAAGTTCGGAATTCATTCCACAAGGTTTCAAATGCTTTCATATATCATCTATATTGATCATCAATATTTATCAAATATTATCCATAATTATTATGGCTCCAAAACTATTTAATTTCTTAAATAGTCAACATCTCCAAAACTCCTTCCATAAAGGAAAGTTTGGTTTTTACCAAACCACTTCCCCAACTTTTGGCTCATATGAGTCCCACAAATCATATCCTATCCTTCCAGCTCAAAACTAAATATTTTTGAGATGCTTTATTATTTCTTTTTGTCCATTTTCTTAAATGGCTGAATAGGAATAATAATTGTTTTAAATACTTTTAATCGTCAATAAATATTGGGAAAAATCCCCTAAGTGTGTATTCAAATTTGGGACCCTTCCAAACCAAAATCCATCCTTTCCCAATGGAAATTTATCAATTTCTCTTCTAAAAATCATTTCTGTACTTTTTGAGTAATTGGATTTAGGGGGACTAATACTCCTCTCAAAAATCTCAAATAAATCCTAGAGGCCTACCTTTACCTCATCTATCTACCAGTACCATTTTCTCCTCTGGTCCAATGTAAATTTTCGGACTTCCTTCACAACCCTCAATTGGATCAAATTTGCCATTTAAGCAAATCCACAGCTCCAACCATTTCCAAATTCCATCAAAACCTGTTCAATGCTTCTCATTAGCACCAGGACACATCCTTGGTCGACCACCACTGTAGCAACCCCCCATCAATTACCCAATTTTCCCTTGTACTAGTAGTAGGAGAGAGAGATAAACCCAAATCTTACAAAGATCCACTCCCTTTAAGTACCACTGATGCCACCTCCTCTCTCTCTGGTCCAGCATGACCCAAATACCATCCTACCCCTCTCCACCTCCCATTGGATTAATCCCTGGACAACATTCCCCTCCACCATGTCCACATTGGTAATTTACCCCATCTATCTCCTCCCCTTGGTATATTTGGCCAGAGGCCACCCCCAGCTCGCCCCTGCCCTCATTTTCTCCCTCTCCACCCCACTTATCTCCCCCGAGCTCCACACCCTCTCCCCTGATCTGTGCTGTCCGAAGGAAGAAGAAGATGAGCTCTCGGCCTCCTCCCAAAAATCGAGCAAGGCTCTTCCCCCTCTGATCTATTCCTTCGGCATGTCAGCCCATGTGATCCCCTTGCTCTCCTGCATCTAACGGTGCTCTTCTTTTTGCCCAGGACCCTCTCCTCCGTCGTTGCCGTCGAGCTCCGACGAGTCTACTCTCGGCCGCCGTTGCACGAGCTTCCTCCTGGCGTCAACGCTCCTCGTGCAGCCCACCGATCTGATCAGCGCCGTCGACCGCGTCGCCCTGCACCCTCCGCGCCGCCTCCCGAGCCCTCTGATGAGCTCCCCTCCCCACGGCACCCTCTGCTAGGGTTATCCTCGTCGCCGGCGAGCCCCGGGTGGATGACGACGCTGCCCCGTCCATTGCCACTTAAGCGGATGGCCAGATCTAGCCGATACCGCTTCGGCGCCTCCCCCCACTGACCGTTGGGCCCCGCTTGCCAGTTCAAGCGCCGGCTCCCACTGTGTGGTCCAGTTCCCCCAAATCCGGCCCATTGCACCCCTTTTCTTTTTCTTTATAGCTAACCTATTATTCTCGAGAAGCTCCAGTTGTTTTAAATCCAAATTAAATGGTAAATCAAGTCCAAAAGGCTAGATATAAATTTCTGGTGGTTCTCTGATGTTTTCTCAAACATGTAGAGGCAACCCCAAGTCCAAATTAAATTCCAATATTTACTATTAATTAATCTACTGCCAAGTGTAATTTACACAAATTAATTTCCTCAAAGAAGTTTTGCACAGCCATTTGAGATGAACCAAAGTCCTACTGTGAGGTATTTGACATACCTATCATCTAGAACTGGTCCTATGCCAAGTTGACTAGTAGGTTGCCTTTAACAAAAATAACCAAACCAGCCCTTATCTTCCTTAGATAAATTCCCTAGGTCAAACCAAATGTGGTATTGACCTGATTCCAACTCGCAGTACTTCCTAGAATCAGTATCTACCAACACCTAGCAGCTCAGAATTTATTAAGCTCTGGTTTAATTTTAGTAATTTAAATACTTCTGTAAGGGGTATTTTCACTAATTAAATCACTCCATGAGTTTGGCTACTCCAAAAAGAGTGAATCCAATTACTACATAGAGGTATTGGACATACCTATCGCATGCCCTTGGAACAAACTCAATAACTAATGTAGATTTAATCTGGTGAAAAAGAGAAGAATCATGTAGAACTGCATTTGGGAATTTCCTGAGGGTATTCTGGTAATTGTTTGGACATGATTCCAACTCTGGGTGGTTCAGTACAGAAAGTACTACCAAATACTCCAAGAAAATAATTTTTGGAGCTCTATATAAATTCTGGTGAATTATCTCCTCAAACTAGAGTTTAATCCACTATAAAAAAAGCATGATTAAATCTAGGTATTGGATATTCAAGTGAAACCACTTGTGATGGTTTTGTCTTGACCAGAACTATGTGAGGCTATAACTTTTGCACATTGATATCCTACTTACCATAGATCCCTAATCCGAGTTCCTTATATCTAGAGTTGACACCTATCTTCCAAGAGAAAATACCTAAGTGGCAATCTAGTAAATTCCACCACCCATACCCAACTTCTCCAAAACCTCCCTAGTCCAGTAGTAATATTTATGATTGTTGCTGTATGGTTTGATGCTTGATCGTCTTGTATTGATTGTGGACATTGTCTGCTTGCATGTCTACCCGATGACGACGATAGTGTGAGTGTCTAATGACAAGAAGGAAGGGACTGTTTTGGGATTTTTCCCCACTTCAAAGGTTTCAAAACGGCTTTGTAAAACCCTGGGAAGAGGCAACGTTCCCAGTGGAAGTTTTAACAAAAGAGATGGTGCGGAGGAGAAATAAGGATGTGATGGGATGTTCTACGCCTTTACTGGAACAATTTTTATCCGCGCAACCACATTAGCCCAGGTGTTGGGGCTTACCTCGTAGTTTGTCCGCATTAGCCGATGCAACTTCTACCATGCTTATAGGGAGAAATCCCTGGAATTCCGGGCGGGCGCCACCAGATCAAGGATCTGAAGCCTGTCACTTGCTTCGGCAAGAGTGAGCCTGAACTAACAGGAGTCTGGTGGAACAATTGGGTCTCCCGCGGATGGTATGACTTAGGTAGTACAAAAGGAAGTGGAGTCACCAAATTTAAGGTATACGCCATGTTGCGGCTTGGGTATGCGCGTGTACGGAAGGAAGGACTATGGCTGGGAGCCACATACTCATTGCCAGGGAGAACAAACCCAAGAGGAAAAGCATGCCTTTGCTAGGGTTGACAAGCGAAAGCTTAGGTTTGATTATCTGGACCCCCATCTACAGTGGTAGTGGGCCGTGGTTGTATCCCGGCGGATTTATTGATTCTTGTGGGTAAAGTGTGCAAACTCTATAGAATATAACCTATTCGAATAGCCATGTCCACGATCAAGGACGATTGTAAGGGTGTTGTCTAGGGGTACCCAAATTGTGCTTGTTTGGGAAACAAGTACGAAGTGGACGAAGGTTCTAGGGGAACCCAAGTTCGAAAGCTTTGTTTTGACCCGAGGGGTTTGAGATGTTTAAAAGAGGTTTTTACTCCAAAACTATTTTCAAAACTCTTTTTCAACAAAGATATGGAGATGTCTTGATTTATAAAACAGAAGCATGTTTTCAAAACACTTTTTCAACAAAGATATGGAGATGCCATAACTTCAAGTTGGTTTAGGCTTTTCAAAAGCAAACCCAGATATATCTACCTCGCCACATCCATAATTGCATTTCCTTTGATCATTTATCCTATTGGTTTTGCGAGTACATTCAAAAGTACTCACGGCTGTGTCACTGGCTATTTACTTGGCTAGACTTTCAGGAGTTTAAGGTGACGTCCATCGAGCTAGGACGTCTTCCCAGTCAGTTGCCTGTAGGTTGACGCACGATTGGGCTCTGCGCTTGGCGATGTTCCGATGCTAATGATGATGTAGCCATAATGGCAACTATGTAAGTCTTGTAATTCGTTATGTTTCGGATGATGTAATGATACCTGTCGGTTATGTTCCACGGCTCACTGATCATGGGAATGTGGAAATATGCATAATAGGGTTTTCTCGGACGAATAATCCGGGGATCCCACAAATGGCTAGCAAACCTAGTACTCGTGCTGAAGAAGAACAAGACATGGCGCATGTGCGTTGACTACACCAGTCTGAACAAAGCATCAAGGGATAGATCAAGTGATCGATTCGCCCTGCCAAGGATAGGTCAAGTGATCGATTCCACGGCCGGCTGTGAGTTGTTCTCATTTCTGGATGGATATTCAGGCTACCACTAGATCCGGCGGAACCCCGCTGATCAAATCAAGACGTCATTCATCACTCCTTATGGAGCCTACTACTACACCACAATGCCATTTGGATTGAAGAACGCTAGAGCAACATACCAGCACTACATGAAGAAGTGCTTGCAGACTCAGATTGGCAGAAACGTACACGCCTACGTCAACGACGTGGTAGTCAAGACCAAGGAGCACCAGACACTCCTTGAGGACCTGAAGGAAACATTCACTTACCTCCGACGGTTCCATATGAAGCTGAACCCGGAGAAGTGCGTGTTTGGCGTCCCAGCCGGCCAGCTACTTGGTTTTCTTGTATCTGAGCAAGGAATCGTTGTGAACCTGGAGAAGATCGGTGCAATCGAGCGCATGCAGCCGCCCAAGAACTTGAGAGATGTCCAGAAGTTCACCCGCTGCCTGGCCTCCCTTGGTTGGTTCATCAGCCAGCTGGGCGAGAAAGCACTCCCACTATACTAGCTCATGAAGAAGACGGATAAATTCGTCTGGACATCGCTGGCGGATGAAGCTTTCCGTGACCTCAAGCACATGCTCACCTTGCCACCCATTCTGGCAGCACCAGCAGCAAAGGAACCCATGCTGATGTACATCGCAACAACAAACAGGGTCGTCAGTGTGGTGTTGGTAGTGGAGAGGCCGGGAGAAGGAAAGGCGCAGCCGGTGCAACAACCAATGTACTACCCGAGTGAGGTACTCTCGCTCTCGAAGTAGAACTACCCTCACTACTAGAAGCTGGAGTATGGCGTGTACATGGCCTCCAAGAAACTACAGCACTACTTCCAAGAGCACTCCATTCGGGTGGTGGCCCTAGCGCCACTTGCTGAGATCATCGGCAACAGAGATGCCACAGGTCGGGTGGCCAAATGGGCCATAGAGCTCGCCGCCCACAACATACAGTACGAGCCAAGAACAACGATCAAATCTCAGGGCTTGGCGGATTTCCTCGTCGATTTGGCAGAAACACTGTACCTACCACCTTGCCCTGACTCCACACATTGGAAGCTGCACTTCAACGGCTCCAAGATGTATGTAGGTCTCAGAGCCGGAGTGGTCATAACCTATCCAAAAGGAGACCGGCTAGAATACGTGTTACAGATCCACTCCCGCGTGTCCAATAACATCGCTGAGTATGAGGTGCTCATCCACGGCCTCAAGATGGCAAAGGAAATAGGCATCTAACACATCCTATGCTTCGGTGATTCTAATCTGGTGGTGCAGCAAGTGTCAGGCGATTGGGATGCCATAGACGCAAACATGGCTCTATACCGTTTCTTCGTACAGCAGCTATGCGCCTGTTTCGAAGGGTGCGAGTTTCATCATGTTCCCAGGGTAAACAATTAGGCCACAGACACGCTCGCCCGCATCGGGTCGACAAGACAACCAATTCTGGCTGGAGTTTCCCTTGAGAACCTGCGCAAGACATCGATCACACTGTCTCCCGAATCCGACTCCATAATATTGGACGCGAACCCGGGGACTGCCGGCTCCAAATCCTCCACGACGGCTGCACCGCACCCAGGGAATGCTTCGCCGCACCCGGGGACTACCGGCTCCAAGTCCTTCACGATGGCTACACTGCACCCGGGGACTGCTTCGCCGCACCCGGGGACTACCGGCTCTAAGGCCTGCGTGACGGCTGCATCCCACCTGGGGACTGCTCCTGCACACCCGGAGACTGCCGCCTCCAGCCTAGCAGCTGCCAGCTCTGCCCTCCACCCGGTCGGCCTCCGGACGAGCCTGACCCAGCCATCCAAGCAGAAGTGAATCTGCTAATGCAAGCAGTATCTGCCATCCGGGAAACACCAACATGGGCCAAGCCGTTCATGGATTTCCTAGCCAAAGGAGAGCTGCCCGAAGAGGAGGTACATGCTAGACAGGTCAAGCGCAGAGCCAGCGCCTACACCATCATCAACAATGACCTCTACAAGAGGATCGTTGGCGTCATCTACCAACGATGTGTGAGCCAAGAGGAGGGAATCTGGCTGCTGGTCGACATCCACCAGGGTTGGACATGGTTGGCCCCTTCAAAACGGCCAAATCCGGCATGACCCACTTGCTGGTGGCGGTGGACAAGTTCACCAAGTGGATAGAGGCAAAGCCAATAAAGAAGCTGGTTGGGCCAACTGTGGTCAAGTTCTTCACAGACATAATCACACGATTTGGCTACCCCAACAGCACCATAACCGACAACGGAACAAACTTTGCCAAGGGAGCTTTCGTGCGATTATGCGGAGATAAGGGCATCCGCCTGTACCTCGCGTCTGTGGCACACCCCCAGTCCGACGGGCAGTGCGAGCGAGCAAATGGCCTGCTCCTAGCTAGAATCAAGCCCAGGCGGATTGAACCGCTGATGCAATCCCCTGGCTACTGGATTGAGGAGCTGCCAGCTGTATTCTGGAGCCTGCGCACCATGCCAAACCGGTCCACCGGCTACACTCATTGCTTCCTCATTTACAGGGCGGAGGCGGTTCTGTCCACTGACATCGAGTTCGACGCACCCCGCAAACTGCTCTAAACAGAGCAGCAGGCCAAAGAAGCACGGGAGGACAGTGTCGATCTCCTAGAGGAAGCACGCGAACTGGCCTTGTCCAGGTCAACCATCTACCAGCAGAACCTGCGCCGCGATCACGCCAGCAAAATACGTAGCGTCTCGTTCCACGAGGGTGATCTGGTGCTAAGGCTGGTCCAAGACACCAAGGGGATGCATAAGCTGTCTCCACCTTGGGAGGGCCCATTCATTGTCAGCCGGGCACTGTAGAACAACTCATACTACCTCATCGACGCCCGTAAGCCAGAAAAGAACAAGATGGACCGCTCAGGCGAAGAAACTGAACGCCCATGGAACGCGAGCCTGCTCCGCCCCTTTTACACTTGAACAAGAAGTGTATGTACCTTACTTTGAATTAATGAACAAGCATAGTAGCCTCGACATAGTGTTGGGGACTCCGCAATAAAATAAGAAAGTCATGCTACACAAGGATGCTTTTCTGGTGCATTACTCTAACCCCGGAGCCGGCGATCCGTCTTGGGGACTCGGCGGTTGGCCCAGACGGCTGCGCGATCCACGCGGTAGAGTACTGTCGTGGTTCCTAGGGCTTCCTCTTCGGTTCAGGCTGTAGACCGCAAGCCGCTGACAGATCCGGCAAGAGCAGCATGCTCTGAGGCCTCTACACGAAAATGCCACGAGGAAAACAAAAACGTCTGGACGACCCGGATGTGCTCGCTCGCTCAAAGGCAATGACCCAAACCTGAAGTATCGTGCAGTACGCCTACCAAGCCACCCCTTCGACTCTGGCTAAAATCCAGCAAGGGAACAGCGCTGAAATTGGCCAATGATCACTTAGGAAAGGGAAAAGACATTGAATTTGCACGAAACAACAAAAGTCTGTAAACTAGTTCATCTAAGATTACTGTTTGAACTTGCATATACCTAACCAAGCAAACAACTTGTTTGTTTCTATGTTTGCATGAGCCAAAGTTCAACGATGAACACTGCCAAGGCCAAGGCAGATAGCTTCCAGGCGGCAGCAGAGTAGGTCAAGGAGCTTCGACCCGGTTGTATCCTCCAGCCGGCCTGAACCTCGGGGACTACACCATGTGGGTGCGCTTGCGTGCCCCTACAAGGAAGGAGGCATGCGAAAGATGCAAAACAGAAAGTGCAAACAGAAGAGCACGAGAAAATAGACGGGAGGAGGCGAAGCTCCCATAGAAGTTCAATATGTTACAGATGGACAACTATTCACAGGACACATAGAAAAGACAAAATTTTCAAGTTACAAATACTCCCGGCATACCCGGGATCAAATTCATTGAGGGACAGAAGGGCCGGAGGCGTCAGCTCGAGCACGGCTATAGGAGGCGGCGTCGGTTGAGGCGGTCTGCGCCGCAGCCGGAGCATCGGTGCATGTCGCATCCGGGCTGTGGAAGTACCGCTCCATGCCGGCTGGGTCGGTGAAGTCCCTGTCCAGCGCGATGTAGCTCCCGATCGTCACGCCACAGGAGCGGATGTCGGGGACATCGGCGCAATCTGGCCGTAGCTGGTCCCTTAGCGGAATCCAAGGGAAAGGCTCCGCAGATCCACATCCGGGTAATAGGACTTCAGCAACGCCAGCACCATTACCGCGCCACCTCGAGCCACCCACTCCTGGGCCACGTTCATGAGCTCCGGAGCACCCTAGAGACGCTTAGCCAGGACATCCATGGTGGCAGGTGGGATGTCCTCGGGCCAGACATAGTCAAAGACCTCGAGAGCGGCAGCGCGGATCCGGTTCGCCTCCTCACTGACGACCGCCACCAGCTCCCCCAGGTGGAGATTTCGATCCGAACCCATCTCGGGAATTCGGGCTAGCGCCTGGTCTGTTGCCTCAGGGTACTGAGCTGTAGCAGGAAAAGAAGGTAGCAATCAATATTGTTCACAAAGGACAAATCCGCAAAAGGGGCCCAGGTGAAGAGCACTTACTGACAATGATCTCGGCAATCTAGCAAAGCTCTGACAGTGCCGGCGCCTCCTTGGCCTTGGAGGCCTTGAGGGCATCTGCATGGGTAGCATAGAGCTCCTCCAGGTTCTTTAGCGCCTCGGCCCGAGTGTCCGAGCCTTCTTGGCCCTGCCAGCCTTGATCTCCATCTGCTGCTGCTGCGCAGTCAGTTTGGCAATCTGGTCCTGGCAGATCTTGTTGGTCTCCTCTAGCCGGGCGACCTCCTCCTTCATCCGGGCCACCTCGCGGTCCCGGTCCACTAGCAGAGCTGCAGGAGGGTAACCAATACTCAATAAAAAGCATGAGAAATCGCACAATTGGGAAGATATGGCAGAGCGAGCGATCTTACGGCCCAGGTCCCACGAAGTGTTGGCGACATCAGTAAGAGCCCTCTGTGCAATAGAGGAGAGATAAGAACCAAAATAAACAGTTACGTCGCAAGACGGCGACCAAACAACAAAGTTGGCGACAAAGCACATACCTTGATAGAAGCTCCCAGCTCCCTGGCTTGGCCTAGCCCCTGCTCTAGCGCCCCCACCAGCTGGCGGACCTAGCCAACGGCCAGGGGCACTGCCTCTGGCAACTATACCAGGAGAGCGTCCAGTGGCGGCGCGGCACGCGCATGCATCTAGCTGGTGACCTGGAGGTCGTCATCGCTCACCAAAGCCGCGGAGGGTCCAACCTCCGGATGGACAGGGGCAACCGGCGGCGGCACCTCCACCGGCTCGTCCACCCGGTAGGCGCTAGAGTCAGCACCCACCGCCAAGCCGGTGCGAGCCGGGAGACAGCCCCGACCCGGTGAAGCTTCGTGGGCTGAGCTAGTGGCACCACATCTGTCGCTGCCGCCTCAGGGCCCAGAGCCGGCACAGCCTCGGGAGCCGGAGCCGGCGAAAGCTCGGATGTCGGAGCTGGCGCAGCTTCAGACACCAAAGCCGGCGCGACAACGGATGTCGAAGCTGGCGTGCTCTCCTCGGCAGCAGGCGGAGGGGCGGACGCGGTGGCGACGGTCGCGGAGCCAGGCAAGGACATAGCATCGCTGTAGAAACACAAGAAGTGAGCAACACAAATACAAGCAAGGCAATACTTGCACCAAAAGAACAAGAGCGCCTACCCGGCAATGCTCGGCATGATGGGCGCAGGGCGAAGGCGGCGCGACTTCTTTGCGCCACCTATGGAAGGGGCGACGCTGGTAGGGGCAACCCGTTTCCCCCTGCCCCTAGGGGCGGCAAGCTCGGCCAACTCCAAGGACAAGCGAAAAGTCAGGATTGCAATTACAAGCATAGAAAGTGCAAGCATAACAAGGGCAGGAAACAATTTCTCACCAGGTGGGAACTCACAGCCCTCGTCGGCCCGCTTGGGGAATCGCACCACCTCTGCGGGAGGAGCCTTCGCCGGCTTGAAGTCTACGGCGAAGTTGGGGAGCTCGGTGTCACCCATACCGTCCTCCGCTAGCTACGCCGTGAAAATCTACTCAACAAGGGAAGATAAAAGGCACGAAACGGAATCCTTCAGGAAAATACAGCCGGAGAAGAGCAAGAAAAAACATACCTTCGGCGGCAGCCGGCCGCAGTGGTACAGCCGGCAGGGGAACTGCCACTCCTCCTCTAGCTCCTCCTTCAAAATGGTAGCGAGCCATTCGCGGAAGGCGGCGTACGGCACGTCCAGCCGGGATTCCCGAGTGGGATCCAGATGGCCAGAGAGATGGCACATCTTGTGCGACCGGTGCTGCAGCGGGAGCACACGGGTTGCCATCCAGGACAACAGAATGTCCCGGGTGATGAGCCACTCCTTCTCCACGAGGACGGCCAGTCGGGCGCCCATCCGGTCGATGTTGCCCCAGGCGCCCAAGTGCTGGATGGTCTAGGCCTTCCGGCTGGAGGGGACTTTGGCGAAGGCGAGGACCTTGATGATGTCCACCTCTGTGTTGTTGCGCACATAAAAATACGAGCGCTACCAGAGATTGACGGTGTTGGGGAGCTGCAAGCGGGGTATGGGCACTGATGGCCGCGGGTAGATGGCACAGCAGCCCGTCTCCGTCAACGGGCCGCCCTTCCCCACCACCTGCACCTTGAAGTGGAAGAACTTCAAGAAATTCGCGGTGTTAGGGAAGATGCCGAGGAATGCCTCGTAGCAAGACGCGTGATGCAACAGCATCGACATGGTGTTGGCTCCGAGGTGGTGAAACTACAGATCAAAAGTGACCAGCAACTCCAGAACGAAGCGGCTCAGCGGCAGCCCGAGGCCGCGAGCGAAGTGGGCGAGGAAAACGACGGACTCACCAGGCTACCGGTGCGGCACCCGCTTGCCCTCCGGTGCGAGGCAATGCTTCACCACCTGCTCCAACCGCAGGAATTTCCCCCGCTGGTACTTCTTCACGAGCTCCTTTGTGACATAAGAGCCACACCTGCCGCCGGCGACCTCGGCCAGCATATTGCCAAGGAAGGTAGCCGTGATGGAGGCGCGGGGTCATGTGGTCGAAGCAGAGGAGTAGCACCGGCGACCAGGAAATGGTGGCACGGAAGAGCAGAGAGAGGCGAGAGCGCGAGGAAGATTAAAGATGGCAGGCACAGCGAGACGAAGTGAGGAACCACTTCTCCTTGGGCGCGTATTTATTGGCGAAGGATAACCGTGCCGGTTCCCCTGCCTCCACGCCACGTGGCAAAGCAACCACCCCACTACCCTGCGACGGTTCGAGACATATCGCGTGCGCCAAGGCCGCGCGCATAGAGGATCCCGCAGAAGTTACTGCGGGAGGCAAACCGCTCCGACGATCTCCAAGGAGACACAATGATGAAGCCGTGCGCATGGTTACCAAAAACTGAAGCAGCAGACCCAGAAGTCAAACTGACGCGACGCGCGCCAGAAACGGCAGGCCGTGCTTATGCAAGCACCGACCACAGCAGACTGGCCATCCATCTCCCGACCGGGTGCGCCAACCGATCAAGAAGATCACCCATCACACCCTATGTGTGGGTCCATCGGCTCCATAGCCGGTGAACCCCAGCCAGTAAAACAACACTGAATCTAAAGCCGGTGCAGGACAAAGACTACAAGACAAAGGCTACAAGACAAACGAAAACGACAAGGCATTTACGTCACCAATCATATCAAATGAGCACGGAAGAACTTCTCCATGAGGCCAAGTCCTAACGCGCTCGGGGACTAGTGTCGGGGGGATGACCCCCGGGTAGGCCAAGACGGGACCAACCGGCTGGCTCCAAGGAGCGCATGCCGTCTGCACCCAGATCAAGGAACCGCAGCCGGGTGGAATTCCCACCCGAACCGCACTCAAGTTTCCCTGGCTGGCCCGTCTAGCCGGGTAGCCAGAAGAACCGGCTAGGAGGCTGCTCCTAGCCGTCCGCCTCGAATCCGCTGGACACTGTATGGTGGGCATGACGCTCCTTGCTGAGCGCACCCTTGACCGGATAGGCTGGCTGGCCCGCCCAGCGCTATTGGACAACTCTGCCAAAGCTGGAGGCTGAAGAGCAAAGCAAGGGCTGACGAGGAAAGCCCCGGCTTACGCATAAAGATCCGGCTGACGGATAAAGAGCCGGATGACAAGTAAAGCAGGGGCGCTGAGCGCTAAAGCATGGTCCTCCCCTGTACTGGAGGCTTGACTAGAGCCAGGCCTACCATTTGGCCCTGTCTGGCCGACCCACTTTGTAAAGCCCAAATCCAGACAGTAAACCCTAGAACCCATCTTATAAGCTGCCTCCTTGATCTGTATATAAAGGGGGTAGCGCTACGGTTATAGGTAAGCAAAGATAGAAGGAAAATAGACAACAGAAGAAGTACTTAGAGAGTTCCTTGCAAGAGGTAAATAAGGAAACAGCTCAAGGAGCACTTGTATTGGGCGTTTGCCTCCCCTTGATAGTAGATCCTTGCAGGAGTAGGAGTTTTACCTCGCCAAGAGGGCTCCGAACCTAGGTACATCGCTGTGCTTGCAGTATTTGTGCCCAACCCGTTGCGAGTATCCACCGATAGCAACCTGATTGTCCCCTTCAAGCCATCCCCGATACAAGTGCTCCACACCACGACATTAGGAAAGGAAGACACATGCAATAAGTCTCGTGGTGGTTTAGGAAAAGAAGACACATGCAATGATTATGTTAATGGTTTAGGAAAGGAACACAGATTCAATTAAACTAGTGGTGGTTTAGTAAAGGAACACACATGCAATGACTCAAGTGGTGGTTTAGGAAAGGAAGACACATGCAAATGACTCTGGTGGATCCATGTGGTTTAGGAAAAGAAGACACATGCAATGACTCTGGTGGTGGTTTAGGAAAGGAACACACATTCAATGACTCTAGTGGTGGTTTAAGAAAGAATAAACATGCAATGACATTGGTGGATCCGTGTGGTTTACGAAAAGAAGACACATGCAATGACACTGGTGGTATTTTAGGAAAGGAACACACATGCAATGACTATGGTGGTGGTTTAGGAAAGGAACATACATGCAATGAATCTAGTGGTGGTTTAGGAAAGGAATAGACATGCAAAGACTCTCGTGGTGGTTTAGGAAAAGAAGACATATGCAATGGATCTGGTGGTGGTTTAAGAAAGGAACACACATTCAATGACTCTAGTGATGGTTTAGGAAAGGAACAGACAATCAATAATTCTAGTGGTGGTTTAGTAAAGGAGCACACATGCAATGACTCTAGTGGTAGTTTAGGAAAGGAAGACACATGCAATGATTCTGGTGGATCCATGCGGTTTAGGAAAAGAAGACACATGCAATGACTCTAGTGGTGGTTTAGGAAAGTAACACACATGCAATGACTCTGGTGGTGTTTTAAGAAAGGAACACACATGCAATGACACTGGTGGATCTAGGTAGTTTAAGAAAAGAAGACACATCCAATGAGTCTGGTGGTGGGACTCTCGTGGTGGTTTAGGAATGGAACACACATGCAATGACTCTAGTTGAGGAAAGGAACACACATGCAATGACTCTAGTGAATGTTTAAGAAAGGAACACACATGCAATGTCTCTGATGGTGGTTTTAGAAAAGAATACACATGCAACGACTCTACTGGTGGTTTAGGAAATGAAGACACACGCAATGAGTCTGGTGGTGGTTTAGGAAAGGAAGACACATGAAATGACCCTGGTGATGGTTTAAAAAAGGAACACACATGCAATGACTCTGGTGGTGGTTTAGGAAAGGATAACACATGCAATGGCTCTCGGATGGTTTAGGAAAGGAAGACACATGCAATGACTATGGTTGTTGTTTAGGAAAAGAAGACACATGCAAAGACTCTGGTGGTGGTTTAGGAAACAAACACACATGCAATGACTCTGGTGGTGGTTTAGGAAAGGAACACACATACAATGACATTGGTGGATCCTTGTGGTTTAGGAAAAGGAGACACATGAAGTGACTCTGGTGGTGGTTTTTGAAAAGAACACACATGCAATGACTCTGGTGGTGGTTTAGGAAAGGAACACACATGCAATGATTCTAGTGGTGGTTTAAGATAGAAACACACATGCAATGACTCTAGTGGTGGTTTAGGAAAAGAAGACACATGCAATGACTCTGGTGGTGGTTTTGAAAAGGAACACACATGCACTGACTCTGGTGGTGGTTTAGGAAAAGAAGACACAAGCAATGACTCTGGTCATTGTTTAGGAAAGGAAGACACATGCAATAACTCTGGTGGTGGCTTAGGAAAAGTAGACACATGCAATGATTCTGGTAATAGTTTAGGAAAGGAACACACATTCAATGACTCTGGTGGTGGTTTAGGAAAGGAACACACATTCAATGATTCTGTTGGTGGTTTAGTAAAGGAGCACGCATGCAATGACTCTAGTGGTGGTTTAGGAAAGGAAGACACATGCAATGACTCTAGTGGATCCATGTGGTTTAGGAAAAGAAGACACATGTAATGACTCTAGTGGTGGTTTAGGAAAGGAACACACATGCAATGACTCTGGTGGTTGTTTAAGAAAGGAACACACATGCAATGACACTGGTGGATCCATGTGGTTTATGAAAAGAAGACACATGCAATGAGTTTGGTGGTAGTTTACGAAAGGAACACACATGCAATGACAATGGTGGTGGTTTAGGAAAGGAACAGACATGCAATGACTCTAGTGGTGGTTTAGGAAAGGAACACAGATGCAATGACTCTGGTGGTGGTTTAGGAAAAGAAGACATATGTAATGACTCTGGTGGTGGTTCAGGAAAAGATGACACATACAATGAATCTGATGGTGGTTTAACAAAGGAACACACATGCAATAACTCTGGTGTTGGTTTTGGAAATGAACACACATGCAATGACAATGGTGGATCCATCTGGTTTAGGAAAAGAAGACACATGAAATTACTCTAGTGGTGGTTTTGGAAAGGAACACACATGCAATGACTCTGGTGGTGGTTTAGGAAAGGAAGACACATGCAATGACTTTGGTGGTGGTTTAGGAAAACAAGACATATGCAATGCCTCTGGTTGTGGTTTAGGAAAGGAAGATACATGCAATGACTCTAGTGGTGGTTTTGGAAAAGGAACACACATGCAATGACTCTGGTGGTTGTTTAGGAAAGGAAGACACATGCAATAACTTTGGTGGTGGTTTAGGAAAAGAACACACATGCAATGATTCTGGTGGTGGTTTAGGAAAAGAAGGAACATGCAATGGATTTGGTGGTGGTTTAAGATAGGAACACACATTCAATGACTCTGGCGGTGGCTTAGGAAATGAACACACATTCAATGATTCTAGTGCTGGTTTAGTAATGGAACACACATGCAATGACTCTGGTGGATCCATGTGGTTTAGAAAATGAAGAGACATGCAATGACTCTAGTGGTGGTTTAAGATAGGAACACACATGCAGTGACTCTGGTGGTGGTATAGGAAAAGAAGTCAGATGCAATATCTCTGGTGGTGGTTTAGGAAAGGAACACACATGCAATGACTCTGGTGGTGGTTAGATAAAGGAACACACATGCAATGACTCTAGTGGTGGTTTAGGAAAGGAACACACATGCAATGACTCAGGTGGTTGTTTAGGAAAGGAAGACACATGCAATAACTCTGGTGGTGGCTTAGCAAAAGTAGACACATGCAATGATTTTGGTAATGGTTTAGGAAAGGAGCACACATTCAATGACTCTGGTGGTGGTTTAGGAAAGGAACACACATTCAATGATTCTGTTGGTGGTTTAGTAAAGGAGCACGCATGCAATGACTCTAGTGGTGGTTTAGGAAAGGAAGACACATGCAATGACTCTAGTGGATCCATGTGGTTTAGGAAAAGAAGACACATGTAATGACTCTAGTGGTGGTTTAGGAAAGGAACACACATGCAATGACTCTGGTGGTGGTTTAAGAAAGGAACACACATGCAATGACACTGTGGTTTATGAAAAGAAGACACATGCAATGACTCTGGTGGTAGTTTACGAAAGGAACACACATGCAATGACTATGGTGGTGGTTTAGGAAAGGAACAGACATGCAATGACTCTAGTGGTGATTTAGGAAAGGAACACACATGCAATGACCCTGGTGGTGGTTTAGGAAAAGAAGACATATGCAATGACTCTGGTGGTGGTTCAGGAAAAGATGACACATACAATGAATCTGATGGTGGTTTAACAAAGGAACACACATGTAATGACTCTGGTGTTGGTTTTGGAAATGAACACACATGCAATGACACTGGTGGATCAATCTGGTTTAGGAAAAGAAGACACATGAAATTACTCTAGTGGTGGTTTTGAAAAGGAACACGGATGCAATGACTCTAGTGGTGGTTTAGGAAAGGAAGACACATGCAATGACTCTCGTGGTGGTTTAGGAAAAGAAGACACATGAAATGCCTCTCGTTGTGGTTTAGGAAAGGAAGATACATCCAATGACTCTAGTGGTGGTTTTGGAAATGGAACACACATGCAATGACTTTGGTGGTTGTTTAGGAAAGGAAGACACATGTAATAACTTTGGTGGTGGTTTAGGAAAAGAAGACACATGCAATGATTATGGTGGTGGTTTAGGAAAAGAATACACATGCAATGGATTTGGTGGTGGTTTAAGATAGGAACACACATTCAATGACTCTGGTGGTGGCTTAGGAAATGAACACACATTCAATGAGTCTAGTGGTGGTTTACTAAAGGAAGACACATGCAATGACTCTGGTGGTGGTTTAGGAAAGGAACACACATGCAATGATTCTAGTGGTGGTTTAAGAAAGGAACACATATGCAATCACTCTTGTGGTGCTTTAGGAAAAGAAGACACATGCAATGACTCTGGTGGTGGTTTAGGAAAGGTACACACATGCAATGACTCTGGTGGTGGTTTAGGAAAATAAGACACATGCAATGACTCTGGTGGTGGTTTGATAAAGGAACACACATGCAATGACTCTAGTGGTGGTTTAGGAAAAGGAACACACATGCAATGACTCCGGTGGTTGTTTAGGAAAGGAAGACACATGCAATAATTCTGGTGGTGGTTTAGAAAAAGAAGACACATGCAATGATTCTGGTAATGGTTTAGGAAAGGAACACACATTCAATGACTCTGGTGGTGGTTTAGGAAAGGAACACACATTCAATGATTCTGGTGGTGGTTTAGTGAAGAACACACATGCAATGACTCTAGTGTTGGTTTAGGAAAGCAAGACACATGCAATGACTCTAGTGGATCCATGTGCCTTAGGAAGAGAAGACACATGTAATGACTCTGGTGGTGCTTTAGGAAAGGAACGCACATGCAATGATTCTGGAGGTGGTTTAAGAAAGGAACACACATGCAATGACACTGGTGGATCCATGTGGTTTATGAATGGAAGAGACATGCAATGACTCCGGTGGTAGTTTAGGAAAGGAAGACACATGCAAAGACTCTGGTGTTGGTTTTGGAAATGAACACACATGCGATGACACTGGTGGATCCATCCGGTTTAGGAAAAGAAGACACATGAAATTACTCTAGTGGTGGTTTTGGAAAGGAACAGACATGCAATGACTCTGGTGGTGGTTTAGGAAAGGAAGACACATGCAATGACTCTGGTGGTGGTTTAGGAAAAGAAGACACATGCAATGCTTCTCTGCTTGTGGTTTTGGAAAGGAAGATACATCCAATGACTAGGGTGGTGGTTTAGGAAAAGGAACACACATGCAATGACTCTGGTGGTTGTTTAGGAAAGGAGGACACATGCAATAACTTTGGTGGTGGTTTAGGAAAAGAAGACACATGCAATGATTCTGGTGGTGGTTTAGGAAAGGAACACAGAGACAATGACTCTGGTGGTGGTTTATGAAAAGAAGACACCTGCAATGACTCTGGTGGTGGTTTGAGAAAGGAACACACATGCAATGACTCTGGTAGTGGTTTAGGAAAAGGAACACACATGCAATGACTCTGGTGGTTGTTTAGGAAAGGAAGACACATGCAATAACTCTGGTGGTGGTTTAGGCAAAGAAGACACATGTAATGATTTTCGTGGTGGTTTAGAAAAGTAACACACATTCAATGACTCTGGTGGTGGTTTAGGAAAGGAACACACATTAAATGATTCTGGTGGTGGTTTAGTAAAGAACACACATGCATTCTGGAGGTGGTTTAGGAAAGGAAGATACATTCAATGACTCTGGTGGTGGTTTAGGAAAAGGAACACGCATGCAATGACTCTGGTGGTTGTTTAGGAAAGGAAGACATATGCAATAACTCTGGTGGTGATTTTGGACAAGAAGACACATGCAATTATTCTGGTGGTGGTTTAGGAAAGGAACACACATTCAATGACTCTGGTTGTGGTTTAGGAAAGGAACACACATTCAATGATTCTAGTGGTGGTTTAGTAAAGGAACACACATTCAATGATTCTAGTGGTTGTTTAGAAAAGGAACACACATGCATTGACTCTAGTGGTGGTTTAGGAAAGGAAGACACATTCAATGATTCTGGTGGTGGTTTAGGAATGGAACACACATTCAATGATTCTGGTGGTGGTTTAGTAAAGGAACACACAAGCCATGACTCTAGTGGTGGTTTAGGAAAGGAAGACACATGCAATGACTCTGGTGGATCCATGTGGTTTAGGAAAAGAAGACACATGCAATGACTCTGGTGGTGGGTTAGGAAAGGAACACACATGCAATGACTCTGCTGGTGGTTTAAGAAAGGAACACACATGCAATGACACTGGTGGATCCATGTGGTTTATGAATGGAAGAGACATGCAATGACTCCGGTGGTAGTTTAGGAAAGGAAGACACATGCAAAGACTCTGGTGTTGGTTTTGGAAATGAACACACATGCGATGACACTAGTGGATCCATCCGGTTTAGGAAAAGAAGACACATGAAATTACTCTAGTGGTGGTTTTGGAAAGGAACAGACATGCAATGACTCTGGTGGTGGTTTAGGAAAGGAAGACACATGCAATGACTCTGGTGGTGGTTTAGGAAAAGAAGACACATGCAATGCTTCTCTGCTTGTGGTTTTGGAAAGGAAGATACATCCAATGACTAGGGTGGTGGTTTAGGAAAAGGAACACACATGCAATGACTCTGGTGGTTGTTTAGGAAAGGAAGACATATGCAATAACTCTGGTGGTGATTTTGGACAAGAAGACACATGCAATTATTCTGGTGGTGGTTTAGGAAAGGAACACACATTCAATGACTCTGGTTGTGGTTTAGGAAAGGAACACACATTCAATGATTCTAGTGGTGGTTTAGTAAAGGAACACACATTCAATGATTCTAGTGGTTGTTTAGCAAAGGAACACACATGCATTGACTCTAGTGGTGGTTTAGGAAAGGAAGACACATTCAATGATTCTGGTGGTGGTTTAGGAATGGAACACACATTCAATGATTCTGGTGGTGGTTTAGTAAAGGAACACACAAGCCATGACTCTAGTGGTGGTTTAGGAAAGGAAGACACATGCAATGACTCTGGTGGATCCATGTGGTTTAGGAAAAGAAGACACATGCAATGACTCTGGTGGTGGGTTAGGAAAGGAACACACATGCAATGACTCTGCTGGTGGTTTAAGAAAGTAACACACATGCAATGACACTGGTGGATCCATGTGGTTTATGAAAAGAAGACACATGAAATGATTCTGGTGGTAGTTTAGGAAAGGAACACACATGCAATGACTATGTGGTGGTTTAGGAAAGGAACATACATGCAATGACTCTAGTGGTGGGTTATTAAAGGAAGCCTCATGCAATGACTTTGGTGGTGGTTTAGGAAAAGAAGACACATGCAATGACTCTGGTGGTGGTTTAGGAAAAGAAGACAGATACAATGAATTTGATGGTGGTTTAGCATAGGAACACACATGCAATGACTCTGGTGTTGGTTTTGGAATTGAACACACATGCAATGACACTGGTGGATCCATCTGGTTTAGGAAACAAGACACATGAAATGACTCTGGTGGTGGTTTTGGAAAGGAACATGTGGGCCCCCGGATTAATCCTCCATGAATCCCTGTTATGCATACAATTGCAACCACGATCCCATGATCAGTTTGTCCTGGCACATAACCGACAAGTATCATTACAGCATCCGAGAATATACCGAATTACAAGACGTACATAAATGCCGTTATGGCTACATTAATAATCAGCAGCGGACTTCATCAAGCGCAGAGCCCGAGCCATGCCTTAACCTACAGGCAACTGAGTGGGAGAACGTCCTAGCTCGCCTAGTCGTCCACTTCACCTTCGTCTTGATATCTGACCATGTTAATAGCTAGGGACAATGCCAGTGAGTACTTTGAATGTACTCGCAAACCACCCTAATGTAATAATAAACACACGAGGATATTTAATATGGTTGTGGTGGTAGGAGGGATCCAAGAGGGGTTCTTTTCTAATTAGTTTCTCTTGTAGATAAAGCATCTACATATCATTGTGGAAAACTTTTGTAAACCATTTTGGAACCTTTTTGAAAAGTTTTGGAAAAACATTAGGACTAGGTCACCCATTTGTTCCTCCTACGGGTCATCCCCTGACCAAACTCCTTCCATCCCTTTCTAACCATCCCATGGTCATAGTAGGGATCCTTTCCGACCATCCCATGGTCAAAACATTTTCAAAGCCATTTCTTTTCAGGAATCCTTTTTGAAAACAAAACCAGCACCGCTCTACAGAAGTTTGTCCAACCCGTCCTTAACCGCGGACACGGCTATTCGAATAGATTTACACTCAGCAGAGGTTGTACACTTTACCCACACCATCCGGGTACACTACCCTGATCTTCACCGATCGTGGGTCGAGTAACTGATCAAGACTCTCCGGATGCCCACTCCAATATAAGTGCCTACCCTATGAGTGTTAATCCCCTCCAAACCGGGACGTCGGGCGAGAACCAACCGAAGCGCTTTTTCCACTTCTCGAGTGTGCACTTTCAATTAGGGGCTCATAGTAACGCGTGGAGGCCTGCCGACCCTTTATTCCTTCTCTAGGTCCCACCTTTATCGGAGAAGGCCCACCCTCCAGGGATCCCCGATCACCTGTAGTTGTTGCGAGGTAGCTTATACCGGAATAGACAACCATCAAATCCAGCCTTGTCATATACCAGAGTAATGTGGTTGCACAGGGTTAAGTTGTTATAGCTAGACTGCAAAGAACCAGGTGCGTTTTCGTAAACCTTCTTCCTCCAGTTTTCCTCCAGCATTTTGTAAAACAAAACCTTTTTCTTTCTCAACATCTCTTGGGAGGTCCCACCTTGCCAAGGTTTTATCATAAAACATTTAGTAAAACTTTTTCCGGGGTCTTCCCATCCTCTTGCTTTGCTTCGGCTAAATCGGGGTCTCCAAAGGGGTATGGTGGATATGCACCATCAATTTTACTAGGGACAGGTAAGTGTCACCAAGGGGGCTGTACTTAATAGTACAAAGGTATAATGGTTCGGAGGAGCCAAACCACTACCAAGTATACATCAACATATAGTAAAACAATGCAGTTTTAATAAACAGTAGATAAAACATGCCTAAGTAAAATAGTAGGACAAGGCTTATGAGCAAGAAGGTGGCTTGCCTGATGTTCAGCAATATGGCATAATTGTCCCTGGACTTCTTCTTAGAAAACCATAATAACCAATAGAAACCGTCTTCTCCTGCTCTCCGATATAATCGCAACTATCATCGATAGAGAACACATGTAAACAAACAAGAGGGCACAATCACTACAAGGCATACAATCACCACTACCATTCAGCAAACAAGCAATTGAATAAACTCCAATTAAGGTTCCGTAGTTTCAGAGAGGATTGGATTTAGGAGGTTGAGATGGTCTTGGAGAAGGGAATGAAAATCCCTTAGGATTTGTAGTTCAGAAACTACCTAAGAGATGGATTTTGGAGCAAGACCATATTATGTAGGGTACCATTGTAAAAACATGATACCAACAGATAGGTATTGATAAGATGAAACCAACAAAAGTGGTTTCACTATTTTATCAGTTACAAAAGATTTATAGTGATTTTTATAGTGAAAAATACTATAGTTTTAGGAAATAATTCACCAGAGGAGTTCTGGAGCTCAAAAGATTATTCCCTTGGATGGTTAGGTAGTTCTTGATGTACTTTCTCACTAAGAGTTGGAATAATCCAAAATAATTACCATAATGCCCTAAGGAAATTCCCAAATGCAGTTACGTAGACAATTTGTCTTTTTCACCACATTTAATCTACAGAAGGTTTTAGTTTGATTCGAAGGGCACAGTGTTGGTATTTGGAATACCTTTCTGTAGGATTTGGAATCACCCAATTTGGAGTTGTAAAACTTCTGTAGTGCTTTTTCTACTGGAATTACCCTAGGCATAGATTATTAATTCACCAAAATTGGACAGGGCCTCAATAAAATTTGGTCTCTTGGATTTTGGTGGACCATAGTGTCCCTCATCACAGGGAGTTGGAAGTGGGTCAATACCTTTGTTGGTTTGAACTAGAGAAATACCTAAATTCAGATTTGAGTTGTTTTTGTTATTTTTACTAAAGACAAACTACTGTTCACCTTGGCATGAGATAAATGCTAGATGGTAGGATTATGGGTATACTTTCAACTACACTTGGTTTTATCCATTTTGGAGAGGTGTAGGACCCTGAGGGATTTATTTACTGGAAAAGGTACCTCTTGGTAAATAAATCTATAGAGGAGATATTAGTGGTATTTGGCCAAACTTTTGGTACAACAAGATAGAGAAAATCCTAAGGTAATCTAGAAAATTTGTGCCTGGTCAAAAGGAGGTTTTTACCATTTTCATTCGGAATTAAACCTAATAGTTAATTAAGTAGATCTAGGAAGAAAAGATAAAAAGAAAAGGAAAAACATCTACGGGCCACATCTAGCAGGGGGAGGTGGGCTACAAGGCTCCGACCGGCCAAGTGCCTCGGCGGGCAATGCGGGAGAGCAGTTCAAACTGCTGCTGGGTGGGGCCCGCGTGTCGGCGACCTGGGGCTGGCGAAAGGGTATCGGCGGCGGTGGACCGTTGGATCTAAAAAGAGATCGGCGGCGGGGAGGCCGTCTTCTCCCCAGCGTCGCGACGGCGGGGAAGAAACCCTAGGGAGGATCTGGTGGGCTCGGGGAGCTTACCAGAGGCACGAGGAGGGGTCAATAAGGGTGCAGGGCGACGCAGTGGTCCGCTGCTGTTCCAGCGACAGTCGGAAGGGGATTGTTTGGCGAGCGGAGATGTTTCCCCGTAGTGGCACCGACGGAGGCTTTGGTGCTCGCCGGAGCTTGCCGGGGAGGCAGTCCAGGGAGGCATGCACGGTGGCAGGGAGGTGGGGGATCGGATGCGGGGGTCCTGGAGCGTGCAATGACTCTGGTTGTGGTTTCGGAAAGGAACACACATGCAATGACTCTAGTGGTGGTTTAGGAAAAAAAACACACATGCAATGACTCTGGTTGTGGTTTAGGAAAGGAAGACACATGCAATGACTCTGGTGGTGGTTTAGGAAAAGAAGACACATGCAATGACTCTGGTGGTGGTTTAGGAAAGGAAGATACATGCAATGACTCTGGTGGTGGTTTAGGAAAAGGAACACACATGCAATGATTCTAGTGGTGGTTTAGTAAAGGAACACACATGCAATGACTCTATTGGTGGTTTCAAAAAGGAACACACATGCAATGACTCTGGTGGTGGTTTAGGAAAGGATGAGACATGCAATGAATCTAGGTTGTTTAGGAAAGGAAGACACATGCAATGACTATGGTGGTTGTTTAGGAAAAAAAGACACATGTAATGACTGGTGGTGGTTTAGTAAAGGAACACACATGCAATGACTCTGGTGGTGGTTTAGGCAAAGAAGAAACATGCAATGACTCTGGTGGTGGTTTAGGAAAGAAACACACATGCAATGACTCTAGTGGTGGTTTAGGAAAAGAACACACATGCAATGACACTGGTGGTGGTTTAGGACAGGAACACACATGCAATGACTCTGGTGGTGGTTTAAAAAATGAACACCCATGCAATGACTCTGGTGGTGGTTTAGGAAATGAACACACATGCAATGACTCTAGTGGTGGTTTAGGAAAGAAGGAGTATGCAATGACTCTGCTGGTGGTTTAAGAACGGAACACACATGCAATGACTCTGGTGGTGGTCTACGAAAACAAGACACGTGCAATGACTCTGGTGCTGGTTTAATAAAGGAACACTCATGCAATGAATCTGGTGGTGGTTTAGGAAAGGAAGACACATGCAATGGCTCTAGTGGTGGTTTAGGAAACGAACACACATGCAATGGCTTCTGTGGTGGTTTAGGAAAGTAAGACACATGCATTGACTACAGTAGTTGTTTAGGAAAGAAGACACATGCAATGACTCTGGTGGTGGTTTAAGAACGGAACACACATGCAATGACCCCGGTGGTGGTTTAGGAAAGGAAGACACATTCAATGATTCTGCTGGTGGTTTAGGAACGTAACACACATTCAATGATTCTGGTGGTGGTTTAGTAAAGGAACACACATGCAATGACTCTAGTGGTGGTTTATGAATGGAAGACACATGCAATGACTCTGGTGGATCCATGTGGTTTAGGAAAAGAAGACACATGCAATGACTCTGGTGCTGGTTTAGGAAAGTAACACACATGCAATGACTCTGGTGGTGGTTTAAGAAAGTAACACACATGCAATCACACTGGTGGATCGATGTTGTTTAAGAAAAGAAGACACATGAAATGATTCTATTGGTAGTTTAGGAAAGGAACACACATGCAATAGCTATGGTGGTGGTTTAGGAAAGGAACAGACATGCAATGACTCTAGTGGTGGTTTATTAAAGGAATACACATGCAATGACTTGTTGGTGGTTTAAGAAAAGAAGACACATGCAATGACTCTGGTTGTGGTTTAGGAAAAGAAGACACATACAATGAATTTGATGGTGGTTTAGCAAAGGACCACACATGCAATAACTCTGGTGTTCGTTCTGGAAATGAAAACACATCCAATGACACTGGTGGATCCATCTAATTTTGGAAAAGAAGACACATGAAATGACTCTGGTGGTGGTTTTGGAAAGGAACACACATGCACTGACTTTGGTGGTGGTTTAGAAAAGTAAGACACATGCAATGACTATAGTGGTGCTTTAGGAAAAGAAGACACATGCGATGACTCTGGTTGTGGTTTTGGAAAGGAAGACAGATGCAATGACTCTGGTGGTGGTTTAGGAAAAGGAACACACATGGAATGACTCTGGTGGTTGTTTAGAAAAGGAAGACACATGCAATCATTCTGGTGGTGGTTTAGGAAAGGAACACGCAGACAGTGCCTCTAGTGGTGGTTTAGGAAAATAAGACACATGCAATAACTCTGGTGGTGATTTAGCAAAAGAAGACACATGCAATGATTCTGGTGGTGGTTTAGAAAAGGAACACACATTCAATGACTCTGGTGGTGGTTTAATAAAGTAACACATATTCAATGATTCTGGTGGTGGTTTATTAAAGGAACACACATGCAATGACTCTAGTGGTGGTTTAGGAAAGGAAGACACATGCATTAACTCTCGTGGAACCATGTGGTTTTGGAAAAGAAGACACATGCAATGACTCTGGTTGTGGTTTCGGAAAGGAACAGACATGCAATAACCCTAGTGGTGGTTTAGGAAAAAACACACATGCAATGACTTTGGTGGTGGTTCAGGAAAGGAAGACACATGCAATGACTCTGGTGGTGCTTTAGGAAAAGAAGACACGTGCAATGACTCTGGCGGTGGTTTAGGAAAGGAAGATACATGCAATGACTCTTGTGGTGGTTTAGGAAAAGGAACACACATGCAATGACTCTGGTGGTTGTTTAGGAAAGGAAGACACATGCAATAACTCTGGTGGTGGTTTTGGAAAATAAGACACATGCAATGATTCTGGTGGTAGTTTAGGAAAGGAAAACACATTCAATGACTCTCGTGGTGGTTTAGGAAAGGAACGCACATTCAATGATTTTAGTGGTGGTTTAGTAAAGGAACACACATGCAATGACTCTAATGGTGGTTTAGGAAAGGAAGACACATGCAATGACTCTGGAGGATCCATGTGGTTTAGCAAAACACACAGACAATGACTTTGGTTTTGTTTTAGGAAAATAATACACATTCAATGACTCTGGTGCTGATTGAGGAAAGGAACAGACATGCAATGACTCTGGTGGATTTTTAAGAAAGGAACACTTATGCAATGACTCTTGTGGTGGTTTAGGAAAAGAAGACACGTGCAACGACTCTGATGGTGGTTTAGGAAACGAAGACACACCCAATGACTCTGTGGTGGTTTAGGGAAGGAAGACACATGCAATGACTCTGGTTGTGGTTTCAAAAAGGAACACACATGCAATGACGCTGGTGGTGCTTTAGGAAAGGATGACACATGCAATGACTGGGTTGTTTAGGAAAGGAAGACACATGCAATTTCTATGGTGGTTGTTTAAGAAAAGAAGACACATGTAATGACTGGTGGTGGTTTAGGAAAAAAACACACATGCAATGACTCTGGTGGTGGTTCAGGAAAGGAAGACACATGCAATGACTCTGGTGGTGGTTTAGGAAAAGAAGACACATGCAATGACTCTGGCGGTGGTTTAGGAAAGGAAGATACATGCAATGACTCTGGTGGTGGTTTAGGAAAAGGAACACACATGCAATGACTCTCGTGGTTGTTTAGGAAAGGAAGACACATGCAATAACTCTGGTGGTGGTTTTGGAAAATAAGACACATGCAATGATTCTGGTGGTGGTTTAGTCAAAGAAGACACATGCAATGACTCTGGTGGTGGTTTAGGAAAGGAACACACATGCAATGACTATAGTGGTGGTTTAGGAAAATAACACACATTGAATGACTCTAGTGGTGGTTTAAGAAAGGAACACACATGCAATGACATTGGTGGTTCAGAAAAAGGAAGACACATACAATGACTCTGGTGGTGGTTTAAGAAAAGAAGACTGATGCAATGACTCTGGTGGTGGTTTAGGAAAGGAACACACATGCAATGACTCTAGTGGTGGTTCAAGAAAGGAAGACACATGGAATGGCTCTGGTGGTGGTTTAGGAAAGGAACACAGATGCAATGACTCTAGTGGTGCTTTAGGAAAGGAACACACATGCAATTGCTCTGGTGGTGGTTTAGGAAAGGAAGACACATGCAATGACTATGGTAGTGGTGTAGGAAAAAAGACACATGCAATGACTCTAGTGGTGGTTTAGGAAAGGAAGACACATGCAATGACTATGGTGGTGGTTTACGAAAAGAAGACACGTGAAATGACTCTGGTGTTGGTTTAGGAAAGGAAGACACATACAATGATTCTAGTGGTGGTTTAAGAAAGGAACACACATGCAATGACTCTGGTGGTGGTTTAGGAAAATAAGACACATGCAATGACTCTGGTGGTGGTTTAGGAAACGAACACACATGCAATGACTCTAGTGGTGGTTCAGGAAAGGAAGACACATGCAATGGAGGAAGACACAAGCAATGACTATGGTAGTGGTTTAGGCAAAAAGACACATGCAATGACTCTGGTGGATCCATGTGGTTTAGGAAAACACACATGCAATGACACTTGTGGTGGTTTAGGAAAAGAAGACACATGCAATGGCTTTGGTGGTGGTTTAGTAAAGGAACACACATGCAATGACTCTGGTGGTGGTTTAGGAAAGGAACACACATGCAATGGCTCTGGTGGTGGTTTAGGAAAGGAAGACACATGCAATGACTATGTTAGTGGTTTAGAAAAAAAGACACATGCAATGACTCTAGTGGTGGTTTAGGAAAGGAAGACACATGCAATGACTATGCTGGTGGTTTATGAAAAGAAGACACGTGCAATGACTCTGGTGGTGGTTTAGGAAAGGAAGACACATGCAACGATTCTAGTGGTGGTTTAAGAAAGGAACACACATGCAATGACTCTGGTAGTGGTTTAGGAAAAGAAGACACATGCAATGACTGTGGTGGTGGTTTAGGAAAGGAACACACATGCAATGACTCTGGTGGTGGTTTGGGAAAGGAACACACATGCAATGGAGGAAGACATAAGCAATGACTATGGTAGTGTTTTAGGAAAAAAGACACATGCAATGACTCTGGTGGATCCATGTGGTTTAGGAAAACAAACATGCAATGACTCTGTGGTGGTTTAGGAAAAGAAGACACATTCAATGACTCTAGTGGTGGTTGAGGAAAGGAACACACATGCAATGACTAGTGGTGGTTTAGGAAAGGAAGACACATGCAATGACTCTAGTGGATCCATGTGGTTTAGGAAACACACATGCAATGACTCTGGTGGTGGTTTAGGAAAAGAAGACACATTCAATGACTCTGGTGGTTGTGGAGGAAAGGAACACACATGCAATAACTCTGGTGGATGTTTAAGAAAGGAACACACATGTAATGACTCTGGTGGTTGTTTAAGAAAAGAAGACACATGCAATCACTCTGGTGGTGGTTTAGGAAAACGAAGACACATGCAATAACTCTGGTGGTGGTTTAGGAAAGGAAGACACATGCAATGACTCTGGTGGTGTTCAAAAAAAGGAACAGCCATGCAATGACTCTGGTGGTGGTTTAGGAAAGGATAACACATGCAATGACTTTGGGATGGTCTAGGAAAGGAAGACACATGCAATGAATATGGTGGTGGTTCAGAAAAAGGAAGACACATACAATGACTCTGGTGGTGGTTTATCAAAGGAAGACACATGCAATGACTCTGGTGGTGGTTTAGGAAAGGAACACACATGCAATGACTCTGGTGGTGGTTCAAGAAAGGAAGACACATGGAATGGCTCTCGTGGTGGTTTAGGAAAGGAACACAGATGCAATGACTCTAGTGGTGCTTTAGGAAAGGAACACACATGCAATTGCTCTGGTGGTGGTTTAGGAAAGGAAGACACATGCAATGACTATGGTAGTGGTGTAGGAAAAAAGACACATGCAATGACTCTAGTGGTGGTTTAGGAAAGGAAGACACATGCAATGACTATGGTGGTGGTTTACGAAAAGAAGACACGTGAAATGACTCTGGTGGTGGTTTAGGAAAGGAAGACACATACAATGATTCTAGTGGTGGTTTAAGAAAGGAACACACATGCAATGACTCTTGTGGTGGTTTAGGAAAATAAGACACATGCAATGACTCTGGTGGTGGTTTAGGAAACGAACACACATGCAATGACTCTAGTGGTGGTTCAGGAAAGGAAGACACATGCAATGGAGGAAGACACAAGCAATGACTATGGTAGTGGTTTAGGCAAAAAGACACATGCAATGACTCTGGTGGATCCATGTGGTTTAGGAAAACACACATGCAATGACACTTGTGGTGGTTTAGGAAAAGAAGACACATGCAATGGCTTTGGTGGTGGTTTAGTAAAGGAACACACATGCAATGACTCTGGTGGTGGTTTAGGAAAGGAACACACATGTAATGGCTCTGGTGGTGGTTTAGGAAAGGAAGACACATGCAATGACTATGTTAGTGGTTTAGAAAAAAAGACACATGCAATGACTCTAGTGGTGGTTTAGGAAAGGAAGACACATGCAATGACTATGCTGGTGGTTTATGAAAAGAAGACACGTGCAATGACTCTGGTGGTGGTTTAGGAAAGGAAGACACATGCAATGATTCTAGTGGTGGTTTAAGAAAGGAACACACATGCAATGACTCTGGTAGTGGTTTAGGAAAAGAAGACACATGCAATGACTGTGGTGGTGGTTTAGGAAAGGAACACACATGCAATGACTCTGGTGGTGGTTTGGGAAAGGAACACACATGCAATGGAGGAAGACATAAGCAATGACTATGGTAGTGTTTTAGGAAAAAAGACACATGCAATGACTCTGGTGGATCCATGTGGTTTAGGAAAACAAACATGCAATGACTCTGTGGTGGTTTAGGAAAAGAAGACACATTCAATGACTCTAGTGGTGGTTGAGGAAAGGAACACACATGCAATGACTAGTGGTGGTTTAGCAAAGGAAGACACATGCAATGACTCTAGTGGATCCATGTGGTTTAGGAAACACACATGCAATGACTCTGGTGGTGGTTTAGGAAAAGAAGACACATTCAATGACTCTGGTGGTTGTGGAGGAAAGGAACACACATGCAATAACTCTGGTGGATGTTTAAGAAAGGAACACACATGTAATGACTCTGGTGGTTGTTTAAGAAAAGAAGACACATGCAATCACTCTGTTGGTGGTTTAGGAAAACGAAGACACATGCAATAACTCTGGTGGTGGTTTAGGAAAGGAAGACACATGCAATGACTCTGGTGGTGTTCAAAAAAAGGAACAGACATGCAATGACTCTGGTGGTGGTTTAGGAAAGGATAACACATGCAATGACTTTGGGATGGTCTAGGAAAGGAAGACACATGCAATGAATATGGTGGTGGTTCAGAAAAAGGAAGACACATACAATGACTCTGGTGGTGGTTTATCAAAGGAAGACACATGCAATGACTCTGGTGGTGGTTTAGGAAAGGATCACACATGCAATGACTCTGGTGGTGGTTCAAGAAAGGAAGACACATGGAATGGCTCTGGTGGTGGTTTAGGAAAGGAACACAGATGCAATGACTCTAGTGGTGGTTTAGGAAAGGAACACACATGCAATTGCTCTGGTTGTGGTTTAGGAAAGGAAGACACATGCAATGACTATGGTAGTGGTGTAGGAAAAAAGACACATGCAATGACTCTAGTGGTGGTTTAGGAAAGGAAGACACATGCAATCATTCTGGTGGTGGTTTAGGAAAGGAACACGCAGACAGTGACTCTAGTGGTGGTTTAGGAAAATAAGACACATGCAATAACTCTGGTGGTGATTTAGCAAAAGAAGACACATGCAATGATTCTGGTGGTGGTTTAGAAAAGGAACACACATTCAATGACTCTGGTGGTGGTTTAATAAAGTAACACATATTCAATGATTCTGGTGGTGGTTTATTAAAGGAACACACATGCAATGACTCTAGTGGTGGTTTAGGAAAGGAAGACACATGCATTAACTCTCGTGGAACCATGTGGTTTTGGAAAAGAAGACACATGCAATGACTCTGGTTGTGGTTTCGGAAAGGAACACACATGCAATAACCCTAGTGGTGGTTTAGGAAAAAAACACATGCAATGACTTTGGTGGTGGTTCAGGAAAGGAAGACACATGCAATGACTCTGGTGGTGCTTTAGGAAAAGAAGACACATGCAATGACTCTGGCGGTGGTTTAGGAAAGGAAGATACATGCAATGACTCTAGTGGTGGTTTAGGAAAAGGAACACACATGCAATGACTCTGGTGGTTGTTTAGGAAAGGAAGACACATGCAATAACTCTGGTGGTGGTTTTGGAAAATAAGACACATGCAATGATTCTGGTGGTAGTTTAGGAAAGGAAAACACATTCAATGACTCTGGTGGTGGTTTAGGAAAGGAACGCACATTCAATGATTTTAGTGGTGGTTTAGTAAAGGAACACACATGCAATGACTCTAATGGTGGTTTAGGAAAGGAAGACACATGCAATGACTCTGGAGGATCCATGTGGTTTAGCAAAACACACAGACAATGACTTTGGTTTTGTTTTAGGAAAATAATACACATTCAATGACTCTGGTGCTGATTGAGGAAAGGAACAGACATGCAATGACTCTGGTGGATTTTTAAGAAAGGAACACTTATGCAATGACTCTTGTGGTGGTTTAGGAAAAGAAGACACGTGCAACGACTCTGATGGTGGTTTAGGAAACGAAGACACATCCAATGACTCTGTGGTGGTTTAGGGAAGGAAGACACATGCAATGACTCTGGTTGTGGTTTCAAAAAGGAACACACATGCAATGACGCTGGTGGTGCTTTAGGAAAGGATGACACATGCAATGACTGGGTTGTTTAGGAAAGGAAGACACACGCAATTTCTATGGTGGTTGTTTAAGAAAAGAAGACACATGTAATGACTGGTGGTGGTTTAGGAAAAAAACACACATGCAATGACTCTGGTGGTGGTTCAGGAAAGGAAGACACATGCAATGACTCTGTTGGTGGTTTAGGAAAAGAAGACACATGCAATGACTCTGGCGGTGGTTTAGGAAAGGAAGATACATGCAATGACTCTGGTGGTGGTTTAGGAAAAGGAACACACATGCAATGACTCTCGTGGTTGTTTAGGAAAGGAAGACACATGCAATAACTCTGGTGGTGGTTTTGGAAAATAAGACACATGCAATGATTCTGGTGGTGGTTTAGTCAAAGAAGACACATGCAATGACTCTGGTGGTGGTTTAGGAAAGGAACACACATGCAATGACTATAGTGGTGGTTTAGGAAAATAACACACATTGAATGACTCTAGTGGTGGTTTAAGAAAGGAACACACATGCAATGACATTGGTGGTTCAGAAAAAGGAAGACACATACAATGACTCTGGTGGTGGTTTAAGAAAAGAAGACTGATGCAATGACTCTGGTGGTCGTTTAGGAAAGGAACACACATGCAATGACTCTGGTGGTGGTTCAAGAAAGGAAGACTTATGGAATGGCTCTGGTGGTGGTTTAGGAAAGGAACACAGATGCAATGACTCTAGTGGTGCTTTAGGAAAGGAACACACATGCAATTGCTCTGGTGGTGGTTTAGGAAAGGAAGACACATGCAATGACTATGGTAGTGGTGTAGGAAAAAAGACACATGCAATGACTCTAGTGGTGGTTTAGGAAAGGAAGACACATGCAATGACTATGGTGGTGGTTTACGAAAAGAAGACACGTGAAATGACTCTGGTGGTGGTTTAGGAAAGGAAGACACATACAATGATTCTAGTGGTGGTTTAAGAAAGGAACACACATGCAATGACTCTGGTGGTGGTTTAGGAAAATAAGACACATGCAATGACTCTGGTGGTGGTTTAGGAAACGAACACACATACAATGACTCTAGTGGTGGTTCAGGAAAGGAAGACACATGCAATGGAGGAAGACACAAGCAATGACTATGGTAGTGGTTTAGGCAAAAAGACACATGCAATGACTCTGGTGGATCCATGTGGTTTAGGAAAACACACATGCAATGACACTTGTGGTGGTTTAGGAAAAGAAGACACATGCAATGGCTTTGGTGGTGGTTTAGTAAAGGAACACACATGCAATGACTCTGGTGGTGGTTTAGGAAAGGAACACACATGCAATGGCTCTGGTGGTGGTTTAGGAAAGGAAGACACATGCAATGACTATGTTAGTGGTTTAGAAAAAAATACACATGCAATGACTCTAGTGGTGGTTTAGGAAAGGAAGACACATGCAATGACTATGCTGGTGGTTTATGAAAAGAAGACACGTGCAATGACTCTGGTGGTGGTTTAGGAAAGGAAGACACATGTGATTCTAGTGGTGGTTTAAGAAAGGAACACACATGCAATGACTCTGGTAGTGGTTTAGGAAAAGAAGACACATGCAATGACTGTGGTGGTGGTTTAGGAAAGGAACACACATGCAATGACTCTGGTGGTGGTTTGGGAAAGGAACACACATGGAATGGAGGAAGACATAAGCAATGACTATGGTAGTGTTTTAGGAAAAAAGACACATGCAATGACTCTGGTGGATCCATGTGGTTTAGGAAAACAAACATGCAATGACTCTGTGGTGGTTTAGGAAAAGAAGACACATTCAATGACTCTAGTGGTGGTTGAGGAAAGGAACACACATGCAATGACTAGTGGTGGTTTAGCAAAGGAAGACACATGCAATGACTCTAGTGGATCCATGTGGTTTAGGAAACACACATGCAATGACTCTGGTGGTGGTTTAGGAAAAGAAGACACATTCAATGACTCTGGTGGTTGTGGAGGAAAGGAACACACATGCAATAACTCTGGTGGATGTTTAAGAAAGGAACACACATGTAATGACTCTGGTGGTTGTTTAAGAAAAGAAGACACATGCAATCACTCTGGTGGTGGTTTAGGAAAACGAAGACACATGCAATAACTCTGGTGGTGGTTTAGGAAAGGAAGACACATGCAATGACTCTGGTGGTGTTCAAAAAAAGGAACAGACATGCAATGACTCTGGTGGTGGTTTAGGAAAGGATAACACATGCAATGACTTTGGGATGGTCTAGGAAAGGAAGACACATGCAATGAATATGGTGGTTGTTCAGAAAAAGGAAGACACATGCAATGACTCTGGTGGTGGTTTATCAAAGGAAGACACATGCAATGACTCTGGTGGTGGTTTAGGAAAGGAACACACATGCAATGACTCTGGTGGTGGTTCAAGAAAGGAAGACACATGGAATGGCTCTGGTGGTGGTTTAGGAAAGGAACACAGATGCAATGACTCTAGTGGTGGTTTAGGAAAGGAACACACATGCAATTGCTCTGGTGGTGGTTTAGGAAAGGAAGACACATGCAATGACTATGGTAGTGGTGTAGGAAAAAAGACACATGCAATGACTCTAGTGGTGGTTTAGGAAAGGAAGACACATGCAATGACTATGGTGGTGGTTTACGAAAAGAAGACACGTGAAATGACTCTGGTGGTGGTTTAGGAAAGGAAGACACATACAATGATTCTAGTGGTGGTTTAAGAAAGGAACACACATGCAATGACTCTGGTGGTGGTTTAGGAAAATAAGACACATGCAATGACTCTGGTGGTGGTTTAGGAAACGAACACACATGCAATGACTCTAGTGGTGGTTCAGGAAAGGAAGACACATGCAATGGAGGAAGACACAAGCAATGACTATGGTAGTGGTTTAGGCAAAAAGACACATGCAATGACTCTGGTGGATCCATGTGGTTTAGGAAAACACACATGCAATGACACTTGTGGTGGTTTAGGAAAACAAGACACATGCAATGGCTTTGGTGGTGGTTTAGTAAAGGAACACACATGCAATGACTCTGGTGGTGGTTTAGGAAAGGAACACACATGCAATGGCTCTGGTGGTGGTTTAGGAAAGGAAGACACATGCAATGACTATGTTAGTGGTTTAGAAAAAAGACACATGCAATGACTCTAGTGGTGGTTTAGGAAAGGAAGACACATGCAATGACTATGCTGGTGGTTTATGAAAAGAAGACACGTGCAATGACTCTGGTGGTGGTTTAGGAAAGGAAGACACATGCAATGATTCTAGTGGTGGTTTAAGAAAGGAACACACATGCAATGACTCTGGTAGTGGTTTAGGAAAAGAAGACACATGCAATGACTGTGGTGGTGGTTTAGGAAAGGAACACACATGCAATGACTCTGGTGGTGGTTTGGGAAAGGAACACACATGCAATGGAGGAAGACATAAGCAATGACTATGGTAGTGTTTTAGGAAAAAAGACACATGCAATGACTCTGGTGGATCCATGTGGTTTAGGAAAACAAACATGCAATGACTCTGTGGTGGTTTAGGAAAAGAAGACACATTCAATGACTCTAGTGGTGGTTGAGGAAAGGAACACACATGCAATGACTAGTGGTGGTTTAGGAAAGGAAGAGACATTCAATGACTCTAGTGGATCCATGTGGTTTAGGAAACACACATGCAATGACTCTGGTGGTGGTTTAGGAAAAGAAGACACATTCAATGACTGTGGTGGTTGTGGAGGAAAGGAACACACATGCAATAACTCTGGTGGATGTTTAAGAAAGGAACACACATGTAATGACTCTGGTGGTTGTTTAAGAAAAGAAGACACATGCAATCACTCTGGTGGTGGTTTAGGAAAACGAAGACACATGCAATAACTCTGGTGGTGGTTTAGGAAAGGAAGACACATGCTATGACTCTGGTGGTGTTCAAAAAAAGGAACAGACATGCAATGACTCTGGTGGTGGTTTAGGAAAGGATAACACATGCAATGACTTTGGGATGGTCTAGGAAAGGAAGACACATGCAATGAATATGGTGGTTGTTTAGGGAAAGAAGACACATGCAATGACTCTAGTGGTGGTTTATCAAAGGAACACACATGCAATGACTCTAGTGGTGGTTTAGGATAAGAAGACACATGCAATGAATCTGGTGGTGGTGGTTTAGGAAAGGAACAGACATGAAATGACTCTAGTGGTGGTTTAGGAAAAGAACACACATGCAATGACTCTACAGCCATTGAAGCCTCTGGAATGGAAATGGGAGAAAGTAGAGATGGACTTCATCACTGGTTTTCCAAGGTCACAGAAGGGCAACAATGCAATCTTTGTTGTCATCGACATGCTTTCTAAAGTAGCTCACTTATTTCCCGTCAAGGAAACAATTTCTACAATTCAGTTGGCTGAGCTCTATATCAACAGAATTGTCTCTCTGTATGGAGTTCCTCTTGAAATCAGTTCAGACCATGGAAGCATCTTCACTTCCAAGTTCTGGGGAAGTTTCCAAAATGCTTTGGGAACAAAATTAAACTTCAGCACAACTTACCACCCTCAGTCGCAAGGACAAGTTGAAAGGATCAATCAGATTCTAGAAGATATGCTCCGTGCTTGCGTTATCTCTTTCGGCATGAAGTGGGGAGAATGTCTTCCTTATGCTGAATTCTCTTACAATAATAGTTTCCAGAAAAGTCTAAAGATGGCACCATTTGAGGCTCTCTATGGTCGCAAATGCAGAACTCCGATTGGTTGGTCGGGCGCAGGTGAAAGAATATTGTTTGGCCCCGACATTGTAACTCAAGCGGAGGAGAAAGTTCACATCATTCTTGAAAACCTGAAGATTGCTCAAAGTCGCCAGAAGAGCAATTATGACAGAAAGCACACGGACATGGAGTATGTTCCTGGTGATCTCGTTTACCTTCGTGTCACTCCCATGAGAGGCACGCACCATTTTGGTATCAAAGGAAAGCTGGCTCCTAGATACATCGGTCCTTTCAAAATTCGTGGAAGAAGAGGAGAAGTTGCTTATGCTCTTGAGCTCCCTGAACAACTCAAAGTCCATGATGTTTTCCACATCTCTCAACTCAAGAAGTGCTTCAAGGATCCCGGCAGGACCGTGGACCATGAACTCATCAATCTCCAAGAAGATCTGTCGTATCAAGAACACCCCATAAAAATTCTTGAAGTCGCAGAAAGAAGGACTCGCAACAAGTCCATCAAGTTCTGAAGGTGCAGTGGTCGCACCATTCCGTTGATGAAGCCACTTGGGAACGTGAAGATGAGCTCCGTGCCAAGTATCCTACCCTCTTTGAGTGTTCTTCTTCTTCCTAGAATCTCGGGGCGAGATTCCTGTTTAGTGGGGGAGAGTTGTAGCATCCCAATTGTCTAACAATTGTAATGCTACTTGGTCTAGTAATATAATGGCTACTTCCTACATATAATTGTTGCATCATAATTATATCATGCTCATGCCATCATGCCACCTTGCATTTGAGCATCATATAAAACCCTTTTCGTTTGGTTCTTCTCTCATATGCATTATTAATTGTATTTTCCTCTTGATATGGTATTTGGTAATTGATATATTGTTTAAATGCCCAAGTTGAGTTGGGGGCATATCTTTTATTCAACTCCATCACCTTTCTTTTCACCACCTTATAATTCCACCATTCCCTTAACCCATGAGCTTGTAATTCTTTTTCTTTTGATATTTATTTTAGCTCATGTGGGTTGCGGTGGATCTAATCCTAACTCCTTTTTGCTTGACCTTTATTCCACTTCTTAGGAAATGCATATTATTATTGTTGTTTTCACAAAATAAAACATGGCATTTATTATTTTGCATGGGCCATGCAAGAGTACCACCACCTTTAGCCCATTTGTTTTCTCTTGGTTTAAGTGCTTCTTCCTTTATGGAATCATCTCCATCTCTCTCCACCATCCCCATATTCTCCTCAACACCATTTTATTTTTCTTCATGCAAGATCAAATGAGGTCTTTTCTATAAATCCGATTCCACTCTCTTTTTCTTGGGTTCACCTTCACCTCACCTTAAGATAAATTCAAGCCCTCATTTTTCCTCTTGGATTGATCTTATCAACATGTATAAAAACCTAAACACCTAATCAAAACCATAACCCTAGTTTCTTCTTTCTCCCTAACCTTAGATCTACGCTAAGCCCTAAACTTTAACCTCATCTCACCTCTCTTGCTCTCTCTCCTCTCTCTACCATGATGGCCCACCTCAGCTAACCCCTACCCCAACCCTAACAAAACGCTAACCGAGCCTCCACCTAGCTAACCCGAGCTCCTCCTAACCTAGCCGGGCTACCCGAGCCTCCCCTCTCGGCCTCTCTCTCCCTCCCTGTCAAAGCTACCCCACCAGCCCGAGCCAGCCTTCCACATCTTGCCGTCCCCACCTGGTAGCCCCTGCCCTGCCCTGGTCGTGCACGACAAGCACGTGAGGGAGGAGAGGCTAAAGGTGGCCGGGACAACCTTTTTCCCAACCCGATCCCCACGGCGACCCTCTTTCCTCTCCCTCTCTACTATCCACCCCTCTCGTTCCTCTGCCTCGCCCAGATCTATCCCGAGCCACTGCGCCGGCCCCTTTCTCTCCCTGCCACCGTCTTTTTCCTCGCCGTCCACCACCGCCAGTACCACCGGCGTCTCCTCGCTCCGGCCAGCACGCGCGTCGTGGAGGTGGTCGAGGAGACCAAGGACATTCCTCTACATCGCCCTGTACACGCCGACGTGGAGGACAAGCCCCAGGATCACCAGTACTAGCGCCGCCCGACGCAAACCCTAGTTTCCCGGTTCGCTAGCTCCGCCGATGCTCCGTTGCGCCTCCGGCCGTGCCACCACCTCTAACCTCCTCGCGGTGAGCCACACTTTTTCCCAAACAACCTCCCGCTCGTGTTTGCTTCCTATGTGCGCCAAGCCGCCGGACGAGCGCCTTCGGTGCAACGCGCTCGCCGACATCGAAAGCCGTCTTCTCGCCGGTTTCACCTTATCTGGCCGCGTCCGTGTTTCCTTTCACCAATCCCAGCCTCACCGCAGCGGTAGCCGCTGCCGTGCGCAAGCGCCAGGTCGCGAGTTCGAGTCTTGCCTCGCCACGCCGTGCTGCCCGTCAGTTTCGTCAGACAAACTCTGGAAGAAAAACAGTACCGCGGGTCGCTTTGCAAATCCCCCCCACCTTTTTACCGGCGCAACCCGCGCTCCCCCGGACCCCACCTGTCACCGGCTGATGCCGTTTTACGCAAAAGCACCTCGAGTTTACCTGCCGTTCCACCCGCGCTCCCTCAGATCTGCCGCGTGGCACGCCCCGGCTGGCGCGCCCGCGTGTGGGTCCGCATGCGCGTGGATCCCACCTGTCTGTCCCTCGGGCTAGACAGCTCCGCGGTGAGAAAAGCCCGCGTAATCCGCTGCGCCCCACCTGCTGCTGAGTCAGTGCATGGCCCACTTGTCAGTGTTAGCGTCTGGCTCTGCCTGTGTGTAAAAAGTCCGGTCACTTCTCTGTTTAATAAAACAAATTCAAAATTGTTTAAATTCAAATTCAAATTAGATTTTAAATAACTTTTAATTTACAAATCCAAATAATACAAATGATATATGTTTTTCAATCGGAAAAATGTGAGGAATTCAAATAGGTCATTCAAAATATTAATTGAGCACTTTAAAATTTCGAGTTGATTACAAATTACAAATAAATGCCCTTTTCTTAATAAATTAATAACTTTAATTCTATAACTCCAAATTTGGCAAATAATATGTCTAAATCGACCAGCATGACGAGCCCATTCTATCTATGCAGTCCTTGTTCTGAATTGAAGCATGCATCATGCCATTATGAGAAATCTGAACTGTTTATGGAAATAAAACTTGACTAAGCAAATAATAAAACGCTTTATTCTTGTACCCCACACCTCACCATGCCATGCTACTTCAATGCCATGTAAATTGTGCATCATTCATCATGGCATGCTTGTTTGCTTGTAGCATTTTACTTCGTATGCTTGTCCACTTTATTTATGTTGGCCCTTGTTTGTTTGGTTCTTCTTCGAATAGACGCCCAGCAGGAGAATTACCAGGAATCACAGGAGTACTACCCAGATCCATCTCCCGCTTCAACTGAGCTTCCAGGCAAGCACTACCACATGCTTGCATACATATAGTACCTATTGCCTCTATCTTATTCTTGCATCATTGAGTCGCGATTGCATTAAATTGAATCCCAAGTACTGCATAGCCTTTACTTTTAAACCCCACCGAAGCTTGTTCCTCCATCCCATGAGCCATTACTACAAGAGTTGTTTGAGCTATGCGAGTCATAGAAAAGCATGTGTAGGGTATGTGAGTGTCTGATGGATAACGAGGTACCTAAACAACTTAACCTGTGTAGTAATGGGATAACTAATGAGAGAGGCACCGGTGAGCAATATCTGCTATTTGGTTTTTCATGCTCACTTGTGTCCCGTAGGACCCCGAGTACTTGATTCATGTTCCTTGTTTATTCGCACTATCCACATCCGGGAGGCCTTATGGACCCCCCTTAGCCAGAGCTTGATTCATTCTTATTTCTTGGGGCCACAATTAGTTTGGGGCTTTATTACTATCCTGTACTTATGCCATGTTACTCCTTTATTTAAGATTGTGCGAGGAGCACCTGTACTGTTTTGGATCGTGACATGTTTTCGCTGTATCGACAAGCCCAGTCACATTTTCGGGTTGCCAATCGTTTACCACCGTCCACACAAACCTTGGGTCCGTCTCGGAGCCGGCCAAATTCGTTGCGGGTAGCTTAATGGGATGGCCCCCTGAAATATTTCTGAATCCTGTGATCGCTTTGTCGTGAATGCCTCGTTGGGTTTTGTTCTGGTTTTTCCGAGGTTGATAGAGTGTGTGTTGCTATTCGTGCACCCCTGCAGGGTAAATCTTTCTGAAAGCCGTGTCCACGGTTATGGACGACTTGGAGCACAGTTTCTCGATCATAGACAAGTATAACTAAAGTACCGCTTTTAATTTGACTAAGTACTTGACTAGTAAATAGTGCAATACTCATGGAATGGTTAATAAAACTACCAACGGATGATGGGGGTTGTTCATCCGCTTCCTCGTTGGTAAGCGAGGAGGAGGATGGATCTGTTAATTATACCGTTATAACTATTGTTCTTAATTAACGGACATCCGTCTATCATTAGTTAGGCGGATGGTTAGCGAGTATATATAGACTTGTTAGTTATGATCTTTTGCTGTAGTTGCGTCACCCCAAGTTGTGTCCCCTTTAGTGGCATAAATACTTGCTGAGTACCCCTAGGGTCTCACATGAGAAATTGTTTGATTCAGATGAACAGGTGTATTCGCAAGATGGATACTGGGTGGAGGAGACAGATGATGTTGGCAACGATCACTCGGTGTAGAGATTCCGGGAACGGGGATCCGTGAGATCTGTGGGCAGGATGTGTTTATTTATGTGGCATCTTATGCCGATTTGCTTCTTATCCGTACGCGGATCTTGATTTCCACTTCCGCCTGATACTCTGATGTTTGTTGTATGAGGAGCTATCCTAAATTATTATCTCTATCTAGGATATTTGAATCTTGCCATATGGCGTTGCAATATTTCTATTTCTTTTAGATGGAATGTCTCTGAGGACTGTTGTATGTGGCTTGCATCCATACTCATTTGTGTATGTAGTTGATCCCTTCGCCTGCCGATTATGCCGCTCGTTCTTGTCCCGATGTTCTGAAAGTGGTTAGGACGACCGAAAGGTCTACCGTGAGTGGCCCTGGGCCCACCATACTATTTTAACCACTTTCGTTCTTGTTCCGATGTTCTGAAAGTGGTTAGGACGGCCGAAAGGTCTACCGTGAGTGGCCCTGGGCCGCACCGAGGTAGTTACAGAAAGGAACCCACAAGCAATGACTCTAGTGGTGGTTTAGGAAAGGAATACACTTGCAATGATTCTGGTGGTGGTTTAAGAACGAAACACACATGTAATGACTCTGGTGGTGGTTTAGGCAAAGAAGACACATGCAATGGCTCTGGTGGTGGTTTAGCACAGGAACACACATGCAATGACTCTAGTGGTGGTTTAGGAAAAGAACACACATTTAATGACTATGGTAGTGGTTTAAGAAAGGAACACACATAGAATGACACTGGTGGTGGTTCAGAAAAAGGAAGACACATGCAATGACTCTGGTGATTTAAGAAAAGAAGACTCATGCAATGACTCTGGTGGTGGTTTAGGAAAGGAACACACATGCAATGACTCTAGTGGTGGTTGAGGAAAGGAAGACACATGCAATGGCTCTAGTGGTGGTTTAGGAAAGGAACAGACATGCAATGAATCTGGTGGTGGTTTAGGAAAGGAACACACATGCAATGGCTCTGGTGGTGGTTTAGGAAAGGAAGAAACATGCAATGACTATGGTAGTGGTTTAGGAAAAAAGACACATGCAATGACTCTAGTGGTGGTTTAGGAAAGGAAGACACATGCAATGACTATGTTGGTGGTTTAAGAAAAGAAGACACGTGCAATGACTCTAGTGGTGGTTTAAGAAAGGAAAACACATGCAATGACTCTGGTGGTGGTTTAGGAAAAGAAGACACATGCAATGACTCTGGTGGTGGTTTAGGAAAGGAACACACATGCAATGACTCTGGTGGTGGTTTGGGAAAGGAACACACATGCAATGGAGGAAGACACAAGCAATGACTATGGTAGTGGTTTAGGAAAAAAAAGACACATGCAATGACTGTGGTGGATCCATGTGGTTTAGGAAAACACACATGCAATGAATCTGGTGGTGGTTTAGGAAAAGAAGACACATGCAATGGCTCTGGTGGTTTAGGAAAGGAACACACATGCAATGACGCTGGTGGTGGTTTAGGAAAGGAACACACATGCAATGGCTCTGGTGGTGGTTTAGGAAAGGAAGACACATGCAATGACTATGGTACTGGTTTAGGAAAAAAGACACATGCAATGACTCTACTGGTGGTTTAGGAAAGGAAGACACATGCAATGCCTATGGTGGTGGTTTACGAAAAGAAGACACGTGCAATGACTCTGGTGGTGGTTTAGGAAAGGAAGACACATGCAATGGTTCTAGTGGTGGTTTTAGAAAGGAACACACATGCAATGACTCTGGTGGTGGTTTGGGAAAAGAAGACACATGCAATGACTCTGGTGGTGGTTTAGGAAAAAGGATCACACATGCAATGACTCTGGTGGTGGTTTGAGAAAGGAACACACATGCAATTGAGCAAGACACGAGCAATGACTATGGTACTGGTTTAGGTAAAAAGACACATGCAATGACTCTGGTGGATCCATCTGGTTTAGGAAAACACACATGCAATGACTCTGGTGGTGGTTGAGGAAAGGAACACACATGCAATGACTAGTGGTGGTTTAGAAAAGGAAGGCACATGCAATGACTCTGGTGGATCCATGTGGTTTAGGAAACACACATGCAATGACTCTGGTGGTGGTTTAGGAAAAGAAGAGACATTCAATGACTCTGGTGGTGGTTGAGGAAAGGAACACACATGTAATGACTCTAATGGTGGTTTAGGAAAACGAAGACACATGCAATGACTCTGGTGGTTTAGGAAATAAAGACACATGCAATGATTCTGGTGGTGGTTTAGCAAAGGATAACACATGCAATGACTCTGGGATAGTTTTAGGAAAGGAAGACACATGCAATGACTCTGGTGGTAGTTTAGGCAAAGAAGACACATGCAATGACTCTGGTGGTGGTTTAGGCAAAGAAGACACATGCAATGACTCTGGTGGTGGTTTATCAAAGGAACACACATGCAATGAATCTGGTGGTGGTTTAGGATAAGAAGACACATGCAATGACTCTGGTGGTGGTTTATGAAAGGAACACACATCCAATGACTCTAGTGGTGGTTTATGAAAAGAACACACATGCAATGACTCTGGTGGTGGTTTAAGAAAGAAACACACATGCAATGACACATGTGGTGGTTCAGGGAAGGAAGACACATGCAATGACACTTTTGGTGGTTTAGGAACAGAAGACTCATGCAATGACTCTGGTGGTGGTTTAGGAAAGGAAGCCACAAGCAATGACTCTGGATGTAGTTTATGAAAGGAATACACATGTAATGATTCCGGTGGTGGTTTAAGAACGGAACACACATGCAATGACTCTGGTGGTGGTTTAGGAAAAAAATACACATGCAATGACTGTGGTGGTGGTTTAAGAAAGGAACACACATGGAATTAATCTGGTGGTGGTTTAGGAAAGGAAGACACATGCAATGGCTCTGGTGGTGGTTTAGGAAAGTAACACACATGCAATGACTCTGGTGGTGGTTTAGGAAAGGAACACACATGCAATGACTCTGGTGGTGGTTTAAGAAAGAAACACGCATGCAATGACACATGTGGTGGTTCAGGGAAGGAAGACACATGCAATGACACTGTTGGTGGTTTAGGAAAAGAAGACTCATGCAATGACTCTGGTGGTGGTTTAGGAAAGGAACCCACAAGCAATGACTCTGGTTGTGGTTTATGAAAGGAATACACATGTAATGATTCTTGTGGTGGTTTAAGAATGGAACACACATGCAATGACTCTGGTGGTGGTTTAGGAAAAAAAGACACATGCAATGACTCTGGTGGTGGTTTAAGAAAGGAACACACATGGAATTAATCTGGTGGTGGTTTTGGAAAGGAAGACACATGCAATGGCTCTGGTGGTGGTTTAGGAAAGTAACACACATGCAATGACTCTGGTGGTGGTTTAGGAAAGGAACACACATGCAATTGCTCTGGTGGTTTAGGAAAGGAAGACACATGCAATGACTATGGTAGTGGTTTAGGAAAAAGACACATGCAATGACTCTAGTGGTAGTTTAGGAAAGGAAGACACTTGCAATCACTATGGTGGTGGTTAACGAAAAGAAGACACATGCAATGACTGGTTGTGGTTTAAGAAAGGAACACACAAGCAATGACTCTAGTGGTGGTTTAAGAAAGGAACACACATGCAACGACTCTGGTGGTGGATTACGAAAAGAAGACACATGCAATGAATCTGGTGGTGCTTTAGGAAAGGAATACACATGCAATGGCTCTGGTGGTGGTTTAGGAAAAGAAGACACATGCAATGACTATGGTAGTGGTTTAGGAAAAAAGACACATGCAATGACTCTGATGGTGGTTTAGAAAAGGAACACACATGAAATGACTCTAGTGGTGGTTTAGTAAAAGAACACAGATGCAATGACTCCGGTCGTGGTTGAAGAAAGGAACACACATGCAATGACACTTGTGATGGTTTAGGAAAGTAAGACACATTCAATGACTCTAGTGGTGGTTTAGGAAAATAAGACACATGCCATGATTCTGGTGGTAGTTTAGGAAAGGAACACACATCCAATGACTCTAGTGGTAGTTTAGGAAAAGAACACACATGCAATGACTCTGATGGTGGTTTAGGAAATTAACACACATGCAATGACTCTGGTGGTGGTTTAGGAAATGAACACACATGCAATGACACTGGTGGATTGTCAACACCCGGATTTTTAATCCCAGATGCCGGTTATGTCATACATCGCAATCCTAGGATTACCATTTTTGCGAGACATAACAGATTGGATATCACAGTACATCATCCATTACAAACCAATATTAGGTCTTACATGAATAAAGGATCTCATGATCCAATCTTAGTACACCAAGCAGCGGAATAAATAATAAGCGTAGCGGTGGGTTCCATCTTCAGTGGCACAGGCAATGTTGACGATGGAAGATAGTCCTAGTTATGATAGCCGTCCTGCTGTCCGTCATCTTGGTAGTTTCCTTCATAGTCTGGCCATAGGAATAGCCCGGGACAAAAGCCATGAGTACTCTTTAAGTACTCGCAAACTATCACTAAGAAGTAAGGTAGTTCTAGTGGGAAATGCTATCTCTATGTTTACTTGTAAAGTTAAGTTTGAAACCTAAGCTGAGTTAAAAAACAAAGAAAGATAAAATAATGTTCTAGAATCACTTAAGTCGGGAAGATAGTGTCATAGTCACAACCCTGTTGTGGTCAAGTCAAGAATCATCATTCATTTCACAAGTCATTTTGAAAATATCTGGCCACGAACTTGCGGTAGTATCCCGCTGATTGGGTCATGGGTCTAGCGATGCTCGAGAATCCTTCGACGAACTTGCGATAGTATCCCGCTAATCCGAGAAATGCACGGACTTGGGTTCGAGTGGTTGGGGCTTCCCATTCTTCCACATCTTTGATCTTGGCGGGATCAACAGAGACTCCTCCGGTAGACACAATATGTCCTAGGATTCCTACTTCTTTCAGCCAAAACTCACATTTGCTAAACCTTGCATATAACCGATGCTCTCTCAGGGTTTCTAGGATGAATCTCAAATGTTTCTCATGCTCTTCTTATGACTTGGAGTAGATAAGGATATCGTTGATAAACACAACGACAAACTTATCTAGGAAATTCATAAAGATCTTATTCATGAGATTCATGAAATAAGCAGGGGCATTGGTTAATCCAAAAGACATAACGGTATACTCGTATAAACCATAACGAGTAGTAAAGGTAGTGTTCAGAATATCCGTTGCACGAATCTTAAGTTGGTGATAACTAGTCCTAAGATCAATCTTTGAGAATACCTGGGCACTAGTCAACTGATCAAATAGATCCTCTATCTTTGGCAAAGGGTTCTTGTTTTTGATGGTGACATTATTCAGCTTTCTGTAATCTGTGCACAAACGGTTGCCTCCATCTTTCTTGTTGACGAATAACACTGGTGATCTCCATGGTGATGTGCTTGGTTGAATCAAGCATGTTGCTAACATAGCATCCAACTACTTCTTCAACTCTACTAACTCTGAGGGGTTAATGCTATAGGGTCTCTGGGCTATGGTACCGGTTCCGGGGATTAGTTCAATAATGAACTCAATATCCCTATCCGGCGGCATACCTGGCAATTCAGCTGGGAATACGTCGAGGTATTCACAGACTACTCTGACTTGGTCTATGGTGGGCAGGGCTAGACTCTTGTTGCACTTGAATTGACGACGTAAGGTTTTAGATATATGCTCTACTGAGACTCCAGAGCTACTGGTCATGGTGATGGCTTTCTTAGCACAGTCTATCAGTCCTTTATGCTTTGACATCCAATCCATACCTAGTAATACTTCCAATCCTTTGGTTCCAAGTACTATTAGGTTGGCATAAAAATATATCCCATGTATTCTGATAGGCACAGCTTTGCAAATTTTTCTAGCTTTTATAGTTTAACCGGGGATTTGGACTATCATGACATGCTTCAAGTTGGTTGGGTGGATATGACTAGTGCATGCAAATTCTTCGGTGACAAATGAATGCGATGTTCCCGAATCAAACAACACTCGTGCTAAAACTGAGTTGACAGAAAACATACCCAGCACTACATCTGGCGCTTCTTGGGCTTCTTCGGCGTTCATGTGGAAGAGACGGCCGTTGCGTTTGTGAGGGTTCCCTGGGGCAATCCTTCTCCCTGGTTGAACACGACGCTGCTGTTGAGCTGGAGCATTCACATTGGCAGTGGTGGCAGTCTTCTTGGGACACTCATTGGAATAGTGACCCTTCACTCCACACTCGAAACAAGTTATTTGGGACTTGTCTTTAGCTGCGATAGGCACATCATTGCTTCTAGTTCTGGGTGAAGTGTTGTTGTTGTTGTTGCTCTTGGGAGGTGCACGGTTGAAACTGCTGGTGTTGCCGGGGTTGTTGTTGTTTCCTCCGGTCTTCACATTGCCTCCGCTACAGTTGGGGTAGCTTGGGCGAGACATTGGGGTCGGTTGTTTCTCGGTGCAAATCCAGGAGACATTGGGGCAGCTGTTGGATCCAGATTGGTGCATCATATGACGTTTGCGGTTGTCGTTTTCCTGGTTAATCCTCCCTTCCATCTGAATGGCAGAGTCGACTAGCTCTTCGAGATGCTGGAAGCGGATGTTGACGAGGACAGTCTGCATCTCATCATGCAGTCCGTTTAGGAATCTCTCCTTCTTCTTTGCCTCCGTGTTGATCTCATCAGGTGCGTACCTAGGAAGCAACAGGAATCTGTCACGGTAGTCTACCACAGTCATTCTGCCTTGCTTCAACTCTCTGAATTCATCCCTCATTTGGTGACTAGGCCCTGTGGCACGTGGGTGTTACTGAACTTGATTTTGAAGGCTTCCCATGTCATCACTTGACCATGGTTCATCAGGCAGATGCTGTTCCACCAAGCTCGCGCATCTCATGCCAAGTAGTGGGTGGGAAAGAGAACTTTCTCGTTGCCATCAACTCTGTCTACTTCCAAATTGTTCTACATCGTCTGGAACCAGTCATCAACATATAATGGGTTCTCCAAAGTGCTAAAGATTGGGGGATTGGTATTCTGGAAGTTCTTCAGCTTGGATCCTTGATGATCCTGATTTCCATGCCCTTGGTTGTTTTGGGCCATCTGAGCTATCTGTTGCAGTGTTGCTAAGTTGGCCTGGCGCTCTGCCTTGCTTGCTTCATGGTATGCAACTAACATCTGCATGATCTGCAGCATTGGGTCCTGCGATGAGCTGCTCCCTCTAGGGTTTCCGCGAGTCATCTGAAGATTGAGATAGATAAAGGGGTAAGAGGGAAAGTTCTAAGGTTCATGGTTTTGGTTTCAAAGCTGAAACTTTGAGTTTGACTCAGGTTTTGCAACTAACTTCATTTCATTCATTCACACTGGCACCCGATACAAACACAGACACACCACAACAACAAGGGAAAACAGATGGTTTTAAGAACCATTTTATAAGCTACGATACAATGGGACTGATACATCTCATGCTACAACAGTGCTCTAGTGCATCTACTCATCGTCTGTGATGTCGGAGTCCTCATCGTCTGTGTATAAGTCCACGGCATCCTCCTCCAGAAAGTCATCACCATTGCTGAGGTAAGAATCCATATCTCCCTGGATGTCTTCACCCTCCTCTTCTCCTCCTTTGCTGCAAGCTGAGCTTCTTTCTCCTTGATGGTCTTCTCGAGGTCGACCACCTTCTTGCCAAGACGGGCGATGGTGCGATCCTTCTTTTCGCACTGGCAGCAAAGAGACTAAAGGTCCTTGACAAGCAGTGAGAAAGTCCGGGCCTTCTGGTCGGAAATGGCACGGTTGTGGTTGGCAAACTCCCTAGCATTGTCCAATTCCTTCTGGTGATCGTACAACAGGAAGTCAAGGTTCTCCACTTGACGCTTCAACTCCAGGTGACCTGGCATCTCCATTGGCATTCCCATGAAGTCACCCCTTGCATAGTGCGCAAAGCGGGTTCCTTGGATTTGGTTGACACTTAGGGCACATAGACATGCGAGAGCTTAATGCATTCCCCTGGCTAATCCATCTAGCCAGTTGTTTTCCCTTACGGAGAACTAGATTGTCCCGGACGTTGGTGTTTCTATGCTTCCTCGAAGATCAGCGGTGACTAGCCATTGTAAATCTCCTCCTGGGGGTCCAGGAAGTTGAGCTCCAAGAAACTCTGGATATATGCGTCCCAATAACTCAGACAGTGAATCTAGATCCCTCTCGAAGATCAGTTGGCCTCCGTTGCCCAAATGGTATAACTTGTTGAACTAAGTCTCCATCTACAAGAATTTAGGAGGAGGAAGTTAGTGAAGTGATCAAGTGTGTCAAATTTTATGTAGTAATGTAAGAATTGGAGGAACATGAATATTTGAAAAGAATGAATTCCCAAGGGTAAGAGAGGAAATAGTTTTTCATAAATACTCACTTTGGTTATGAAATTAAGTTTTTGTTCGGACGTTCATTCTAATTAGGGTCTCCTATGGTCAGGATGGCTCTGATACCAACTTGTCAACACCCGGATTTTTAATCCCAGATGCCTGTTATGTCATACATCGCAATCCCAGGATTACCATTTTTGCGAGACATAACGGATTGGATATCACAGTACATCATCCATTACAAACCAATATAAGGTCTTACATGAATAAAGGATCTCATGATCCAGTCTTAGTACAACAAGCAGCGGAATAAATAATAAGCGTAGCGGTGGGGTCCATCTTTAGGGGCACATGCAATGCTGACGATGGCAGATAGTCCTAGTTATCATAGTCGTCCTGCTGTCCGTCATCTTGGTAGTCTCCTTCATAGTCTGGCCATAGGAATAGCCAGGGACAAAATCCATGAGTACTCTTTAAGTAATCGCAAACTATCACTAACAAGTAAGGTAGTTCTAGTGGGAAATGGTATCTATATGTTTACTTGTAAAGTTAAGTTTGAAACCTAAGCTGAGTTCAGAAACAAAGATAGATAAAATAAAGTTCTAGAATCACTTAAGTTGGGAAGCTAGTGTCATAGCCACAACCCTGTTGTGGTCAAGTCAAGAATCATCATTCATTTCACAAGTCATTTTGAAAATATCTGACAACGAAACAGTATGGCCACTCCAACTGTCCATAACCGCGGACACGGCTATTCGAATAGTTTGACACTCTGCAGAGGTGGTACACTTTCACCACAAGATTCGATACATCTATTAGGGATAACCCTAAATCATCATACTTAGTATGCATATAATCAAACATAACCTTTCCTTTACACACCCTAGTATAAGCACCTCTCCTATGAGTATGGCCTCCCAACCTTGACCATCTGTCATCTTGGGCACTTCATAGGTGGACAACATTTAGAGGTAGCCTTAGCTCAAACCTCTCCCGTGAGGGAAGTAATACTAATGCATATAAACTTCCAGCTAAGCCTTACCCAATTCAGGTATTTTGGTTGTACGGTAACATTGGAATGGTATCACATCTGAATCCAACCATCAGTTTTTTTAAAGGGCTAAGGCTCATGCCTCAACATTTTCATCATCGTAAACCATTGTGTTTCTCAACACATGTCAAAACATCTAATAGGATGACTCGTCATTCCAAGGTTTTCACAATTCATTTTCACCAAGTGTTCCCATCTAAAGTGACTCATGTTTTGATTTAGCTCTAAGCTGCTAAGTTAAGAGTGTTCACTAAGGTGGGATGCTAATCTCAATCTCATGCCATAGAATGACATCTAAGTTTATCTAGATAGGTCAAGTTTTATACTTTTTATGCTACCTTCAAACAAGTAAGGGACTTTGGTAAAGTAAAGAAAGTAAAAGCTTGGAAATAAAACTTGGGGTAGGTAATAGTCAATGTGGTATAACCAAAGCATGCCTAATGCATCTTGCTTATGTTATCTAACTTGCAAGGATTAGCTTGCATTGTTAATGATGGCTTGCTAGTATAATACTTGCAAGTGTAAGCTTGCTCAGTTTACTTGAAGTGATATGCTTGCCTTGGTTGGTGAAGTGGTTGAAGTGTTCTTCTTCCTCTTCTTGATAGAAATCCTCCTCCTCGAAAGCTTTATCGATACTATCGTCTATAAATACATACGGAGTACACAATCACGAACCAATACTTAAATTGTCCACTTAGTACACTAAGGCACACATTTGATGATCTATGATTATCATAAGCATCAAAAGGTTTTACTAACTAGCTTCATTCTTTTTATTTGAGAAAAGTAATTTCTACTCATTGAAATTAACTAAGATTTAATATTCTCCAATTAAAATATGGGAACATGTGGACACATGCCATTTTAATAAGTTTAAGTTTAATATTTAATGATTTAAAGTGACTAGAAATGCCTATATAGCATTATTTTGGTACTAGTCCAAAGTCACTGCATGCAAACCTTAATATTATTACATATTTAGATAGGTATGGTTAAATGTGATTTTTGAGAGTTGGAATCATCTCAAAAGCTATTATGGTTGATTTTATAAAACTGTTTGAATGTGCAAAAGCTTCTGCCTTGTTATTTTTACTAGGAGAGATCTCTAACTCTAAATAGATTCAATCCAACTGTCTTGGATAGATATTTTTAGAGGCTTTCCAAAAAAATTAGAGTCACTCAATTTGGTTAAGTAAATCTTCCTGAATTGATTTTTGAACTAAGGGACAAAATTTAGTTCAAACCTAAATAGAAAAATCTAGATTTGAATTACTGGGTCAACGCGGGAAAGGAAATGGGCCGGCCCAATGACGCTCAGCGGCGCAGAGGCGGCTAACAGGTTGGTCTCGCTTGTCATGGAGACTTAAAACCCGAAACGGTATCTAGCAATCTGGGCCACACGATTATAACGCAGATCAACGGCTCACGATTCGTCATCGACGACGGACTCGTCGTTGGCGAGACTGAACCCTATACGACCGGTGGGGGTCTACCGGGGACATACCAGGGCTCTAGCTAGTGCGGTGAAGCGGGCGATCGAACTAGACAGCAAGGGAGGACTCAGGCAAGGTAATGGCAGGGGCTACGGTGGACAGAATCGACAGCAGCTTCTCCTCCTCTATAGCGGGCTCCTCCGGTGAAATTCCGGTGAACTATGGCTCGAGCGGCTCCAGCGAGAGGTGGGGAAGGATCAGTGGTGAGAGTGGAGTTGAGTGGTGTGAAGAAATGGTGTTGGGGAGGGCTCCTTATATAGGCTCGACGAGGGGACCGAGAGGGCGACGGCGAGCTCGTCGGTGACGACGATACCAGGTGCTATCGGCATGGGCGGCGTACGCGGACGCTGGCTTGCCTCTTGGCAGTGCTCTACGGCTTAATGGTGCAGCTAGGGGCGGTGGCTTATGGTCGGGAGCGTCGCGCACTCTGGGAGACAGAGGCGGTGCTCGACGCGGCGCTCGGCGACTATAGGTCGCGCAGCGGCACACGGCTGTGTCCGGCGGGGTGCTGGGGTCGAGGCGGAGCGGCATGCGTGGTATGGCATCAAGGCGCTGTCTGCTGCGTTCTGGCGGCTATCGTGCCCTAGCGCGCTCTGGCGAGCTCACAGATAGAAATGGTCGTGACGCTGGGGAGTGGTCCAGGGGCTGTGGGTGATCGAGGGGTGGACAGGGAGGTGCGGTAGGGTTGGGTGGAGCTAGGGGACTTGCTGGAACGGCGCAGCGCTGTCCCTGGCGTGTTGCCCTCTTCTGGCCGGTGGTGACCACAAAGTGGCGGCGCTCCACTTCTGTTGCGGCTATGGGGTAGGCCGGTGGGGACTTGGTTGGACTTAGGGGGGACAGAGGAGAGTAGAGAGGGTTAATTGGGGGACAAGGGTTTAACTTAGCAACAGTACTAGTTAGGCAGAAAAATGGTGCATGCCACTTATTCGATCAAATGGCCGCAAGAACAAAACATTTGAATTTTGGGCTGATTTTTTGTGGAGTGATGTATCTTATGCTTGAGCTTCTAGGTGTGCTTGGGTTTTTAAAAGTGGAGTTCATTTGAGTGGTTTTTGAATAAGTGTGATCTATACATATGAACTACATTCAAATTTCCGATGTCATTTAAATTATTGTTTGAAAGTTTTTGGGATGAAACAAAGTGGGCCTTGGTACATCACTGCTTGTACTAGCAAGGGGTGCAAAGAACCACAATTGTTTCCGTTAAGATTTGAGTTCTAGGAATAGCCAAAGAAGGCATGGTGATTAAAATGGCACAAATGGCCATTTGCTTATTTTATTCATTTTGATTTGATTTTCTTTCGGATTTGTTTGGGAATGATCTAGATGATGTTTAATTCACCTTAGAATCATTTTACAATCAATGGATCACTCAAACATGGCAATTCAAATCAACTCCTAAATTAAATGCCCACACATATGAATGCTTAATGATTTTCAAATGGAAAAGTTTTTGTTAACTCTAAATTTGATGATTTGGATCCTAATAACCTTGGATTAGAGTTTTTGGATGTTACATGGATCCATCTGGTTTAGGAAAAGAAGACACATGAAATAAATCTGGTGGTTTTGGAAAGGAACACACATGCAATGACTCTGGTGGTGGTTTATGAAAGGAAGACACATGCAATGACTCGCGTGGTGGTTTAGGAAAGAAGCACACATCCAATGACTCTAGTGGTGGTTTAAGCACAGAACACACATGCAATGACTCTGGTGGTGCTTTAGGAAAAGAAGACACGTGCAATGACTCTAGTGGTGGTTTAGGAAACGAAGACACATGCAACGACTCTGCTGGTGTTTTAGGAAAGGAAGACACATGCCATGACTCGGGTGGTGGTTTAAGAAAGGAACACATGCAATGACTCTGGTGGTGGTTTAAAAAAGGAACACACATGCAATGACTTTGGTGGTGGTTTAGGAAAAGAAGACACATGCAATGACTCTGGTTGTGGTTTAGGAAAGGAACACACATGCAATGACTCTTGTGCTGGTTTAGGAAAGGAACACACATACAATGGCTCCGGTGCTGGTTTGGTAAAAGAAGACACATACAATGACTATGGTAGTGGTTTAAGAAAAAGACACATGCAATGACTCTAATGGTGGTTTAGAAAAGGAACACACATGCAATGACTCTGGTGGTGGTTGAAGAAAGGATAACACATGCAATACTCTGGGATGGTTTAGGAAAGGAAGACACATGCAATGACTATGGTGGTTGTTTAGGGAAAGAAGACACATGCAATGACTCTGGTGGTGGTTTAGAAAAGGAACACACATGCAATGACTCTGGTGGTGGTTTAGGAAAAGAAGACACATGCAATGACCCTGGTGGTGGTTTAGGAAAGGAACACACATGCAATGAGTCTAGTGGTGGTTTAGGAAAAGAACACACATGCAATGACTCTGGTGGTGGTTTAAGAAAGGAACACACATGCAATGGCATATGTGATGATTCAGGAAAGGAAGACACATGCAATGACTCTGGTGGTGGTTTAGGAAATGAAGCCTCATGCAATGACTCTAGTGGTGGTTTAGGAAAGGAACACACATGCAATGACTCTGGTGGTGGTTTAAGAACGGAACACACATGCAATGACTCTGGTGGTGGTTTAGGAAAAGAACACACATGCAATGACTCTAGTGGTGGTTTAAGAAACGAGCACACATGAAATGAATCTGGTGGTGGTTTAGGAAAGGAAGACACATGCAATGGCTCTGGTAGTGGTTTAGGAAAGTAACACACATGCAATGACTCTGGTGGTGGTTTAGGATAGGAACACACATGCAATTGCTCTGGTGGTGGTTTAGGACAGGAAGACACATGCAATGACTATGGTAGTGGTTTAGGAAAAAAAGACACATGCAATGACTCTAGTGGTGGTTTAGGAAAGAAACACACATTCAATGACTATGGTGGTGGTTTACGAAAAGAAGATACATGCAATGACTCTAGTTGTGGTTTAAGAAAGGAACACACGTGCAATGACTCTGGTGGTGGTTTAGGAAAGGAAGACACATGCAATGACTCTAGTGGTGGTTTAAGAAAGGAATACACATGCAATGACTCTGGTGGTGGATTAGTAAAAGAAGACACGTGCAATGACTCTGGTGGTTGTTTAGGAAAGGAACACACATGCAATGGCTCTGGTGGTGGTTTAGGAAAAGAAGACACATGCAATGACTATGGTAGTGATTTAGGAAAAAAGACACATGCAATGACTCTGATGGTGGTTTAGAAAAGGAACACACATGAAATGACTCTAGTGGTTGTTTAGTAAAAGAACACACATGCAATGACTCCGGTGGTGGTTCAAGAAAGGAACACACATGCAATGACACTGGCGATGGTTTAGGAAAGTAAGACACATTCCATGACTCAAGTGGTGGTTTAGGAAAAGAAGACACATGCAATTATTCTGGTCGTACTTTAGGAAAGGAACACACATGCAATGACTCTAGTGGTGGTTTAGTAAAAGAATACACATGCAATGACTCTGATGGTGGTTTAGGAAATGAAAAAACATGCAATGAATCTGGTGGTGGTTTAGGAAATGAACACACATGCAATGACACTGGTGGATCCATCTGGTTTAGGAAAGAAAGACACATGAAATGACTCTAGTGGTTTTGGAAAGGAACACACATACAATGACTCTGGTGGTGGTTTAGGAAAGGAAGGCACATGCAATGACTCTGGTGGTGGTTTAGGAAAATAAGACACATGCAATGACTCTGGTGGTGGTTTAGTAAAGAAACAGACATGCAATGACTCTGGTGGTGCTTTAAGAAAGGAACACACATGCAATGTCTCTGGTGGTGGTTTAGGAAAAGAAGACACGTGCAATGACTCTGGTGGTGGTTTAGGAAAGGAGACACATGCAATGACTCTGAGTGGTTTAGGAAAGGAAGATAGATGTAATGACTATGGTGGTTGTTTAGGAGAAGAAGACACATGCAATGACACTGGTGGTGGTTTAGGAAAGGAACAGACATGCAATGACTCTGTTGGTGGTTTAGGAAAAGAAGACACATGCAATGACTCTGGTTGTGGTTTAGTAAAGGAACACACATGCAATGATTCTAGTGGTGGTTTAGGAAAACAACACACATGCAATGACTCTGGTGGTGGTTTATGAAAAATAGACACATGCAATGACTCAAGTGGTGGTTTAATAAAGGAACACACATGCAATGAATCTGGTGGTGGTTTAGGAAAGGAAGACACATGCAATGGCTCTGGTGGTGGTTTAGGAAAGTAACACACATCAATGAATCTGGTGGTGGTTTAGGAATGGAACACACATGCAATTTTTCTGGTGGTGGTTTAGGAAAGGAAGACACATGCAATGACTATGGTAGTGGTTTAGGAAAAAAAGGCACATGAAATGACTCTAGTGGTGGTTTAGGAAAGGAAGAGACATGCAATGACTATGGTGGGGGTTTCCGAAAAGAAGACACATGCAATTACTCTGGTTGGGGTTTAGGAAAGGAAGACACATACAATGACTCTAGTGGTGGTTTAAGAAAGGAACACACATGCAATGACTCTGGTGGTGGTTTAGGAAAAGAAGACACATGCAATGACTCTGGTGGTTTAAGAAAGGAACACACATGCAATGAATCTTGTGGTGGTTTAGGAAAGGAACACACATGCAATGGCTCTGGTGGTTTAGGAAAAGAAGACTCATGCAATGACTATGGTAGTGGTTTAGGAAAAAAGACACATGCAATGACTCTGATGGTGGTTTAGGAAAGGAACACACATGCAATGAAACTGGTGGTTTAGGAAAAGAAGACACATGCAATGACTATGGTAGTGGTTTACGAAAAAAGACACATGCAATGACTCTGATGGTGGTTCATAAAAGGAACACACATGCAATGACAATAGTGCTAGTTTAGTAAAAGAACACACATGGAATGACTGGTGGTGGTTGAAGAAAGGAACACACAAGCAATGACACTTGCGATGGTTTAGGAAAGTAAGACACATTGAATGACTCTAGTGGTGGTTTACAAAAAGAAGACACATGCAATGATTCTGGTGGTAGTTTAGGAAAGGAACACACCTGCAATGAATCTGGTGGTGGTTTAGGAAAAGATCATACATGCAATGACTCTGATGTTGGTTTAGGAAATGAACACACATAAAATGACACTGGTGGATCCATCTGGTTTAGGAAATGAAGACACACGAAATTAATCTAGTGGTTTTGGAAAGGAACACACATGCAATGACTTTGGTGGTCGTTTAGGAAAGGAAGACACATGCAATGACTCTATTGGTGGTTTAGGAAAAGAACACACATGCAATGCCTCTGGTGGTGGTTTAGGAAATGAACACACATGCAATGACTCTGGTGGTGGTTTAGGAAATGAACACACATGCAATGACACTGGTGGATCCATCTGGTTTAGGAAAAGAAGACACATGAAATGACTCTAGTGGTTTTGGAAAGGAACACACATGCAATGACTTTGGTGGTCGTTTAGGAAAGGAATACACATGCAATGGCTCTATTGGTGGTTTAGGAAAAGAACACACATGCAACGACTCTGGTGCCGGTTTAGGAAATGAACACACATGCAATGACTCTGGTGGTGGTTTAGGAAATGAACACACATGCAATGACACCGGTGGATCCATCTGGTTTAGGAAAAGAAGACACATGAAATGACTCTAGTGGTTTTGGAAAGGAACACACATAATATGACTCTGGTGGTGGTTTAGGAAAGGAAGACACTTACAATGACTCTGGTGGTGGTTTAGGCAAAGAAGACACATGCAATGACTCTGGTGGTGGTTTAGGAAAGAAACACACATGCAATGACTCTGGTGGTGGTTTAAGAAAAGAACACACATGCAATGACTCTGGTGGTGGTTTAGGAAAAGAAGACACGTGCAATGACTCTGGTGGTGGTTTAGGAAAAGAACACACATGCAATAACTCTGGTGGTGGTTTAAGAAAGAAACACATGCAATGACACTGGTGGTGGTTCAGGAAAGGAAGACACATGCAATGACTCTAATGGTGGTTTAGGAAAAGAAGACACATGCAATGACTCTGGTGGTGGATTAGGAAAGGAAGACACATGCAATGACTCTGGTGGTGGTTTAAGAACGGAACACACATGCAATGACTCTGGTGGTGGTTTATGAAAAGAAGACACATCCAATGACTCTAGTGGTGGTTTAAGAAAGGAACGCACATGCAATGAATCTGGTGATGGTTTAGGAAAGGAAGACACATGCAATGGCTCTTTTGGTGGTTTAGGAAAAGAAAACACATGCAATGACTCTGGTGGTGGTTTAGGAAATGAACACACATGCAATGACTCTGGTGGTGGTTTAGGAAATGAACACACATGCAATGACACTGGTGGATCCATCTGATTTAGGAAAAGAAGACACATGAAATGACTCTGGTGGTTTTGGAAAGGAACACACCTACAATGACTCTGGTGGTGGGTTAGGAAAGGAAGACACATGCAATGAATCTGGTAGTGGTTTAGGAAAACAAGACACATGCAATGACTTTGGTGGTGGTTTAGGAAAGAAACAAACATGCAATGACTCTGGTGGTGGTTTAAGAAAGGAACACACATGCAATGACTCTGGTGGTGGTTTAGGGAAAAATGACACGTGCAATGACTCTGGTGGTGGTTTAGGAAATGAAAACACATGCAATGACTTTGTGGTGGTTTAGGGAAGGAAGACACATGCAATGACTCTAGGGTGGTTTAGAAAAGGAAGAAACATGCAATGAGTTTGGTGGTGGTTTAGGAAAAGACGACACATGCAATGACTCTAGTGGTGGTTTAGAAAAGGAAGAAACATGCAATGAATATGGTGGTTGTTTAGGAAAAGAAGACAAATGCAATGACTCTGGTGGTGGTTTAGGAAACGAAGACACATGCAATGACTCTAGTGGTGGTTTAGGAAAGGAAGACACATGCAATGACTCTGGTGGTGGTTCAAAAAAGGAACACACATGCAATGACTTTGGTGGTTGTTTAGGAAAAGAAGACATAGGTAATGACACTGGAGGTGGTTTAGGAAAGGAACACACATGCAATGACTATGGTGGTTGTTTACGAAAGAAAACACATGCAATGACTCTGGTTGTGGTTTAGGAAAGGAACACACATGCAATGATTCTAGTGGTGGTTTAGGAAAAGAACACACACGCAATGACTCTGGTGGTTGTTTAAGAAAGAAACACATGCAATGACACCGGTGGTGGTTCAGGAAAGGAAGACACATGCAATGACTCTGGTGGTGGTTTAGGAAAAGAAGACTCATGCAATGACTTTGGTGGTGGTTTAGGAAAGGAACACACATGCAATGACTCTCGTGGTGGATTAGGAAAGGAAGACACATGCAATGACTCTGGTGGTGGGTTAAGAACGGAACACACATGCACTAACTCTAGTGGTGGTTTATGAAAAGAAGACACATGCAATGACTCTAGTGGGGGTTTAAGAAAGGAACACACATGCAATGAATCTGGTGGTGGTTTAGGAAAGGAAGACACATGCAATGGCTCTGGTGGTGGTTTAGGAAAGTAACACACATGCAATGAATCTAGTTGTGGTTTAGGAATGGAACACACATGCAATTGCTCTGGTGGTGGTTTAGGAAAGGAAGACACATGCAATGACTATGGTAGTGGTTTAGGAAAGGAAGACACATGCAATGCCTCTGGTGGTGGTTTAGGAAAAGAAGACACATGCAATGACTCTGGTGGTGGTTTAGGAAAGGAACACACATGCAATGACTCTTGTGGTGGTTTAGGAAAAGAAGACACATGCAATGACTATGGTTGGGGTTTAGGAAAGGAACACACATGGAATGATTGTAGTGGTGCTATAGGAAAAGAACACACATGCAATGACTCTGGAGGTGGTTTAAGAAAGAAACAGATGCAATGACACCGGTGGTGGTTCCGGAAAGGAAGACACTTGCAATGAATCTGGTGATGGTTTAGGAAAAGAAGACTTATCTAATGACTTTGGTGGTGGTTTAGGAAAGGAACACACATGCAACGACTCTGGTGGTGGATTAGGAAAGGAAGACACATGCATTGACTCTGGTTGTGGTTTAAGAATGGAACACACATGCAATGACTCTGGTGGTGGTTTATGAAAAGAAGACACATGCAATGACTCTGGTGTTTGTTTAAGAAAGGAACACACATGCAATGAATCTGGTGGTGGTTTAGGAAAGGAAGACACATGCACTGGCTCTGGTGGTGGTTTATCAAAGTAACACACATGCAATGAATCTGGTGGTGGTTTAGGAATGGAACACACATGCAATTTCTCTGATGGTGGTTTAGGAAACTAAGACACATGCAATGACTATGGTAGTGGTTTAGGAAACAAAAGACACATGAAATGACTCTAGTGGTGGTTTAGGAAAGGAAGACACATGCAATGACTATGGTGGGGGTTTCTGAAAAGAAGACACATGCAATTACTGTAGTTGTGATTTAGGAAAGGTAGACACATGCAATGACCCTAGTGGTGGTTTAAGAAAGGAACAAACATGCAATGACTCTGGTGGTGGTTTAGCAAAAGAATACACATGCAATAACTCTGGTGGTGTTTTAGGAAAGTAACACACATGCAATGACTCTGGTGGTGGTTTATGAAAAGAAGACACATCCAATGACTCTGGTGGTGGTTTAAGAAAGGAACACACATGCAATGAATCTGGTGGTGGTTTAGGAAAGGAAGACACTTGCACTGGCTCTGGTGGTGGTTTAGGAAAGTAACACACATGCAATGAATCTGGTGGTGGTTTAGAAATGGAACACACATGCAATTGCTCTGGTGGTGGTTTAGGAAAGGAACACACATGCAATGACTATGGTAGTGGTTTAGGAAAAAAAAAGACACTTGAAATGACTCTAGTGGTGGGTTACGAAAGGAAGACACATGCAATGACTATGGTGGGGCTTTCTGAAAAGAAGACACATGCAATTACTCTGGTTGTGGTTTAGGAAAGGAAGACATGTGCAATGACTCTAGTGGTAGTTTAAGAAAGGAACTCACATGCAATGACTCTGGTGGTGGTTTAGGAATATATCGCACATGCAATGACCCTGATGTTCGTTTAGGAAATGAACAACTATGCAATAATTCTGGTGGTGGTTTAGGAAATGAACACGCATGAAATGACACTGGTGGATCCATCTGGTTTAGGAAAAGAAGACACATGAAATGACCCTAGTGGTTTTGGAAAGGAAGACACATGCAATGACTCTGGTGGTGGTTTAGGAAAGGAAGACACATGCAATGCCTCTGGTGGTGGTTTACGAAAAGAAGACACATGCAATGACTCTGGTGGTGGTTTAGGAAAGGAACATACATGCAATGACTCTGGTGGTGCTTTAGGAAAAGAAGACACATGCAATGACTCTGGTTGTGGTTTAGTAAAGGAACACACATGCAATGATTCTAGTGGTGCTTTAGGAAAAGAACACGCATGCAATGACTCTGGTGGTGGTTTAAGAAAGAAACACATGCAATGACATTGGTGGTGGTTCAGGAAAGGAAGACACTTGCAATGACTCTGGTGGTGGTTTAGAAAAAGAAGACTTATATAATGACTCTGGTGGTGGTTTAGGAAAGGAACTCACATGCAACGACTCTGGTGGTGGATTAGGAAAGGAAGACACATGCATTGACTCTGGTGGTGGTTTAAGAACGGAACACACATGCAATGACTCTGGTGGTGGTTTATGAAAAGAAGACACATGTAATGACTCTGGTGGTGGTTTAGGAAAGGAAAACACATGCAATGAATCTGGTGGTGGTTTAGGAATGGAACACACATGCAATTGCTCTGGTGGTGGTTTAGGAAAGGAATACACATGCAATGAATCTGGTGGTGGTTTAGGAATGGAACACACATGCAATTGCTCTCGTGGTGGTTTAGGAAAGGAAGACACATGCAATGACTATGGTAGTGGTTTAGGAAACAAAAGACACATGAAATGACTCAAGTGGTGCTTTAGGAAAGGAAGACACATGCAATGACTATGGTGCGGGTTTCTAAAAAGAAGACACATGCAATTACTCTGGTTGTGGTTTAGGAAAGGAAGACACATGCAATGACTCTAGTGGTGGTTTAAGAAAGGAACAAACATGCAATGACTCTGGTGGTGGTTTAGGAAAAGAAGACACATGCAATGAATCTGGTGGTGGTTTGAAAGGAACACACATGCAATGACTCTGGTGGTGTTTTATGAAAAGAAGACACATGCAATAACTCTGGTGGTTGTTTAAGAAAGGAACACACATGCAATGAATCTGGTGGTGGTTTAGGAAAGGAAGACACATGCACTAGCTCTGGTGGTGGTTTAGGAAAGTAACACACATGCAATGAATCTGGTGGTGGTTTAGAAATGGAACACACATGCAATTGCTCTGGTGGTGGTTTAGAAAAGGAACACACATGCAATGACTATGGTAGTGGTTTAGGAAAAAAAAGACACATGAAATGACTCTAGTGGTCCTTTACGAAAGGAAGACACATGCAATGACTATGGTGGGGCTTTCTGAAAAGAAGACACATGCAATTACTCTGGTTGTGGTTTAGGAAAGGAAGACACGTACAATGACTCTAGTGGTGGTTTAAGAAAAGAACACACATGCAATGACTCTGGTGGTGGTTTAGGAAAATATCACACATGCAATGACTCTGATGTTGGTTTAGGAAAATATCACACATGCAATGACTCTGATGTTGGTTTAGGAAATGAACACCTATGCAATAACTCTGGTGGTGGTTTAGGAAATGAACACGCATGAAATTACACTGGTGGATCCATCTGGTTTAGGAAAAGAAGACACATAAAATGACCCTAGTGGTTTTGGAAAGGAAGACACATGCAATGACTCTGGTGGTGTTTTAGGAAAGGAAGACACATGCAATGCCTCTGGTGGTGGTTTAGGAAAAGAAGACACATGCAATGACTCTGGTGGTGGTTTAGGAAACGAACACACATGCAGTGACTCTAGTGGTGGTTTAGGAAACGAAGACACATGCAATGACTCTGGTTGTGGTTTTGGAAAGGAACACACATGCAATGATTTTAGTGGCGCTTTAGGAAAATAACACACATGGAATGACTCTGGTGGTGGTTTAAGAAAGAAACACATGCAATGACACCGGTGGTGGTTCAGGAAAGGAAGACACATGCAATGACTTGGTGGTGGTTTAGGAAAGGAACCCACATGCAACGACTCTGGTGGTGGATTAGGAAAGGAAGACACATGCATTGAGTCTGGTTGTGGTTTAAGAACGGAAAACACATGCAATGACTCTGGTGGTGGTTTAGGAAAAGAAGACACATGCAATGACTCTGGTGGTGGTTTAGGAAAGGAACACACATGCAATGAATCTTGTGGTGGTTTAGGAAAGGAACACACATGCAATGGCTCTTGTGGTTTAGGAAAAGAAGACTCATGCAATGACTATGGTAGTGGTTTAGGAAAAAAGACACATGCAATGACTCTGATGGTGGTTTAGGAAAGGAACACACATGCAATGAAACTGGTGGTGGTTTAGGAAAGGAACACACATGCAACGACTCTGATGGTGGATTAGGAAAGGAAGACACATGCATTGACTCTGGTTGTGGTTTAAGAACGGAACACACATGCAATGACTTGGTGGTGGTAGAGGAAAAGAAGACACATGCAATGACTCGGTTGGTTGTTTAAGAAAGGAACACACATGCAATGAATCTGGTGGTGGTTTAGGAAAGGAATACACATGCACTGGCTCTGGTGGTGGTTTATGAAAGTAGCACACATGCAATGAATCTGGTGGTGGTTTAGGAATGGAACACACATGCAATTGCTCTGGTGGTGGTTTATCAAAGGAAGACACATGCAATGACTATGGTAGTGGTTTAGGAAACAAACAACACATGAAATGACTCTAGTGGTGGTTTAGGAAAGGAAGAAACATGCAATGACTATGGTGGGGGTTTCTGAAAAGAAGACACATGCAATTACTCTGGTTGTGGTTTAGGAAAGGAAGACACATGCAATGACTCTAGTGGTGGTTTAAGAAAGGAACAAACATGCAATGACTCTGGTGGTGGTCTAGGAAAAGAAGACACATGCAATGACTCTGGTTGTGGTTTAGGAAAGGAACACACATGCAATGGCTCCGGTGCTGGTTTGGTAAAAGAAGACACATACAATGACTATGGTAGTGGTTTAAGAAAAAGACACATGCAATGACTCTAATGGTGGTTTAGAAAAGGAACACACATGCAATGACTCTGGTGGTGGTTGAAGAAAGGAACACACATGCAATGACACTGGCGATGGTTTAGGAAAGTAAGACACATTCAATGACTCTAGTGGTGGTTTACAAAAAGAAGACACATGCAATGATTCTGGTGGTAGTTTAGGAAAGGAACACACATGGAATGACTCTGCTGGTGGTTTAGGAAACGATCACACATGCAATGAATCTGATGTTGGTTTAGGAAATGAACACCTATGCAATAACTCTGGTGGTAGTTTAGCAAATGAACACACATGAAATGACACTGGTGGATCCATCTGGATTAGGAAAAGAAGACACATGAAATGACTCTGGTGGTTTTGGAAAGGAACAGACATGCAATGATTCTGGTGGTGGTTTAGGAAAGGAAGACACATGCAATGACTCTGGTGGTGCTTTAGGCAAAGAAGACACATGCAATGACTCTGGTGGTGGTTTAGGAAAGGAACACACATGCAATGACTCTGGTGGTGGTTTAAGAAAGGAACCCAGATGCAATGACTCGGGTGGTGGTTTAGGAAAAGAAGACACGTGCAATGACTCTGGTGGTGGTTTAGGAAATGGAGACACTTGCAATGACTCTGGTGGTAGTTTAGGAAAGGAAGACACATGCAATGACTCTGCTGGTGGTTTGAGAAAGGAACGCACATGCAATGACTCTAGTGGTGGTTTAGGAAAAGAAGACACATGCAATGACTCTGGTAGTGGTTTAGGGAAGGAACACACATGCAATGAGTTTGGTGGTGGTTTAGGAAAAGATGACACATGCAATGACTCTAGTGGTGGTTTAGAAAATGAAGACACATGCAATGACTATGGTGGTTGTTTAGGAAAAGAAGACACATGCAATGACTCTGGTGGTGGTTTAGCAATGGAACACACATCCAATGACTCTCGTGGTGGTTTAAGAAAGGAACACACATGCAATGACACTGATGGTGGTTTAAGAAAGGCACACACATGCAATGAATCTAGTGGTGGTTTAGGAAAAGAACACACATGCAATAACTCTAGTGGATTCATGTGGTTTAGGAAACAAAGATACATGTAATGACTCTGGTGGTGTTTTAGGAAAGTAACACACATGCAATGACTCTAGTGGTGGTTTAAGAAAGGAACACACATGCAATGACACTAGTGGAGATAGGTGGTTTAGGAAAGGAACACACATGCAATGACTATGGTGGTGGTTTCAGAAAGGAACATACATGCAATGACGCTAGTGGTTGTTTAGGAAAGGAAGACACATGCAATGACTCTGGTGGTGGTTTAGGAAACGAAGACACATTCAATGACTCTAGTGGTGGTTTAGGAAAAGAAGACACATGCATTGACTCTCGTGGTGGTTTAGGCAACGAACAAACATGCAATGACTCTGGTGGTGGTTTAGGAAAAGAAGACACGTGCAATGACTCTGGTGGTGGTTTAGGAAATGGAGACACTTGCAATGACTCTGGTGGTAGTTTAGGAGAGGAAGACACCTGCAATGACTCTGCTGGTGGTTTGAGAAAGGAACGCACATGCAATGACTCTAGTGGTGGTTTAGGAAAAGAAGACACATGCAATGACTCTGGTAGTGGTTTAGGGAAGGAACACACATGCAATGAGTTTGGTGGTGGTTTAGGAAAAGATGACACATGCAATGACTCTAGTGGTGGTTTAGAAAATGAAGACACATGCAATGACTATGGTGGTTGTTTAGGAAAAGAAGACACATGCAATGACTCTGGTGGTGGTTTAGCAATGGAACACACATCCAATGACTCTCGTGGTGGTTTAAGAAAGGAACACACATGCAATGACACTGATGGTGGTTTAAGAAAGGCACACACATGCAATGAATCTAGTGGTGGTTTAGGAAAAGAACACACATGCAATAACTCTAGTGGATTCATGTGGTTTAGGAAACAAAGATACATGTAATGACTCTGGTGGTGTTTTAGGAAAGTAACACACATGCAATGACTCTAGTGGTGGTTTAAGAAAGGAACACACATGCAATGACACTAGTGGAGATAGGTGGTTTAGGAAAGGAACACACATGCAATGACTATGGTGGTGGTTTCGGAAAGGAACATACATGCAATGACGCTAGTGGTTGTTTAGGAAAGGAAGACACATGCAATGACTCTGGTGGTGGTTTAGGAAACGAAGACACATTCAATGACTCTAGTGGTGGTTTAGGAAAAGAAGACACATGCATTGACTCTCGTGGTGGTTTAGGCAACGAACAAACATGCAATGACTCTGGTGCTGGTTTAGGAAAAGAAGACACATGAAATGACACTGGTGGTGGTTTTTGAAAGGAACACACATGCAATGATTTTGGTGGTTGTTTAGGAAAGGAAGACACATGCAATGACTCTAGTGGTGGTTTAAGAAAGGAAAATACATGCAATGACTCTGGTGGTGTTTTAGGAAAATAAGACACATGCAATGACTCTGGTGGTGGTTTAGGAAAGGAACACACATGCAATGACTCTAGTGGTGGTTTAGGAAAATAAGACACGTGCAATGACTCTAGTGGTGGTTCGAGAAAGGAACACAAATGCAATGACTCTGGTGGTGGTTTAGGAATAGGAACACACATGCTATGACTCTAGTGGTTTTTTAGGAACGGAAGACACATGCAATAACTCTGGTGGTGGTTTAGGAAAAGAAGACACATGCAATGATTCGGGTGGTTGTTTAGTAAAGGAACATACGTTCAATGACGCTGGTGGTGGTTTAGGAAAGGAACACACATTCAATGATTTTGTTGGTGGTTTACTAAAGGAACCCACATGCAATGACTCAAGTGGTGGTTTAGTAAAGGAAGAGATGTGCAATGACTTTGGTGGATACATGTGGTTTAGGAAAAGAAGACACATGCAATGACTCTTGTTGTGGTTTAGGAGAGGAACACACATGCAATGACTCTAGTGTTGGTTTAGGAAAAAAACACACATGCAATGACTTTGGTGTTGGTTTAAGAACGGAATACACATGAAATGACACTGGTGGTGGTTCAGGAAAGGAAGACACATGCAATGACTCTGGTGGTGGTTTAGGAAAGGAAGATACATGCAATGACTCTGTTGGTGGTTTTCGAAAAGGAACACACATGCAATGACTCTGGTGGTTGTTTAGGAAAGGAAGAGACATGTAGTAACTCTGGTGGTGGTTTAGGAAGAGAAGACACATGTAATGACTCTGGTGGTGGTTTAGGAAAGGAACACACATTCAATGACTCTGGTGGTGGTTTTGGAAAGGAACACACATTCAATGATTCGAGTGTTGGTTTAGTAAAGGAACACACATGCAATGTGTGGGGCCCCCGGATTATTCCTCCGAGAATCCATGTTATGCATACAGCACGATCCCATGATCAGTTAGTCGTGGCACATAACCGACAAGTATCAAAGTAAACATCCATTACTTAAGTGGATACATGTCATACCTTACATGCCATCGTGGCTACATCAATAATCATTAGTGGAACTTCATCAAGCGTAGAGCCCGAGCCATGCCATAACCTACAGACAACTGACTGGGAGAACGTCCTAGCTCGCATAGTCATCAACTTCACCTTCTTCTCGATATCTGACCAAGGTAATAGCCATGGATAATGCCAGTGAGTACTTTGAATATACTCGCAAACCACCTTAATAGAATAATAATCACAAGAGGATATGAAATATGGCTATGGTAGTAGGAGGGCTCCAAGAGAGGTTCTTTTCTTAATTAGTGTCTCTTGTAGATATAGCATCTACATATCTTTGCTGAAACCTTTGTAAACATTTTGGAAAACCTTTTTGACAAGTTTTGGAAAACAATAGGACTGGGTCACCCATTTGTTCCTCCTTCCAGTCATCCCATGACCAAACTCCTTTCCTTCCTTTACGACCATCCCATGGTCAAAACATGTATTCCTTTCGACCATCCCATGGTCAAAACATTTTCAAAGCCATTGCTTTTTCGAAATCCTTTTTGAAAACAAAACTAGCACCGCTCTATAGCAACCTTCCCAACCGTCCATGATCAAGGACACGGCTATTCGAATAGATTTACACTCTGCAGAGGTTGTACACTTTACCCACACCATCCGGGTACCCTACCCTGATCTACACCGATCGTTGGTCGAGTAACCGATCAAGACTCTACGAATGCCACTCCAGTATAAGTGCCTACCCTATGAGTGTTGTTCCCCTCAACACCGGGATGCCCTATATAGTACACAAGCCAACATGAGCGCTTTTTCCACTTACCAAGTGTGCGCTTTCAATGAGGGCTCACAGTAACGGGTGGAGGCCCGCAGACCCTTCGTTCCTTCTCCTGGTCGGTATTTTACATGGACTCAGCCAGAGAAGGCCCACCTTCCAGGGATTTTTATCCCCTGTAGTCGTTGTGAGGCAGCTTATACCAGAATAGACAATCATCAAATCCAGCCCTGTCCCATTCTAGAGTAATGTGGTTGCACAGGTTAATTGTTCTAGCAAAACTGCAAAGAACCGGGTGCGTTTTCGTAAACCTTTTCCCTCTATCTTTCCTTCAACATTTTGTAAAACAAAACCCTTTTTATTTCTCAACATATCTTGGGAGGTCCCACCTCACCAATGTTTTATCATTAAACATTTTGTAATACTTTTTCGGGGGTCTTCCTATCCTCTAGATTTACTTCGGCTAAAATAGGGTCTCCAAAGGGGTATGGTGTAATATACTATCTATCAAACTAGAGTTAAATAGGTGTCATCAAGAGGGTTGTACTTAGTAGTACAAAAGCATAATGGTTTGGAGAAGCCAAGCCACTACTAAGTAGAGATCATCATATAGTAAAACAATGCAGTTTTCATAAAGCAGTAGGTAAAATATGCATAAGTAAGAAAGTAGGACAAGTCTTATGAGCAAGAAGGTGGCTTCCCTGAGATCAGAAAACTGGCAATATATGTCCCTGGACTTCTTCTTAGAAAACAATAATAACTACATAATAATAACCAACTTCTTCTAGTCTCCGATATAATCGCATATATCGTTGATATGGATCACATGCAAGCAAACAAGGGTCACAATCAACACCAGGAATACAAACACCAATATCCTACAGAAAATAAGCATTCAATGCATTACTCGCTCCAGTAAGTTTTGATATATTGAGTTTATAGCAATTGGAAATACTTTATTTGCATTGGTGCAGTTTTGTTTATGATTTATGTGGCATACATCACTTAATTAAGGAACTTAAGTCCAAGGCTTGGTTCTATATAATATCATTATATAAAAAAAAGATACCATCAGATAGTTAATGATAATATGAAGCCAACAAAAGTTGTTTTGCTATTTGATCATTTTCCTTTGATTTACTACACATTTTCTAGTGATAAAATCTCTAGTTTTAGGAAATAATTCACCAGAAAATTTCTGTGATTCCAAGAATTATTTGCTTGGATGGTTAAGTTAGGTTTGATGGCATTATTCACTGAGAGTTGGAATCACCTCCAAATATTTAAGAGAATGCCCTCAGGAAAATTCCAAAGGCAGTTTTGTAGCTTTTTTGTCTTTTTCACCATATTAATTCTGCGGAAGATTTTGATATGACTCCAAGGTCATATGTTAGGTATTTGAAATACCTTCCTACAAAAATTTGAATCAACCTTTTTGGAGTTACATAACTTATGGGGTGATTTTATTAGTGAAACCACTATAGCAAATAGTTTTATTTACTAAAAATCAACCATGGCTTAATAAATATTGGGCTCCTAGGGCTTATTAGTTATGATGATGTAGGTGTTTAGGGAGTTGGAATGGGGTCAATTTCTATCATGGTTTCGCCTCGGGAATTTTTTAAAGGCTTAATAGGCCTAAATTTGTTATTTTCTTTATAGGGAAAATGTAGTTTAACATGGCACAAGATAAATATTCAATAATAGGTAAAACAAACACCTTTCAGAGGGACTTGGATTTACTCCATTTGGAGAGGTGAATCAACCTGAGGGATTTAAGGAGTGTTTTAAATACTTCTGGGCAATTGATTTAATATATTTAATCCATACATATTCTGAGCTAACCAAGGGTACTGGGTGTTAGGGAAAACATACATGTACTTGGAAGAATTTAGATCTAGGCATTGTGTGTTGCTTTCCATTTTCAAATCGATTTAAAGTAACTGGCTCAATTCAGGTCTGGAGAATAATATATAAAAGAAAAGGGGAGGGAACTCGTAGGCTGATGCGATACGAATCGGACCAGGCCACCCTGGGCTAGCCCAAGACGCAGCCGGGCGTGCGCGGTGGACGCGCAGCAAGCCGTGGCCCAGGAAGGTCGAAGGGGCACGACGCTCTGGTAGCCGTTCGATCTAAAGAGAGATCGACGACGGGGAGGCTATCTTCTCCCCAGCGACACGGCAGCGGGGCAGAAACCCTAGCGCGGTGAAGAATCGACCCGTGACGCTCACCTGAGGGTGGAGATGGGCCGGGGAGTTTCCAGGGCGACACGGTGTAGCTCCCTGATGGCTCTATGTATGTCGCCAGAAAAATGCTGGAGCGGTGTTGATGTAGAGCTCGTTGGGAACCCCAAGAGGAAGGTATGATGAGCACAGCAGCAAGTTTCCCTCACTATGAAACCAAGGTTTAATCGAACCACTAGGAGCAAGGAAACACCCCAAAGGTGTTACTAGCTGAGCTTTGGTAGGGCGCACTACCGGTGCTAGTAGCAACGTGGAGACCTGCACAACACAACCACAGAACTTTGTCCCCAACTTGCGATGAGGTTGTCAATCTCATCGTGTTTTGCGGAAAACAAAGGATTAAATGTATCGAATGGAAAGAAGTAAAAGATTTCATAAAGTAAACACAAAGCAGCAAAAGATAGTAGATTGAATATAAAAGACAAGGACCGGGATCCATAGTTCACTAGAGGTGGCTCTCCTTAGATAGATAACATGCTGGGTGAACAAATTACAGCGGGGAATTGACAAACATCGAGAAAGCAATACATGCAAATATTAATCATCTTGACCCCTTTGAGACTTGATTGGGCATTTGAAGATTATACATAGACCGCCATCCAACTACATCTATGACTAATAATCCACCTTGAGGTTATCATCTGAACCCCCTCCAGTATTAAGTTGCAAGTAACAGATTATTGCTTTACGAACTGCGTGTAAAGTAAACAATACGATTGTTATATGAACAAAGGATTGTTGGTTTCTCCCCAGTAGCAACAGCACATCTAGTACCTTAGAGATTTCCGTCACTTCCCCAGATTACCAGAGGCATGAACCCACTATCGAGCATAAATACTAACTCTTGGAGTTGCTAGCATCTACTTGGCCAAGATAGGTACTAACAATGGAAAGCATGCAAGATCACAAATAACAAAGACATGATAGAATCAATAATCAATCTGAAATAGCATCTCAATATCCATCGGATCCCCGCAAACACAACATGCAGAATTACAAATAGATGATCTTGATCATGAACGGAGCTCACAAGATCTAGACATGAAAGCACAAAGGAGGAGAACCATCCATCTAGCTACTACATGGATCCGTAGTCCAAGGATGAACTACTCACGCATCACACTGGAGGCTTGCATGGTGATGAAGAAGGCCTCCAGGGTAAATTCCCCTTTCCGGCAGGGTGCCGGGAAGAGCTTCAGATCCCTCCCGATCTAGGGATGGAGATGACAGCGGCTACGGACTCTTTCGTGGATTTTTGATCGGGCACTTAGGGTTTTCGTCCCGAGGGCAATATATAGGCGGAAGCGGAGGCCGAGGGGGTGCCGGGAGCGGCCACACCACCCCTGGCGCATGCCAGGCCTGGCCGCACGGCCAGGCGGTGTGGTGGCCCCCCTAGCCCCTCTCCGTCTCGTATTCTGGCACTTGATGACTTGTGGAAAAATAGGCACTTTGTCTTTTGTCCCGTCCCATTCCGAGAATATTCATTTTCTGACTTTCCTGGAACAAAAAACAGCAGAAAACAGGCAGCTGGCACTATGGCTCTTATTAATAGGTTAGTCCAAGAAATCATATGAAAAGTACTCCAAAGTTGGAACAAAACACAAGAAAGTGGATAAAACCAAGCATGGAACATCAAAAATTATAGATACATTTGCAATGTATCAACATCCCCAAGCTTAACTCCTGCTCGTCGTCGAGTAGGTAAGTGATAAAAAGAAAGGATAATTTTTGAGGTGACATGCACCATCAAAGACTTGATCAAAGTATTTGTAAACCATTCAAAGCTAGGATCATAGTACTTCAATCATAATATGAAATACAAAGTTCTAGCAATAAGCAAAGAAACTATTATGCAACATGAAAAGGCACAAACAAAAGATTCATGAATAACATTGCTTTGCAAGACGTTTGTTTGTTTCACATAAAGAAAACATAGCATAATAGCATTCAACTTGTCCCTCATAGAGTAGCAAATATAAAAGCATAGGACACCTTCAAAGTTCATAAGAGTGACTAGATACAAATAGTTTAAAACAAGCAATATCAAGTTATGCAACAATCAACTAGTCTTGGGACAATGCACATAGAACTAAGAATGGCCAGTATGCTCTCAAAGTAAGTGCATAAAGATAGAAGGTGGAGACTCAATATAATGGTGAAAGAAATGCCTTTGTAAAAGGAAGTAGGGATTCAAGTCTCATAAAGATCTTCCAAAAATTATGGTACTTATAGCTTTCAGCTCTCATTACCCCTATCATAAGCATCTTGAAGTGATTAAGGTTAAAGTGAACAAACTATGGTGTACATGCTTGACGAAGTATAAGTCAGAAATCTCATGTCCCTTGTATACGAGGGCCGCTCCTCATGCTACTCAAGTTTAGTCACCAGTAAGTTATTGTCATTGTAAGTACATGCGTATCATAGAGAACCGCCAACGGGGTACCCCTTCGCCGATGATACGGAAGAATCCCCATATCAAATGACAAGGCAAGCAGACAACAAGCATCTCAGCATTCTTCTTATTTACCATGTGAATATGGTGCTTTTTTCTCTCTTTCCTCTTTTCATACTATCTTTTTTTTCTCTTTTCTCTTTCATTCTCAATATAAGACTCTTTTTTTATAAGAAGAATGCTTCATAGACATCTCATTATGGTTACGCTGTAGGTTTCGACCATGTCAGCATGGATTAGACCAGCGGCCCAGGCGTTTCTCTAACACATATACATAACTCCATGGACTTACAAGCTCCCCTTTCATTTCACATCGACGACATCAATATACAAAAGAGCATGATATCAACTAGGTACAAGTACCGAGTGCAATGTTGAAAGCGTTCCCCATGAAAGCATGGTTCTGCTAATCCCCAACAAATAAGTGCAAGCCTATACAACATAGAAGACACAATGGTTCAAGTTTATTAAGGGCAAAAAAAAGTAAAGTGTGCCATCAAGTTCGTGAGAGCTTTAATCACTAGTTTTCTCATAACAAGTTTAATTTGGAAGGTAAACAAAAGCATGAATATACTTGGAATAGCATAAGCTAATAGGTAGGTATGGTGGACTCTTTGGAATAACTTGGTTTAGGGAGTTGGATGCATGAGTGGAACTCATACTTGGTTGTGGAGGCTAGCAAAAGACTAGGAGCGACAAACTAAGAGAGCAATAATGGCCATAATCATGCAGAGCGACAAAACATCATTGATCAAAGCATAAATTGATACTACAAGTTGAAAACTAAAGGATCATAAAGGCTATGGTGACTTGAGATAGTCATAACATGGTGTGAGCATGCACCAAGTCAACCCAAATAAAGCATCAAAGGAGAATACCACTATACTATGCTTTAATATGCTAAAACAACGCATGAATCATCCAAGGCACATTAAGAAATCTCAATTGTTTATAACAAGTCATGCTACAGAAAATAATACTAAGCATAAAGCCAAAACAATATCAAGCATGGCATGACAAAGCATAGGCCACAGTAAAAAACAAGCTCTTTTTACCACATAAGTATGAATTTTCCTACTCTTTTCCAAACCAAACATAACTATGTGCAACCCAATGTATGAAAGAGGGGGTCCAACCAATTTATTCCGAAAACTAAGCAAACAAAGGAAACGAAAAACCAAAATGAAAACGAAAAAGAAGACGCTCCAAGAAAAACACAACTGTGCATGAAACAATAAAAATGAAGCATTTGGAAGAAACCTGGGATTTTTATTGATGAAGAAGGGGTGCCTTGGGCATCCCCAAGCTTTGACACTTTTACTTCTTGGATATTTCTCGGGGTGACACGCGTGGAATCCCCAAGCTTGAGCTTTAGTCCATCCTTCATTTCATTACTCATTCCTTCCATACACCTGAAATTTTTCCTTCATACAAAACTTCACACAATCTTTATTAGCAACATTAGTGCACTCAAGATAAATAAGTCTTAAGGTTCAGTTCTAACACCAAATAAACTTCCATTAAAACACTAGTTAATGTAGTACTTCCCTCAAAAATCTCAATTCCCCAAAAGAACTCAAAAAGGAACCAACAAGAAGCAAATGCAGAAAATGGCAGAAATCTGTCAAAACAGACCAGCAGGTAAAGACGAATTTTTTCGAAGTCCTTCTGTTGCTCAAATCAAAAAGTGTTGAACTAACGAAAGTTAGATAACAACCTGGGTCAGTAGCACAAAAATTCACTCCTCAAAAAGACGTTCAGAGATTTTACAAATTTGTTTACGGTGAAGCACAGAAATCTGTTTCGGGACAGCAACTTTCCCAATCATTACTTCTCTCTCATTAGAGGTTACTCTTGGCACAAAAAGCAAATAAAAAGGATAAGGAGAGGTTATTACAGAGGTAATAACTTCTAAGACTCATCTAAAACTTCTGGGTTATCTCCCAATAAGTACTTTTCTTTAACGCCTTTAAGTTAGGCATAAGAAGCAAGAAAAAGAATCAAGTGTTCTCAAATGAAGAAGCATTAAGATCATTACCAGAAATATTTTCAACAAGGCAAGGTATATCATCCAAATAAGTTCTAGAGGATCCTCTCTCAATGCTCTTAGGTTCACTATTCTCATCAAAAGGGTTTGCAGGAACAATCCAATAAAGATTTTTTCTATGGCATCATGTACTGCTACTAGTTTAAAAGGTATTGGTATCTTAGGTTCCACACCATTAGGTTCGGTTTTCTTCATCTTTTCTCGTGTACCAACAACATCTACACATGAGCCTAGCATACTGAAATGTTCAAAGACTTTCCTAGCTTCTTTGGCAACATCATAAAACTCCTTAAACAAAGTTTCTAGAATAAAATCCCTCTTTTCAGGGTCCTCTATTTCTTTAAGCTTAAGAAACATTACTTGCATTAAGGGGTTGAGGTTAACAAACCTAGCTTCTAACATGTGAATTAAAGAAGCAGCAGCAATCTCATAGTTTGGAGCAAGTTTTGGAAGGGATCTATCCTCAATATCTTCATGCTTACTAACATGATTAAAGAATTCTTCAATATTATCTTTCCCAATTATAGAACCACTACCAATTGAAAGGTCTTTCAGGGTGAAAGTAGGGATCAACATGGTAAGCTAAGGAAGAGGTGACAACTAAAGGAGACTTAATTTTTTGTGTGTGTTTTTGAATAAGAAAGCAAACTAGTAAAACTATTTTTTGTGTGTTTTTGATAAAGAAACAAGCAAACAAAGAAAAAAGAAACTAAGAAAAACAAAAATAACAGAGTAAAGAGATTGTTTATGAAGGACTCCCCTTGTGAAGATGTCCTTGACTCCCCGACAATGTCGCCAGAAAAATGCTTGATGGCTCTGTGTATGGCGCCAGAAAAATGCTGGAGCGGTGTTGATGTAGAGCTCGTTGGGAACCCCAAGAGGAAGGTATGATGAGCACAGCAGCAAGTTTCCCTCAGTATGAAACCAAGGTTTAATCGAACCAGTAGGAGCAAGGAAACACCCCAAAGGTGTTACTAGATAAGCTTTGGCACGGCGCACTACCGGTGCTAGTAGCAACGTGGAGACCTACACAACACAACCACAGAACTTTGTCCCCAACTTGTGATGAGGTTATCAATCTCACCGTGTTTTGCGAAAAACAAAGGATTAAACGTATCGAATGGAAAGAAGTAAAAGTTTACAGAAAGTAAACACAAATAAGTAAAAGATTGTAGATTGAATATAAAACATAAGGAAAGGGATCCATAGTTCACTAGAGGTGGCTCTCCATAGATAGATAACATGTTGGGTGAACAAATTACAACGGGGCAATTGACAAACATCAAGAAAGCAATACATGCAAATACTAATCATCTTGACTTCTTTGAGACTTGATTGGGCATTACAACATTATACATAGACCTCCATCCAACTGCATCTATGACTAATAATCCACCTCCATGTTATCATCCGAACCCCCTCTAGTATTAAGTTGCAAGCAACAGATTATTGCTTTACGAACTGCGTGTAAAGTAAAAAATACGATTGTTCTATGAACAAGGGATTGTTGTTTTCTCCCTAGTAGCAAAAGCACATCTAGTATCTTAGAGATTTCCATCACTTCCGCAGATTACCAGAGGCATGAACCCACTATCGAGCATAAATGCTAACTCTTGGAGTTGCTAGCATCTACTTGGCCAAGATAGCTACTAACAACGGAAAGCATGCAAGATCACAAATAATAAAGACATGATAGAATCAGTAATCAATCTGAAATAGCATCTCAATATCCATTGGATCACCGCAAACACAACATGCAGAATTACAAATAGATGATCTTGATCATGAAAAGAGCGCACAAGATCTAGACATGAATGCACAAAGGAGGACAACCAGCCATCTAGCTACTACATGGATCCGTAGTCCAAGGATGAACAACTTACGCATTACACCGGAGGCTTGCATGGTGATGAAGAAGGCCTCCAGGGTGAATTCCCCTCTCCGGCAGGGTGCCGGGAAGAGCTTCAGATCCCTCCCGATCTAGGGATGGATATGACGGCGGCTACAGACTATTTCATGGATTTTTGATCGGGCACTTAGGGTTTTCGTCCCGAGGGTAATATATAGGCGGAAGGGGAGGCAGAGGGGGTGCCAGGAGCGGCCACACCACCCCCTGGCACGGGCCAGGCCTGGCCGCGCGGCCAGGTGGTGTGGTGGCCCCTGGCCCCTCTTTGTCTCATATTCTGGGACTTGATGACTTAAGGAAAAATAGGCACTTTGGCTTTTGTCCCGTCCCATTCCGAGAATATTCATTTTCTGACTTTCCTAGAGCCAAAAATAGCAGAAAACAGGCAGCTGGCACTGTGGCTCTTGTTAATAGGTTAGTCCAAGAAATCATATGAAAGGTACTCCAAAGTTGGAACAAAACACAAGAAAGTGGATAAAAGCAAGAATGGAACATCATAAATTATAGATACATTTGCAATGTATCACTCCCCAAGCAGATCCATGGGCGGCAAGGTGGGGTTGGCTTCAGAAAAGGAGCTCATGCGGTGGTGGCCGAGGAAGAGCTTGTCGGTGCACTCTAGGGCCCACTGTAGAGGTAGTGTTGTGAAAAGAAGGAGGCACGGTTAGATAGAGGAAGAGGAGGGGATTACATCAGAGTGACATGCAGCAGGGGAGGAGTTGGGAGGAGAGCTCTAGGCTCGATTTTTTGAGGAGGACGAAGCTTCTTCTCGTCCTTCCTTCGAGCGAGGCAGAGTAGGGGGAGGGGAGAGGAGCTCTGGGGAGTGTAGGTGGGTGGTGAGGGAGCAAATGAGCTAGGGTAGAGGCGTTGTACTGGCTTGTGGCCTTATAAACCAAAGGGGAGAGGTCCATGGTGGCCATAGTGTAGGAGGGGCTTGTGGGAAGGGAGGTGGCCATCTATTGGGCAGTAGGGGTGGTGCAGAGGGGAGTGTGGGGCCTACTGTACGACCAGAAAGGGTTAGGGAGGTGGTTGCTGGTTTTGGGGTCTTTAGATATTTTGCCACGAATGCCTCTCTCCCTCTCTTATAAACATATGGGACAAAAGGGGAGGATGTGTACAGTGCATGGTTGACCAGGAGGGGATGGGTTTCTGTGGTGATCAAGTGGGAGGGGTTTGGTAATGGTTTGGTTGGGTTTAAAAGATAATTTGAGTGATTTCAAATGTTGGCCAAACTTTGGATCATGAAGCACGTTTCAAAAATTTATCTTGGCAGGTTGAGGTGATGATGCTGGTAGGTAGGTGAGGTCAAGATACACCTCCAGGAATTTATTGAGATTTTTTCAGATGATTTTTAGTGCATTTTTGATCAATTATTCAAAACGTGCAGAAGTGGTTTATAGAATCTCAGTTGATAATTTTACATTGTAAAAGTGTGGTTTTTGGTTTAAGATGGTGCTAGATACCAAAACACACTTTGGAGAATTTTCCTGGAATTTATTGAGATGGAAAAGTATTTTTGAGCTATTATTACTTGTTTCTACCATTTAAGAAAATGGACAAAAAGAAATAATGAAGATCTTCAAAAATATTTATTTTTAAAGTTGGAGGATACGGTATGATATGCAGGCATCAAAAGTGACCTGATTTGGAGAAGTGTTTTGGCAAAAATCAAGTTTCCTTTATGGGAGGAGTTTTGGAGGTTTTGCCCATTAAATGAATTAAATGGTTTTTGAGCCATAGTAATTATGGATAATATTTTATAAATTTTTATAACCAAGTTAGAGGATGTCCACAGGCTGTTTATAGCCTTTGTAACCTTGCGTGTTGAGAATCCAACTTGATTTTGGTGAGGAACAAGAATTAAAGGATTTAGGGTGATGTTACTTTCATACCATCAAAACACGGTTGTATCTTGGAACTCCAGCCTCCCATTGGTTCGAGGGATATATGGATAGATAGACCAAGTTATGTAGATCAACATGGTACAAAATTTTGGTCTTGATCATGCTTGAGCTCTCCAAGGATTGATTCAAAACATTGAATAAAATAAGCCTGCCAAAGCAGATTATCAAATGGCCTTCAAACCCATGTGGGTTTTTGAAGCACAAGGATCCATGTGGAACAAGTGAAGTAGGTATTGATAGACCTTTATGAGTAGAACAAAATCATGTAAGGAGTTGGTGAAAAGATGATAACATGTAGGTGTGAGCTTCTTCCAAAGTAGGCATGTTGATAAGATTTGCAGAAATTGTTATTTTCTTGCCTGCAAAACTATCAAGAATAAGGGGGTTATAAGATGGTCTAACCAAGGGAAAGAGTGGGACTTGGTAGTCCTTATGGTGGTCTACAAGATGGTTCAAGTGCATCACTAAAAAGACACAAGGGTTTATAAAGAGAGACACTCAAAGAAGTGAGGTTGAAATAGTTTCCAGACTTAGTCAAAATTTAGCAGATTTAGGGTTTCTGACTAGAATATGAGTGGGGATGTTTTTGAGTGTTTGCAAGGTATCAAAGCATCATCAAGTGGATGATGTTGAAGTGTATTTTGGGCAGAATAGATCCACGCTTGATATTGGTCTTCATTGACTTGGCAACTTCTAGAATGGCTCACTTTAGAATTGATCTAGTTAGGGGTTTTATATGATCACCTAGTGGTAGAGATCAGATTCATCTTGTGTTCTTGCTTATGGTTTGGGGATTTTAAAGTATCTTTATCCTAGAGGATGAGCTCCTAGAGTAGCTCATGCCACTTCTTAAGCAAGCAAGTCAAACAGCAGATCAAGGCAATTCATTAGATAACAGATCAAGGCAACTCATCTTACAAACAAATAATCTACTACTAGGGTTACCATCAAGCTTAGCTTGAGGTAAGGTTGGCCATTTTTGAAAGGTTGGAGTTTGAATAAGGTAAGAGTCCTTGGTATCCCAACCAAAAGTGGAATTCAAAAGTTTTATACAGGGTTTTGGAAATCCTAGAGATAAGGGTAGTTGAAGGTTCTATCTTGAAAACATCAGCAGATTATAACTCTCCATAGTTTTGTCAATGGAAGCTACAAAATAGTTTTGGTTACAGAAGCATCTTGGCTCATGTTTGAAATGCCAAAACATTTGAGAATATGTAAAATGACCCACTATAGTTTTGTTAAATAGCTTTTGATAGTGATGTTGAGGTAAGGAGTATAGTATAAGCTATACCATCAGAAACATAAGCATAGACAACAACAAACAACCACTGCACACTTAACAAGAAAAAGTTTTTGTTCCCCCTGATTTTTGCATTCTGGACAACTAGTCAGGATTACTAAAATTGGGATGTTACATAATGACTCGAGTGGTGGTTTAGGAAAGGGAGACACACGCAATGACTCTGGTAGATCCATGTGCTTTAGGAAAACACACATGCAATGACTCTAGTGGTGGTTTAGGAAAAGAAGACACATTCAATGACTCTGGTGGTGGTTGAGGAAAGGAACACACATGCAATGACTCTGGTGGATGTTTAAGAAAGGAACACACATGCAATGACTCTGGTGGTGGTTTAGGAAAAGAAGACACATGCAATGACTCGGTGGTTTAGGAAAGGAAGACACATGCAATGACTCTGGTGTTGGTTTCAAAAAGGAACACACATGCGATGACTCTGGTGGTGTTTAGGAAAGGATGACACATGCAATGACTCTGGGGTGGTTTAGCAAAGGAAGAGACATGCAATGACTATGGTGGCTGTTTAGGAAAAGAAGACACATGTAATGACTCTAGTGGTGGTTTAGGAAAGGAACATACATGCAATGACTGTGGTGGTGGTTTAGGAAAAGAAGACACATGCAATGACTCTAGTGGTGGTTTAGGAAAAGAACACATATGCAATGACTCTTGTGGTGGTTTAAGAAAGGAACACGCATGCAATGACACTAGTGGTGGTTCAGGAAAGGAACAGATATGCAATGACTCTGGTGGTGTTTTAGAAAAAGAAGACTCATGCAATGACTTGGGTGGTGGTTTAGGAAAGGAACACACATGTAATGACTCTGATGGTGGTTTAGGAAAGGAAGACACATGCAATGAGTCTGGTGGTGGTTTAAGAACGGAACATGCATGCAATGAGTCTGGTGGTGGTTTAGGAAAAGAAGACACATGCAATGACTCCGGTGGTGGTTTCAGAAAGGAACACACCTGCAATGAATATGGTGGTGGTTTAGGAAAGGAAGACACATGCAATTGCTCTGGTGGTGGTTTAGGAAAGGAACACACATGGTAAGACTCTGGTGGTGGCTTAGGAAAGGAACACACATGCAATGGCTCTGGTGGTGGTTTAGGAAAGGAAGACACATGCAATGACTATGGTAGTGGTTTAGGAAAAAAGACACATGCAATGACTCTAGTGGTGGTTTAGGAAAGGAAGACACATGCAATGACTCTAGTGGTGGTTTAAGAAAGGAACACACATGCAATGACTCTAGTGGTGGTTTAGGAAAAGAAGACACATGCAATGACTGTGCTGGTGGTTTAGGAAAGGAACACACATGCAATGACTCTGGTTGTGGTTAAGGAAAGGAACACACATGCAATGGCTCTGGTGGCAGTTTAGGAAAGGAAGACACATGCAATGACTATGGTAGTGGTATAGGAAAAAAGACTCATGCAATGACTCTGGGGGTGGTTTAGAAAAGGAACACACATGCAGTGACTCTAGTGGTGGTTGAGGAAAAGAACACACATGCAATGACTCTGGTGGTTGGTTGAAGAAAGGAACACACATGCAATGACACTAGTGATTGTTTAGAAAAGTAAGACACATTCAATTACTCTAGTGGTGGTTTAGGAAAGGAAGACACACACAATGATTCTGGTGGTGTTTTAGGAAAGGAACACACATGAAATGACTCTGGTGGTGGTTTAGGAAAAGAACACACATGCAATGAATTTGATGGTGGTTTAGGAAATGAACAAACATGAAATGACTCCGGTGGTGGTTTAGGAAATGAACACACATGCAATGACTGTAACAACCCAAGTTTGTAATATATGTAATTAGTACTTAAGGATTGCATGCATCTGTTTAAATCAATAAAATGTATGCATGTGACCAAGTGTGTGAACCAAAATATAAGTACAAAACCCTAATTTTTTGCAAATGGATTCAAATATGCACCAAAATTCATGTTTGGTAATATTCTGGTATTTACAAAAGTGCCCTTGCCTTGTCCCTAATTAAAATGGCTTAAAAATCAAGTAATTTGAGCTATTTATAATAAAAACAAAGGTTTTAAGAAAACCTAGGGGTTTCTCTGCAAGATTCGGCCCCTAGGCCGCCGATCTGGACTACGGGTTGATCTTTGGTTTTTGCCAGGGTTTTTTTAGCAAAATTTCCTTTGTCTTCTCCCAGCTGGAAGCAGCTCGCTGTAGCCGCCACCGCCGTCGACGCTGTGCAGCGGGATTCCCGCCCGTCGGCCGCTTTGGGTAGGGGATAAGCCTTCCCCCGAGCCGTGGACGTCTTGCCATCGCCCTCACTCGCTCCATATCGCCCTCTCTTCTTCTATCTAGCTCTCGCCGCATCGCCAAAACCCTAACCGCCATGGTCACCGGCTAGCTGCCGTTGCTGCCCTCCCCAAGCCTCACTGACCCTACCACGAGCTCCGCCTGGACGCAAGCTTCCTCCTCCCCGAAGGAATCGAGCTCGAACGCCCTTAATCACTGCCATCGACGTCTTCTTCTCCGAGGCCTTCGAGCTCCGCCATCGACCTTGCCATCACTTCGGTCCGCCTCCCACCTCGTCGTTGGCCTCTTCTGCTCTAGGGTAAGCTCCCGGTTCTAACGAGCCACCCCACAGGTCTTCTCTCCCTCTGGTTCGCCCCAGCATCGCGTGCTGCCGCTTGCCTCCGCCGCTCACCATCCCAGTCACGTCTCCGGCGACCACCCGATTGCGCCGCCTCCGTTTCTGGCTCGCCATGCTCTTTTGGTTCGGACGCAACCCTCCGTGCAGCCTCGCTCGTCGCCTAGTATCGCCAACCGCCGACGGCCGACGTGCCCTCCGACGAGCCCATGTGGCGATGAGGTGGCGCCCACGTGGCCCTAACGTGGGTGTCGACCAGGGTTTTGCCACGATGGCAACCTCTATGGCCCCTGGTCCACCGGTCAGCCCCTGTGGCTAGGCCCAGACATGGTGGAAAATAACCCCACCCCTAAGCTGACGTCAGTGTGACGCAGTAAATATTTTTAAATTGTTTTAACAATTCCAAAAATTGTTTAATCTTATAAAATTCATAACTAATTCATATTTAATCACAAAATATGAATAATATATCAAAATGTTCAGAAAAATTAGATCTACACTTAGAAACTACAATAATGCGTTGTTGATCAACCTAAACCCTAGCTAGTTAGAGGAACATCAAAACCCCCCTTAACTACATATGAGACAATGGAATGCCAAGCCCTCGGTACTCCAAACCCATTTAAATCGATGTTAATCCTGGGGTTGCCATGATAACTTTAATCTGCCATATCATTCATGTGTTTGCGCATTGCATGGTTCGAGATATTGATTGTTGCCCTTCTTTCCGGTATTGCTTCTTCGTGATAGGATCCGGGCACGAGACCGAAGTTAACGATACCGAAGATCCATCTCTGTCTACTGAAGGACAAGGCAAGCGTAGCCTCTCATTATGAACCTATGTTTTACATAGTATCTACTTTCTCACTATGTTGCACATGATTCCAATGTGGTCTTTTGTCGGTAGCTAGAGTTACCTATCTGCTACATAGTTTCCCTGTTTTAGCCTTATATACCTGATCAACTGCTCCTAGCATACCTAGGTCTGGCATGTGAGCGTTGCTAGAGTTTCTTCGACGGTCAAGCTTAGCCATGCTTAGTAGTTACGCCTGAACCATCTCGATGATGATGAATCAGAGATGTCAAAGAATCTAGAAAGGTAGAAGATGGAGACATGATCGGAGGTGATGATGAATATGCTAAGGCTTTTATGGGAGGCCACGTTGGGTGTGGTTTTTGTAGTTCTATGCTTGCCACCACTAGGAACAGAGTTCTTGCCTTTGGAACCGAGACAAGCGTACATCCACACGGGGCCTGGAAAACCCCTCGACTAACTAACTTGCCTAGTAGATTCCATGAGTCACTTAGTTCAGGATTTCCAGCTGCCATACGCATTGAAAATGTTATCGAAAGAGGAGGAGAAGGAGGTTCATCATAACAGGTAGGTAAGCGTGGACCGGGTTGCTTGGGGTCGATGGAGCCCCTGATAACCAACCTAGCCAATATCTCTAGGGACTGACTTCGAGATTTGACCTGTTACGGCGGAACTCTCCTTAGGGTGTGACTCATGGTCTCGACGACGTCAAGGTAAAGGTTGTGGTCAACCACCCTCTGCCGGCCTTCGCAGGAAGAGGGCTAATAATTTGGCATTAAGAGTGGGTTGGTACGTATGGGTAAAGTTGTATGTATGGGTAAATCTTTTCGAAAAGCCATGTTCATGGTTATGAACGCTTGGTGACCGAATTCTAAGATCATAGATAGCATCAATTATAAGTAAAACTTGCTGATCCACGTGTGATTAAGGATGCTTCCTCGGGGGCTCGAGGGGGTGATCCTAGATGAGGAGTTCTGATGTACTTGGTTAACAAGTTCAAATGTTCAAGATGGAGTTGTCGCCCTCTTACCCTGTTTTGAAATTATTATGTGTAGACGAGCCTCTTCTCCCTCTCTTTTTTATTAACAAAGTTGTCTTTATGCAAAGAAAATCCAAAGAAAGATTTTCTAGCCAAAGCATGTAGATACTAGGTTATCTAAGTCTTGCGGAGTACATTCTCGTACTCAACCTTGTGCTATTGTTGTTTTTCTTCAGATGATCTAGTCGGAACTGAAGGTGGCTTCTACATTGACATCGATAAGTAGTTGGGAGTCCCAGGTAGCAGCCTGAGGACTATGGGTTGGACGTCGCTTATGTTATGGCCTCTTAGGCCCTTTGCTAAGTTTGTTGTGTAGAACAACATAATTTTTTTTTGCTGTTTGGTGTAATGATGGGTCTATGACCCCTGGTTTGTAATAATCTGATATCGTGCTCTTTTAAGAGTTTAAACTTATGCTGTTGAATCCTTGTGTTCTGTAATGCTACCGAATCATACAATGTGAGTCTCTGAGGTTGGAGTTAAGTTTCTCTCGGAAGGTAATTCGAGGTTTGTTTAACCCCAATCCTGGTGGTTTTACTGGTTTTGGTATCAGAGTAGGACTTCCTGTAGGAAACCCTAGTATTGGTCGATGTTGAGTCTAGAAGTTGACGAAACTATTTAAAGGTTGAAAACTATTTGCAAAAACTCTGACTAGGACTCTTTTTACTCCTTTCCTAGTTGAAATGGATCGTATGGGCACCTAGAGGGGGGGGTGAATAGGTGCTACTTCAAATTTTAATGCTTTTTCAATTTTAGACTTAGCACAAAGGGTAAATTCTCTAGATATAGTATTAGGATGAGTTTCCCTATATGCAAACCTATCTACTAGCGAGTAAAGAGCGAGTGGAAGAGGAATGGGTAAACTGTAGTGAAGCACGCGGAGACACATGATTTGTTTGACCACGATTCCTTCCTTGTTAAGGGAAGTACGTCTGTGTTGGAGGGGTGGGCGGTACTAAGACCACCACGCCACAATAGGCCTCACCCTCTTCTCCGATGGATCCCTCCACCAAAGGCCTCATCCACCTTTCCACTATAGGGACCCTTCGAGGTGGGTACCGGCACCTTTACAAAACTAGCGGGGCACAACTCCACAATCAACTTGGAGGCTCTCGTAATGACAACAAGCTGCCACAAGAATAAGTTATCAATAACAAAGAACAAAATCTTGATATTGACAAGAATACTAGATCAGGGATTTCTCCAAATGAATGGAGAGGAGTTGATGCGCTTGATTCGTGATGACGACGACGATTCTCTCCTCCTTCAATACCCCCAAAGATCGAAGCCTTCGGGTGGTTGAAGCGGGAGATCTAGAATGGGAGCTCTTGCACAGTGTCTCAACAATTTCGAGTGAATAAAGAGTTCTAAACATTGGGGAAGAAGGGGTATTTATAACCCCTTCCAAACCAAGCCGTTGGTGACTTTGGGGGCCGGATTATCCGGCCCAAGTGAGGCCCGGATTATCTGGCCTGGGAAAACTCCGCCCTAGACTCGGAATATCCGGCATATATTCCGCCCCCCTATCAAAGTGTCGCGCCGAGCTTGCCCTTGATCATCTTCTGCGGGCCGGATTATCCGTTCCTATGTGAAGGCCGAATTATCCGGCCTGGGGAGGAAAAACCGCCCCAGTTCGGATTTTCTGAGAGAAAATCTGACCAGACTTGGAGAGACACGCCTTGGCATGCCTTGGTCAAATTCTGGGGGTCGGATTATCCGGCCCATGCGACCGCCGGATTATTCGGCCTGGGGAAGAAAAACCGCCCCAGTTCGGATTTTCCGGGAGAAAATCTGACCGGACTCCGAGCGACGCGCCTTGGTAGCCTTTGAACAATGAGGTAGGCCGGATTATCCGGCCCTTGGTGGGGCAGATAATCCGCCCCCAAAGCTTCCGACACACTTAGCGCACATGAATAATCTCCACAGTATTGTTATCTAACACAAAAAATACAGGAAAACATGAAATGTTCTTTCAATCACCCCCTTTTTGGTGTTAGATGACAATACTAGGATTTGCAGGAAGGATCACAAGACTACCAGCAATAACCATGGAAGAGACTCCCTCTCAATGTGTGCATATTAGAATTTTGCATTTGAATACAAACGCACACAAATAGGTGAATCTATTTCATAGACAAATGAACAACATAATCATACCACCGAGATAGAAGAGAGGCATCCTTGTAATAGCCACAATCATCAACGTGATAACCAATAAGTGTCTTCCTTGATAAATAATCCCAGCATAAAAGTATATGAATAGATGAATCCATAAGCATAATCCATGAGATAAATGCAGACAACCACCGTCATAGAGTCTCAAACAAACACAAATCACAAATTTAAAGTTCAACGCTAAATGGGCATAAGCGAGAAAATGACGAATAGAAAAATGCAAGTGCTTATGCCCGACCCATGCAAATCCTCGAAGATCCTAATAGAACTACTTCTCCCACTTTGGCATCGAGACGACAAAAAGGAAGAAGAGTGATGCTAGCGCCCCAAGGGATCACTCATAGTCCTCATCCTCCTTTCCATCCTCGTCCTCGTCCTCGTCCTCGAGCTCCTCAGTGTCATCATCCTCATCATCAGCAGTGGCCGCAGAAGGGAACAAGTGTCCGCAGAAGGGAACAAGTGGACGCAGCGGATGGGGCTACACCATCTCATGTCTCCAGCTCTCCATAGTTCAACCCGGAAGAAGAGTTCCACCGGGCATATGGTGTGGGGGGTGTAAGAGCTGGGGGGTCACCAGAAGCACTTGACAGATGGTGAAGGATGAGTTGCTGAGAGTGAGCCAACTCATGGCGCTTCTTCTACGCCACGTACTGACCCTTGCGTGTGTCCACACACATGCAAAGGATGTGTTGCTAGAACCAGTTCAGCTGCTTGATCTCACAAGCAACGGGAGGCACTGGAGGCCTACAAGCATCCCTCATGAGACCCTCATGAGCAGGGGATGGGTGAGAGCTCTTTCGAACCTTGGTGTAGATCTTCTTGGCCTTATGCACAGTATCAATGTTGAACTCTTCAGAAGGAAGCAGCTGCCTTATGAGCATCATAATGTAGGGTGCATAGGGTATGGACAGACGGTTGAACATAGCATCAGTCAATTCATGGTAGATGAAGTCCATGACATCCAGCCTGTACTGCATAGACTCGTCCTCGCACGAGGCAACCTCATGAGAAAATTGAAGGAGTTGGACAAGGTGACCACGGATGTTGTCATTGTTGCCCCCAGTCAGAGTGATGGAGTCACGAAAGAGGCCCACTAAGGCAGCATAGATAGGAGCAAGACCAGCCAGAGTGCCCACAATGCCATTGTCCACTGTGCAAGGAGAGAGAGCTGCATCTTTGTTGGCCTTCAGCTGGGTGATGATGCGGTGGCCACTGGCCCTATCCCTGCTGCGAAAAGAGTATCCAAGAACCTCAGCGAACACGTGGAAATCAGCAGACATAGGCCTGTCATGAGTCATCCACTTCATAGTGCGACACTCATCTCCACAAATAACCAACGTGGAGAAGAACTGCTTCACCACCTCAGAGTCATATGAGCACTAGAGAGACATCAGATGGTGCAACCCCATCCGCTCAGCCACATACATTGCATCCACAAGGGGGGCCTTCTCCAAAGCCTCAGCAAGAACCAGTGGGTGCATAGGCCTAATGTTCATCCTGGCATACACATCTTCATAAATACCTTTTTGTTCAGCACAACAAAAACGAGCATCCCCTAGCTCATCATCACGAGGCAACTCTGCAATCAGATCACGGTGACAGATGGAGGAACAGGTGACTGGATCCAAAGCCTTGTAGTTGATCTTGGCCTCCTTGCCCTTCCTTTTGGACACCCCCTTTCTAGTCCTCTTTGCTTGTTCATCCATGCGCTTATCTTCGTTCTTTCTTCTCCTCAACTCAACCTCGTCCACAAAGTTATCTTATCCATTGTCCCGAAAGTATTTCCCGCGAGGTAGGTGCTTGTAGATCTTAGGAACACTAGAACCACCTATGAGAAGAACAAGGGTGATAGCATGGGGATAAGTATACACACAAGTCCTGGAGAGAGCATGGAAAAAATAGTCAAAAAGATCATAAGACAAATCTACCAAATGCACACAATATGGTGAAACTGAACCAGAGTTGAATCTGTCAGGCCGGATTATCCGGCCTAGCCAGGGGCGGATAATCTGGCCCTGGCAGAAATTTTCGATTTCACCTAGATTGAATGCAAAAAAAGTAGATCGGGCCTAGAAACTGCAAGACTATGATTTCTATGCGAAAAAACATCCTTCTAGACAACGTTCCACCCAACAAATAACACATCTAGCCAAAGATGGGGAGAGAGGGAGTTACCCTCACTTATTGGTGGAAGAACACGGAGGAGAAGGTACCCAGAGGAGCGGAGAAGAAGATCCAGGGAGGCCCGGAAAATCGGGTGGCCGGAGAGGCTCTAGGGAGGGTGGGGGACGGCAGGCGGCGGCTGACGAGGAGGAGAGGGTTGGGGGAGAAGTGCTGCTCGTTTTGTGCGGGCATTGATCCCTTAGTTGTTACCCTCTAACGTGTACTTGTTTATATCGCGGTATTGTTTGATGAAGCGGCCCGGACCGACCTTACACGTATTCGTACGCGAGACTGGTTCCATGCTCAACATACGTCTTGTACCGTATAAGTGGCTAGCGGGTGTCTGTTTCTCATTCGATAGTTGATATAGCATTTACAACAGAGGGCCCCGAAAGGGGTGTAGTAGAGACAACTGTCGGATCCATGTTGTGGTTGGAAAGTTCGTATATTAGAAACGGTTCTAGTGCGAAAGCCCTAACAACCACGTAAAACTTGCAATAGATAAAGTAGAGGCATCTAACTTTATTTTGTAGGGGGGCATGTGATTATGATATGGCATTGGTCGTTGCGAAGGTAAAGTAGTTTACTTTTCTGTTGCTAAGTAGTATAGTGATAGTCATCGTTCCGATGAACGACCCGGTGGAGGCGTCGTGGACTTGGCATCATACCAAGGGCAAGATGGAGATCATGCCAGAGCGCTCGATAGAGATCAAGGCGCAAGAAAGACCAAATCATATCACATTATACATATGATGTTGATACCAGTTTTTACATCTTATTGTGTGCTAGTATTTAGATACTCAATGGTAGCAAATAATATAATCCCTATTTAATTCCAATGTTCCGTGTTCCCCTTGTGTGTGCACCACCAAGAAAGTTCTTTGGTATGAGGCGATCCAGGGTTACAGGCCTGGGTGTCAAACATATCTACGTTCTCATACAGTGGGTGTAAGCCATGTTGCACAGCGAATACACACAAGTTAGATTTGGCGAGCCTAGCACGCTAGAGAAGCGTCACCTTGGAACACAAGAGATCGAAAGATCGAGCATGAGTCACATGGATGATGTGATTGGCATTAATGAATGTCTACCTTTGATAATGCACTGATAGCCGTGACGATCGGGGGAGGTACAGAGGATAGGGATCATGCGATCACTAAAATCGTCCAGGGGATGACCGTTTTAGTGGAGATCAATTATAAATTGATCTCTTATTATAAACTTAGTCTAGATGTCTGTTTGCAAATATCTTAGTAGATCTTAGCCATCCCATTGAGGTCCTTTGCGACCATGGGAATATATTGCTTAATATGGTACTTAGCAAAAGGGTCCAACTTCATAGATTAATACCCACGCTTGAGGGCTATCCTCGTAAAAGGTGATCTTCTCTTCTTGAGACAATAACCATTAGGAGATAATTCGATGACTCCGGAATATTTAAAAAAAAACATTCAGCGATCTTGCATTAGAGTTAAGAACTATTGGAAAGGCTTGATTGCAAATGGAGGTCATGAATGAAAAGGTATATATAAGATATACAAATTATAAATGTGGATCTTGCAGAACTCATTGCATTTTGCAAAGTATTTGATACTTATCCCTCTTTGTGAAAATAGGATGATCTGCTTGAGAATTGCTGGTTTTTGCGACAAAGTAACTTGATGACGGCAAGCAAAACAGTTGATAGCCGACATCACCTCTTCCCTCAAAGTTTATCATTTGGATTAGTTTACGAACACACGAGGCGCAACACTTGGGGCGCTAGAATGTCGTGAGCCGCAGCTATTGCACGATGAAGATGATGAAGATCAAGAAGGAGCAAGGGGTGACCTGCGAGGAGCTTCACGACCTTGAGGTCGGCTTCGAGTACGACTACATCAACCACGTTCCAGGCAGAATGTTAACCGCGTACAGACTACAAGGGTCTGTATTCTTTGCGCATCAGCCGTTACCGCATTACTACATAGATAGATCCTAGGCAGTTTCTGGGGTTCCGTCGTAGGAATTTTTTTGTTTTCTGCGCCGATCCCCAACACAATGCCTGTAGTGGTTGTTTAGGAAAGGAAGACACATGCAATGACTATGGTGGTGGTTTAGGAAAAGTAGACACATGCAATGCCTCTGGTGGTGCTTTAGGAAACGAACACACATGCAATGACTCTAGTGGTGGTTTAGGAAAGGAACACACATGCAATGACTCTAGTGGTGGTTTAAGAAAGGAATGCACATGCAATGACTCTAGTGGTGGTTTAGAAAAAGAAAACACATGCAATGACTCTGGTGGTGGTTTAAGAAAGGAACGCCCATGGAATGACTCTAGTGGTGGTTTAGGAAAGGAACACACATGTAATGACTCTGGTGGTGGTTTAGGAAAGGAAGACACATGCAATGACTCTGGTGGTTTTAAGAACAGAACACACATGCAATGACTCTGGTGGTGGTTTAGGAAAAGAAAACACATGCAATGACTCTGGTGGTGGTTTAAGAAAGGAACACACGTGCAATGAATCGGTTGGTAGTTTAGGAAAGGAACACACATGTAATGACTCTAGTGGTGGTTTAGGAAATGAACACAGATGCAATGACTCTAGTGGTGGTTTAAGAAATGAACACACATGCAACGACACTAGTGGATCCATCTAGTTTAGGAAAAGATAACACTTGAAATGACTCTAGTGGTTTAAGAAAGGAACACACATGCAATGACACTGGTGGTGGTTCAGGAAAGGAAGACACATACAACGACTATGGTGGTGGTTCCGGAAAAGAACACACATGCAATGACTCTGGTGGTGGTTTAGGAAAGGAACACACATGCAATGACTCAGGTGGTGGTTTAAGAAAGGAACACACATGCAATGACTCTAGTGCTGGTTCAGGGAAAGAAGACACATGCAATGACTCTGGTGGTGGTTTAGGAAACGAAGACACGTGCAATGACTCTGGTGGTTGTTTAGGAAAGGTAGACACATGCAATGAGTTTGGTGGTGGTTTAAGAAAGGAACACACAAGCAATGCCTCTGGTGGTGGCTTAGGAAAATATGACACATGCAATGACTCTAGTGGTGGTTTAGAAAAGGAAGACAAAAGCAATGACTATGGTTGTTGTTTAGGAAAATAAGACACATGCAATGAATCTGGTGGTGGCTTACGAAAGGAACACACATGCAATGACTCTGGTGGTGGTTTCAGAAAGGAACACACATGCAATGACACTGGTGGTGGTTTAAGGAAGGAACACACATGCAATGACTCTGGTGGTGGTTTAGAAAAAGAAGACACATGCAATGACTCTGGTGGTTCTTTAGGAAATGAACACACATGCAATGACTCTAGTCGTGGTTTAGGAAAGGAAGACACATGCAATGACTCTGGTGGTGGTTTAAGAAACGAACACACAAGCAATGACTCAAGTGCTCGTTTAGGAAATGAACACACATGCAATGACTCTGGTGGTTGTTCAGGAAAGGAACACACCTGCAATGACTCTGGTGGTGGTTTAGGAAAGGAACATACATGCAATGACTGTAGTGGTTGTTTAGGAAATGAAGACACATGCAATGACTATGGTGGTGGTTTAGGAAAAGTAGACACATGCGATGACTTTGGTGGTGCTTTTGGAAACAAACACACATGCAATGACTCTAATGGTGGTTTACGAAAGGAACACACATGCAATGACTCTGGTGGTGGTTTAAGAAAGGAATACACATGCAATGACTCTAGTGCTGGTTTAAAAAAGAACATACATGCAATGACTCTGGTGGTGGTTTAAGAAAGGAACGCCCATGTAGTGACTCTAGTGGTGGTTTAGGAAAGGAACACACATGCAATGACTCTGGTGGTGGTTTAGGAAAGGAAGAGACATGCAATGACTCTGGTGGTTTAAGAACGGAACACACATGCAATGACTCTAGTGGTGGTTTAGGAAAAGAAGACACATGCAATGACTCTGGTGGTGGTTTAAGAAAGGAACACACGTGCAATGAATCTGGTGGTAGTTTAGGAAAGGAACACATGCAATGACTCTGGTGATGGTTTAGGAAAGGAACACACACGCAATGGCTCTGGTGGTGGTTTACAAAAGGAAGACACATGCAATGACTATGGTAGTGGTTTTGGAAAAAAAGACACATGCAATGACTCTAGTGATGGTTTAGGAAAGGAAGACACATGCAATGACTATGGTGGTGGTTTAGGAAAAGTAGACACATGCAATGACTCTGGTGGTGCTTTAGGAAACGAACACACATGCAATGACTCTAGTGGTGGTTTAGGAAAGGAAGACACATGCAATGACTCTGGTGGTGGTTTAAGAAAGGATACACATGCAATGACTCTAGTGTTGGTTTAGAAAAAGAACACACCTACAATGACTCTGGTGGTGGTTTAAGAAAGGAACACCCATGCAATGACTCTAGTGGTGGTTTTGGAAAGGAACACCCATGCAATGACTCTAGTGGTGGTTTTGGAAAGGAACACACATGCAATGACTCGAGTGGTGGTTTAGGAAAGGAACACACATGCAATGACTCTGGTGGTGGTTTAGGAAAGGAAAACACTTGGAATGACTCTAGTGGTGGTTTAGGAAAAAAACACACATGCAATGACACTGGTGATGGTTTGGGAAAGTAAGACACATTCAATGACTCTAGTGGAGGTTTAGGAAAGGAAGCCAGATGCAATGATTCTGGTGGTTGTTTAGAAAAGTACACACATGCAATGACTCTAGTGGTGGTTTAGAAAAAGTACACACATGCAATGACTCTAATGGTGGTTTAGGAAATGAACACACATGCAATGCCTCTGGTGGTGGTTTAGGAAATGAACACACCTGCAAAGACACTAATGGATCTATCTAGTTTAGGAAAGGAACACACATGCAATGACTCTGGTCGTGGTTTAATAAAGGAACACATATGCAACGACTCTAGATTTGGTTTAGGGAAAGAAGACACATGCAATGACTCTGGTGGTGGTTTAGGAAAGGAACACACATGCAATGACTCAGGTGGTGGTTTAGGAAAGGAAGAAACATGCAATGACTCTGGTGGTGGTTTAAGAAAGGAACACACATGCAATGACTCTAGTGACGGTTTAGGAAAAGAAGACACATGCAGTGACTCTGGTGGTGGTTTAGGGAAAGAAGACACATGCAATGACTCTGGTGGTGGTTTAGGAAACGAAGACACGTCCAATGACTCTGGTGGTGGTTTAGGAAAGGAAGACACATGGAATGAGTCTGGTGGTGGTTTAATAAAGGAACACACAAGCAATGTCTCTAGTGCTGGTTTAAGAAAGGAACACATATGCAATGACTCTAGTGGTGGTTTAGGAAAAGAACACACATGCAATGAATATGGTGGTGGTTTAAGAAAGGAACACACATGCAATGACACTGGTGGTGGTTCAGGAAAGGAAGACACATACAACGACTATGGTGGTTGTTTCGGAAAAGAACACACATGCAATGACTCTGGTGGTTGTTTAGGAAAGGAACACACATGCAATGACTCAGGTGGTGGTTTAGGAAAGGAAGAAACATGCAATGACTCTGGTGGTGTTTTAAGAAAGGAACACACATGCAATGACTCTAGTGACGGTTTAGGAAAAGAAGACACATGCAGTGACTCTGGTGGTGCTTTAGGAAACTAACACACATGCAATGACTCTGGTGGAGGTTTAGGAAAGGAAGACACATGCAATGACTCTAGTGGTGTTTCAAGAAAGGAACACACATGCAATGACTCTGGTGTTGGTTGAGGAAAAGAAGACACATGCAATGATTCTGGTGGTGGTTTAGGAAGGGAACACACATGAAATGACTCTCGTGGTGGTTTAGGAAAGGAACACACATGCGAGAGCGACTAGCGCGCGTGGCGCACCGCGAAAACGTGCGAGAGACCTGGCGTGGGTATCCGACACGTGTCGTCGCGGAATAATCCCGGGAAACTGGTCGCGCAAATGTCGCCGGTTTTTTCTCTTTTCTGTTTTTTTCTCTTTCCGGTTTTTGCTCTTTGTACGCAGTTGTCCGCTCCGCACGTTAAGTATACACTTTCTATCACTTCTGTTTTTAGTTTGTTTTCTTTTTCATTGTCGTTTATTTTCATTCTTCTCTTTTCCATTTTTCGTTTATTTTTATTACCTTTTTTCTCTTTACGGGCAATGGAGATTTTATGGGGTGTAATGGGAGGGGTATGGTTTGTACAAAAAAATGCATTCACTTTGAACGGATTATAGTAAAGCAGTGCATTTGTATATTAAGAGCAGTACAAACATAACTCAGCGCAGCGAAATGCATTCACTTTGAACGGATTATAGTAAAGAAGTGTATTTGTATATTAAGAGTAGTACAAACATAACTCAACGTAGCGAAATGCATTCACTTTGAACGGATTATAGTAAAGCAGTGCATTTGTATATTAAGAGCGGTACAAACATAATTCAGCGCAGCGAAATGCATTCACTTTGAACGGATTACAGTAAAGCAGTGCATTTGTATATTAAGAGCAGTATAAACATAACTCAGTGTAGAAAAATGTATTCACATTGAATGGATTACAGTAAAGCAGTGCATTTGTATATTAAGAGCAGTACAAACATAATTCGGAGCACCTTGTATTTCGGAGCGCCCTGTATTTCGGAGCACCCTGTATTTTGGAGCGTCTTGTATTTCGGAGCGCCCTGTATTTCACAGCGCCTTGTATTTCGGAGTGTGTGTTGCGGGCTCCGCCCGTGGGCACGGCGCCTTCGGCGCATCAAGCATTCATATGTATTTCGGAGCGCCCTGTATTTCAGAGCGCCTTGTATTTCGGAGCGCCCTGTATTTCAGAGCGCCTTGTATTTCGGAGCGTCTTGTATTTCGGAGCGCCTTGTATTTCGGAGTGTGTGTTGCGGGCTCCACCCGTGGGCACGGTGCCTTCGGTGCATCAAGCATTCATATAGATCTTGAAGCGCCGTGTATTTCAGAGCGCTGTGTATTTCGAAGCGCCTTGTATTTCGGAGTGTCTTGTATTTCGGAGCGCCCTGTATTTCGGAGCGCCTTGTATTTCGGAGTGTGTGTTGCGGGCTCCGCCCGTGGGCACGGCGCCTATGGCGCATCAAGCATTCATATATATCTTGAAGTGCCGTGTATTTCGGAGCGCCTCGTATTACAGAGCGCCCTGTATTTCGGAGCGCCTTGTATTTCAGAGCGTCTTGTATTTCGGAGCGCCCTGTATATCAGAGAACCTTGTATTTCGGATTGTGTATTGCAGGCTCCGCCCGTGGGCACGGCGCCTTCGGTGCATCCAGCATTCATATAGATCTTGAAGTGCCGTGTATTTCAGAGTGCCGTGTATTTCCGAGCACCTTGTATTTCGGAGCGCCCTGTATTTCGGAGCGCCTTGTATTTCGGAGTGTGTGTTGCGGGCTCCGCCCGTGGGCACGGCGTCGTCGGCGCATCTAGCATTCATATAGATCTTAAAGCGCCGTCTTTTTGGAGTGCCATATATTTCAGAGCGCCCTGTATTTCAGAGCGCCTTGTATTTCGGAGTGTGTGTTGCGGGCTCCGCCCGTGGGCACAGCGCCTTCAGCGCATCTAGCATTCATATAGATCTTGAAGCGCCATGTATATCGGAGCGCCTTGTATTTCGGAGCGCCCTGTATTTCGGAGCGCCTTGTATTTCGGAGTGTGTGTTGCGGGCTCCGCCCGTGGGCACGGCGTCGTCGGCGTATCTAGCATTCATATAGATCTTAAAGCGCCGTCTTTTTGGAGTGCCATATATTTTAGAGCTCCCTGTATTTCAGAGCGCCTTGTATTTCGGAGTGTGTGTTGCGGGCTCCGCCCATGGGCACAGCGTCTTCCGCGCATCTAGCATTCATATAGATCTTGAAGCGCCGTGTATATCGGAGCGCCTTGTATTTCGGAGCGCCCTGTATTTCGGAGCGCCTTGTATTTCGGAGTGTGTGTTGCGGGCTCCGCCCATGGGCATGGCACCTTCGGTGCATCAAGCATTCATATAGATCTTGAAGCGCCGTGTATTTTGGAGCGCCTTGTATTTCGGAGCACCCTGTATTTCAGAGCGCCTTGTATTTCAGAGTGTGTGTTGCGTGCTCCGCCCGTGGGCACGGCGACTTCGGCGCATCTAGCATTCATATAGATCTTGAAGCGCCGTGTATTTCGGAGCGCCTTGTATTTCGGAGCGCCTAGTATTTCAGAGTGTGTGTTGCGGGCTCCGCCCATAAGCACGGCGCCTTCGGCGCATCAAGCATTCATATAGATCTAGAAGCGCCTTGTATTTCGGAGCGCCCTGTATTTAGAAGCGCCTTGTATTTCAGAGTGTGTGTTGCGGGCTCCGCCCGTGGGCACGGCGCCTTTGGCGCATCAAGCATTCATATAGATCTTGAAGCGTCGTGTATTTCGGAGCGCCTTGTATTTCGGTGCGCCTTGTATTTTGGAGCGCCCTGTATTTCGGAGTGTGTGTTGCGGGCTCTGCCCGTGGGCACGGCACCTTCGGCGCATCAAGCATTCATATAGATCTTGAAGCGCCGTGTATTTCAGAGCGCCTTGTATTTCGGAGCGCCCTATATTTCGGAGCGCCTTGTATTTCGGAATGTGTGTTGCGGGCTTCGCCCGTGGCAGTGCATGTAGGTTAACAGAGCAGTTTACCGGCTACCACATCTACAATTATAGATCAGTACGCACGTTCCTACAAAGCAGTTTCTCATTCAATATATTTTAGCTTGGATGTTAACCGATGGATACGGCTAGCATAGGACGTTACAGCTTCGTTCTTCCACGAAAAGAAACAAACCCTTCTTCTTCTTCTGTCTAGAGGAAAATAAAACAATCTATTGAGTAGTGATGGATTTTACTAGTTCTGGTTCCTCGATCAGTCGCATGGGTGAGGACCTAGATTTGGTGCAAGAGATTGTTTTAAAGTTAGCGTCTACGAAATCTTTGATCCGTTGCAGTATCCTCAACAAAGCTTGGTATACTGCTCTCAAAGAGCCTTGATTTCTTTCGCATTATATGAAGAAAAATTCTCCATCGTGCCTAGGATTTCTTGTTGATTATCATTGGATGCCTGAGGTTGGTAATAGGCTACAGGAGCTTGAATATTCATCTAAAGATGAAACATCTCTAGTTATTTGTTCGAACATAGATTCAACATATCTTCTAAGGGAATTGGTCGTCTGCTGTTGAAACGGTTCAGGTCTTTCCACATGGTTCTAGAGATCCTGGGTACTATATGAATTATCCTTCTAGGTCTCCAGATTTATTCACTTTCCTTGCCTCACCTGTTACATGAATGCCATCAATGTCGAAGAGTGATACAGATCATTCATATGGGCAATTCTGCTTGATAACAAGTGCTGCTAGATCAGGAATGACATTATTTCATAGAAATATATTCCATGTTTGCAAGGTTTCATATCATGGTGTTACTGCTAATACAACATCTGGAATATTTTTGCATGTCTGTATTCAGCAAAATGGTCAATGTGAGATGCATATTTCTGACCTAGTTCCTATGCCAACACCAACCACTTACCTTTGTCAGCCTGAAGGAATCCTGATAGGCAAAGACCTATTTATGGCGTATGTTGTAGGTCTTCTTCTGTGTTATAACATATCCACATGTTTAACTTCTGTGATACAATTCCCTGAATCAGTCAGGCTGACAACAAAGGATCAGAGGACTTATTGTATTTCAGAGGATAGATCAGGAAACATTTACTAGCTGCCTTTTCTAGTGATGGTATACTGACAACTTGGCTCCTTGACTACAACAATGGTCAAAATAAGTGGATCATCCAGACAATGTTAGATCTGCCTGTTGCATGCAGAACTGCTTTTGGCTGGGATATTGAAGATTACTCGAAGGAAAGACTTGGTAGTATCTCTGAGAATTGCAACCACCCAGTTTGTGGTGTGTTGCATGTTATAACAATGTCAGCTGATTGTCGCGATATTCTGATGACAGTTGATTTTGACGTAGGCTTGTTCTGTGCAGACATGCTGAAGAAGACTATATCAGTTTTATCCAAGTTATCCACACCATAAGTTGTCCGCAGTGCTTTTGCAATGTCTGAAGCCTAGCCACCTGCTCTATAGTGATTGACCAAAATGTAATAAAAATTAAATATCTCTTTGTAATGTGAGCACACTAAGCCTTTTGTTGCTTCTTTTGATCTTCTAGCACTTTATTCTGTACACCAATTATGTACTTTGTTGCTTTTTTGTAATCTTCTTGCACTGTACGCTAAATTTGGCATCCTAGTACTGCTATTGTAATTGCTAATTGATGCAGTGCAATTTCATATTATCAGTGTACCTGCAGCATTACATAGAGCAGTAAGCTAAATTTCATATTATCAGTGTCATTGCAGCATTACATAGAGCAGTGCAATTGTGGAATGAAGGGCAGTGCACGCCGGATAAATAGGGCAGTTCTTCGAAAGTACATAGGTGTCTATCCGTGTAGAAAGCAGTTTTCTATATGACTATACGGGCCGTGCACTTAGAGTGCAGGGTCGTCCCGCATTCGTTAGGGGATAGTATAGTTTCTAGGTAAGGTTGTGCATGTGCCTGAGGAAGCGCAATGCTTCGAAGAGAAACCAGTGTACCTGCAGCATTACAAAGAGCAGTGCAATTGTTGAAATGAGGTCAGTGCACGCAGGATAAATAGGGCAGTTCTTCGAAAGTACATAGGTGTCTATCCGTGTAGAAAGCAGTTTTCTATATGACTATACGGGCAGTGCACTTAGAGTGCGGGGTCGTCCTGCATTCGTTAGGGGCTAGTATAGTTTCTAGGTTAGGCAGTGCATGTGCCTGAGGAAGCGCAGTGCATCAAAGAGAAACCAGTGTACCTGTAGCATTACATAGAGAAGTGCAATTGTGGAATTAAGGGCAGTGCACGCTGGATAAATATGGCAGTTCTTCGAAAGTACATAGGTGTCTATCCGTGTAGAAAGCAGTTTTCTATATGACTATACGGGCAGTGCACTTGGAGTGCGGGGTCGTCCCGCATTCGTTAGGGGCTAGTATAGTTTCTAGCTAAGGCAGTGCATGTGCCTGAGGAAGCGCAGTGCTTCGAAGAGAAACCAGTGTACCTGCAGCATTACATAGAGCAGTGCAATTGTGGTATTAAGGGCAGTGCACGCCGGATAAATAGGACAACTCTTCGAAAGTACATAGGTGTCTATCCGTGTAGAAAACAGTTTTCTATATGACTATACGGGCAGTACACTTAGAGTGCGGGGTCGTCCCGCATTTGTAAGGGGATAGTATAGTTTCTAGGTTAGGAAGTGCATGTTCCTGAGGAAGCGCAGTGCTTCGAAGAGAAACCAGTGTACCTGCAACATTACATAGAGCAGTGCAATTGTGGAATGAAGGCAATGCACGCCGGATCAACAGGGTAATTCTTCGAAAGTACATAAGTGTCTATCCGTGTAGAAAGCAGTTTTCTATATGACTATACGGGCAGTGCACTTAGAGTGCGGGGTCGTCCCGCATTCGTTAGGGCTAGTATAGTTTCTAGGTAAGGCAGTGCATGTGCCTGAGGAAGCGCAGTGCATCGAAGAGAAACCAGTGTACCTGCAACATTACATAGAGAAGTGCAATTGTGGAATTAAGGGCAGTGCACGCCGAATAAATAGGGCAGTTCTTCAAAAGTACATAGGTGTCTATCCATGTAGAAAGCAGTTTTCTATATGACTATACGGGCAGTGCACTTAGAGTGTGGGGTCGTCCCGCATTCGTTAGAGGCTAGTATAGTTTCTAGGTAAGGCAGTGCATGTGCCTGAGGAAGCGAAGTGCATCAAAGAGAAACCAGTGTACCTGCAGCATTACATAGAGCAGTCCAATTGTCAAATAGGGGCAGTGCACGCAGGATAAATAGGGCAGTTTTTCCAAAGTACATAGGTTTGTATCCGTGTAGAAAGCAGTTTTCTATATGACTATACGGGAAGTACACTTAGAGTGCAGGGTCGTCCTGCATTTGTGAGGGGCTAGTGTAGTTTCTAGGTTAGGAAGTGCATGTGCCTGAGGAAGCACAGTGCTTCGAAGAGAAACCAATGTACCTGCAGCATTACAAAGAGCAGCGCAATTGTCGAAATAGGGGCAGTGCACGCACGACAAATAGGGCAGTTTTTCCAAAGTACATAGGTTTGTATCCGTGTAGAAAGCAGTTTCCTATATGACTATACGGGCAGTGCACTTAGAGTGCAGGGTCGTCCCGCATTCGTTAGGGGCTAGTATAGTTTCTAGGTTAGGCAGTGCATGTCCCTCAGGAAGCGCAGTGCTTCGAAAAGAAACTAGTGTACCTGCAACATTACATAGAGCAGTGCAATTGTTGAAATAGGGGCAGTGCACGCAGGATAAATAGGGCAGTTTTTCTAAAGTACATATGTTTGTATCCGTGTAGAAAGCAGTTTTCTATATGACTATATGGACAGTGCACTTAGAGTCCAGGGTCGTCCCGCATTTGTTAGGGGCTAGTATAGTTTCTAGGTTAGGCAGTGCATGTGCCTGAGGAAGCGCAGTGCTTCGAAGAGAAACCAGTGTACCTGCAGCATTACAAAGTGCAGTGCAATTGTTGAAATAGGGGCAGTGCACGCAGGATAAATAGGGCAGTTTTTCCAAAGTACATAGGTTTTTATCCGTGTAGAAAGCTGTTTTCTATATGACTATACGGGCAGTGCACTTAGAGTGCCGGGTCGTCCCGCATTCCTTAGGGGCTAGTATAGTTTCTAGGTTAGGCGGTGCATGTGCCTGAGGAAGCATAGTGCTTCGAAGAGAAACCAGTGTACCTCCAGCATTACATAGAGCAGTGCAATTGTGGAATTAAGGGCAGTGCACGCCGGATAAATAGGGCAGTTCTTTGAAAGTACATAGGTGTCTATCCATGTAGAAAGCATTTTTCTATATGACTATACGGGCAGTGCACTTAGAGTGCGGGGTCGTCCCGCATTCGTTAGAGGCTAGTATAGTTTCTAGGTAAGGCAGTGCATGTGCCTGAGGAAGTGCAGTGCATTGAAGAGAAACCAGTGTACCTGCAGCATTACATAGAGGAGTGCAATTGTCAAATAGGGGCAGTGCACGCAGGATAAATAGGGCAGTATTTCCAAAGTACATAGGTTTGTATCCGTGTAGAAAGCAGTTTTCTATATGACTATACGGGCAGTACACTTAGAGTGTAGGGTCGTCCCGCATTCGTTAGGGGCTAGTGTAGTTTCTAGGTTAGGAAGTGCATGTGCCTGAGGAAGCACAGTGCTTCGAAGAGAAACCAGTGTACCTGCAGCATTACAAAGAGTAGTGCAATTGTTGAAATGAGGTCAGTGCACGCAAGATAAATAGGGTAGTTCTTCGAAAGTACATAGGTGTCTATCCGTGTAGAAAGCAGTTTTCTATATGACTACACGGGCAGTGCACTTAGAGTGTAGGGTCGTCCCGCACTCATTAGTGGCTAGTATAGTTTCTAAGTTAGGCAGTGCATGTGCCTGAGGAAGCGCAGTGCTTCGAAGAGAAACCAGTGTACCTGTAGCATGACAAAGAGCATTGCAATTGTTGAAATAAGTTCAATGCACGCAGGATAAATAGGGCAGTTCTTTGAAAGTACATAGGTGTCTATCCATGTAGAAAGCAGTTTTCTATATGACTATACGGGCAGTGCACTTAGAGTGCGGGGTCATCCCGCATTCGTTAGGGGCTAGTATAGTTTCTAGGTTAGGCAGTGCATGTGGCTGTGGAAGCGCAGTGCTTCGAAGAGAAACCAGTGTACCTGCAGCATTACATAGAGCAGTGCAATTGTGGAATTAAGGGCAGTGCACGCCGGATAAATAGGGCAGTTCTTCGAAAGTACACAGGTGTCTATCTGTGTAGAAAGCAGTTTTCTATATGACTATACGGGCAGTGCACTTAGAGTGCGGGGTCGTCCCGCATTCGTTAGGGGCTAGTATAGTTTATAGGTAAGGTTGTGCATGTGCCTGAGGAAGCGCAATGCTTCGAAGAGAAACCAGTGTACCTGCAGCATTACAAAGAGCAGTGCAATTGTTGAAATGAGGTCAGTGCACGCAGGATAAATAGGGCAGTTCTTCGAAAGTACATAGGTGTCTATCCGTGTAGAAAGCAGTTTTCTGTATGACTATACGGGCAGTGCACTTAGAGTGGGGGGTAGTCCCGCATTCGTTAGGGGCTAGTATAGTTTCTAGGTTAGGCAGTGCATGTGCCTGAGGAAGCGCAGTGCATCAAAGAGAAACTAGTGTACCTGTAGCATTACATAGAGCAGTGCAATTGTGGAATTAAGGGCAGTGCACGCTGGATAAATATGGCAGTTCTTCGAAAGTACATAGGTGTCTATCCGTGTAGAAAGCAGTTTTCTATATGACTATACTGGCAGTGCACTTGGAGTGCGGGGTCGTCCCGCATTCGTTAGGGGCTAGTATAGTTTCTAGGTTAGGCAGTGCATGTGCCTGAGGAAGCGCAGTGCTTCGAAGAGAAACCAGTGTACCTGCAGCATTACATAGAGCAGTGCAATTGTGGTATTAAGGGCAGTGAACGCCGGATAAATAGGACAACTCTTCGAAAGTACATAGGTGTCTATCCGTGTAGAAAACAGTTTTCTATATGACTATACGGGCAGTACACTTAGAGTGCGGGGTCGTCCCGCATTTGTTAGGGGCTAGTATAGTTTCTAGGTTAGGCAGTGCATGTTCCTGAGGAAGCGCAGTGCTTCGAAGAGAAACCAGTGTACCTGCAATATTACATAAAGCAATTCGATTGTCGAATTAAGGGTAGTGCACTCTGGATAAATAGGGCAGTTCTTCGAAAGTACATAGGTTTGTATCCGTGTAGAAAACAGTTTTCTATATGACTATACGGGCAGTGCACTTAGAGTACATAGGGCAGTTTTTCGAAAGTACATAGGTGTCTATCCTTGTAGAAAATAGTTTTCTATATGACTATACGGGCAGTGCACACAGGGCAGTGCACGCGAGGGTTAAATATGGCAGTGCCTCATAGTAAACTAATTTGGCAGGATCAACTCGCATAGCAGTGCATATATTTAAATTATGGCAGTGCACGAAGATTACACGGTCGTTGCATATTTGTTTTTGTTGGTAGAACACCATGGTTAATTGGTTTCACAGGCAGTGCATGTAGTGTAGAAGCGCAGCGGTTCTTATCTAAACCAGTGTACACTTATTGTGCACTGCAACTTTTAGGTAATGCAGTGCACTTAGGAAAAATAGGGCAGTTATTCGAAAGTAAAGAGGTGTTCCTGTAGGATAAGCGAAAGCAGTTTTTTATATGACTGCAAGTAATTTATTTATAAGGTAGTGCACGCGGTCTAACAAGTGCAGTTACAGTGCTTCGAAATTAAACTAGGCTGCGCGTAGCATTACAGAGAGCATGACATATATGAATATAATTGTAGTGCAGTTATAATACACAGTCGTAGCACATTAGTTCGTTGTTTCTATTGCGGTTGATGTATTACAGACTAATATTCTTGATTTGTACATAATGTAGTCCAATCGTCATCACCTTCATGTGATATTTCGGTCACACTGTATAAGACACTCTTAATTAAAAATGTATCTTATGAAATGCACCAAAACATCATAGCAGCAACGGACTGCAGAACAAATTGTGACATGCTACAATATGCTGCACCCTCTAGAGACAAAGGTAGAAAACAAATATATTAGTTTAAGCATATGAGTTATATTTTTTCAGTTTTCAGTTATTTGTTCTTACTAGGTAAAACTCTCACCTCGGTATTCAAGGTCTGGATTTTCAAGCATGCTGATATCCCTCTCATACAAATGATTTCTTATACAGTGTGATCGAAATAATGTACCTATTTTTAGATTTTTTAGCAGTGTTAGGTGTTTGTCTCATACACCAAGATTAGTATAAATCTATAGCATATTAACTTCTGTATATCGCTATTGTATAGTAAACTTATACATAAAGTATTACCTTGGGTGTGTAAAACGACTTGGGCATGGCAGATGCACTTGAGGATATTGATTTGCCGTTGAATTGGTAGATCCCTTCCTATACGTAATTCTCTGGTTGGCTTCACCTGTAGCTGAACAATTTGATTTGTATCTAATATTTCTTGGACCTATGATTGGATCTATAAGCATGTATATTTTCATCGACCCGCTTAACATGCTGCAAAATGGAAGGTGGCGGCTTCTGAGCTGTGTGACACTAGGTGTAGTCGTTGTATGTCTTTATATACAATTCTTTGGTTGTTCTATGGTTTCCGTCTGGTGGGCCTTGTTGGGCTAAACTATAAGTGCAGATGTTGCAGTTCTTTGAAAACTTGGTTTGTACATGTACCGCTTGAGTTATATATTCTTCCATTGTATGGCTACACACTTATAGCAGATAATCATTATTTAATCTAATATTATTTTTCCATTGTAATTATAATATGTTGATGTTAAATATGTATATTCTACACTAATCAAATCTCTATGAGCACAATGCCTATTGTTTATATTCGTGTAATTTGATTCTACATAGAATTTATAACAGTCAGTGCTTACTTAAAGCACAAATAATAGTATTACAAGATAACAGTAGGACACAAACTTTTCGTTTCAGTACATTGCAAATTCTAAATAGACATAATAGATAAACAAGTACATATTCTTAACAGATATAAGAAATAAGCAAATTATCAATCAGAGTTTGATTCCGACGACTCTGCTAATGGCTGGCTACTATGAATAATGATGTTCATGAAAAACATCATTTCAGGGTTAAGCTGTGAATATTTTTTCGCACTAATCAGTATTGCTTGTTCAACACTGAGATTTGTAGTTTCAACGAAGTTCTTCCATGCATATTTGTTGAATGAGATGCGGCCATCTTTTGTTGTTTTGTACGCCATGGTATTGACATTACCACTTACTCCTAAGCGTGCTCCAACGAGACCTTCTTTAGCAATTCCAAGTGTTGAAATGAACTTCAATGGTAGTTTTTGAGTTGCAATAGAAGGAAGACGTTTTTTGGGAATAACATTATGAATGTAATAAACCAATGTGAAATCAATAAACAAATAAATAAAGTTAAATTTAGAAACATACCATATTGTGTTGTTTAATGTTTGTTTTTGTCAAACGAGTCACAAATGGCAACCCTACAAATGAATTGGCCACGGAGAAGATATCGAATAAGTAATTTTCAATTCAATGTGCTTACGTAGTGCACAGGCAGTTTCAATTCAATGTGCATTGAGTGAGCAATGCATTGCACGTTCAGTGTACTGCCTCGGCACGTTAGCTGGCACCGTATGCACAGTAATTTTACGGACCATAGTAAGACAGTGCGTACCTCCTTCACAGGCAGTTCGTTTGTGTTTGTATTGTAGGTGCAGTGTAATGCATGTTCAGTGCAGTGCATACGCGATACACCATGCGCACATGTATTTTATGAAAATAGGATAGCAGTGCATACGCCATACACACGCAGAGCTTGTCCATGTACATTCAAAGTGCATATATTAGTTGTCTGTATTATTAGCATATTGATACATACAAACATCTTAAATATAAGAAATATTTTATTTACATAGATTTACTAAACAACCTAATGTATTAATATTATTACAAGTATCAATCTAATGACCATCTTCAGTCGGGGATGTCCTTCTCTATGACTGTAGGTCTGAATGCTCTCAATTCTTTAAGAAATTCATCAAGTAGATCGTTTCTATCCCGTATATCATCTTGTAGTTAAATTCTTCTCTCATTGCGGAAACGGAGAACTGTTGAACAATTAGGAAATCGATATGTTTTGAACGTATGTTGCCAATAGAAAAAATAGGAAGCAGATTATATTGTAACATAAACAACGCGGCTTACCTCTTCTTGGTTGCATTTTATCGTGTCTCCATTGTACCACTGTATACTTCTTAGGATCGAGTAAGCACACTCATTCTCTGTTTGCTTTGGACACCTAGGGAACTTTGCTTCATTGAACTTCCCTGCAAATTCTGGAAAATTGTGACTAGGATATGCCGCTTTAAGAAGTTCATCTATTCTTTTAAGCTGTTTTCATGAAATGGAACATTTATTGATCAGTATTCTAAATAGTGCAATTGGAAGATTAATATGAAAGTAATGTTCTAACCTTGATTGGTCCAACGTTCCTGTGATATTCTGCTCTTGTTTTAAACAAGTAATCCTTGGTGTATTTCCTTGAGTCAATTATGTCAAGTCGACCTCCACTGATGTACATGTTGAGGGAGTAAACTGTAAAGTGAGAGTTGTAGACAACATGTATCTCAATCTGCAATGAATACATAATAGTAAGTCCATTAACATAAAAGTTTATTTCGTTAATAGTAAGCTCTCAAAATTTATTGTATAATCCTCCTCCTTGAAATAGATGTTTTGAAATTTAGAGAAACTTACCAGTTTTGCCATGTCTGGTTTGAAATTTTTCATCAATGATTTGAATTGATTCACACGTTGTTCTGTGCAGATCCAGTTTTCCTTCTCGAATTCCGTCAACACAGAGACTGAAAGGTCGCATTTGAATCTTTTTCCTCCGTCCACAAAGCCTTTGCAGTAATTTCTTATCATGAATATGTCTATGTAATGCTGAACCAATTGTTTGTCAGCCATCCCTCCTTGTTTAAGATTGTTTTTCAGATCTCGGCCTGTCAATTCTGCTTCCATCATTACTCCAGATTCTATTCTTCGAATCTGATTAATGTTTTTCCTGTAACAGATTAGAAAAGATTGTTGTCATTACTCCAAATTATTATGGTAAAGCAAGTACTGATACTTATTTTCCAAAATTGTAATTGTTTTTAACCTTTTATTATAAAATTTAACAAATCTTGATGCATTTAAGCTTTTATCCTTGGAACAGTGAAAAGTTAGCATACTATCTATTACTTTTATATGTGAATGTTTTAAACGAAAACGCTAGAAAAAGGGCGCCCTTGCGAGACTGTTTTAAATGAAAGATCTGAAATATGTATTTTTTAGAACAACATTAGTATGTAAACACAACTCTATATTATGTCTTACTCAGCATATTTGTCTTGAAAACTTTCATCCAAGATAGCCTTTCGAGCAGCGGCTGCGTGCTTCTTGTATTTAAAAGGGACATGCTTGAAAACTGGAAAGCTAGTTTGACCTTGCTGAGCTGGCCTTGATGGCATGCTCGATGTTTCTGGTAGTGATGTAATAGATTTAGATTGTGACATTTTCACCACAAGTGTTTCATTCCTGGTTTTTTTGTTTCTGGTTACTCTTCCAGATGTTTCACCCTTTTCTAGAGACATTGTTGATAGAATAGCCAAGGTTTTTGGCTTTCTGCTCTTCTTGATCTTTTTCCCCACTGTCCTGACTAGGTTCATTTTCAATGTCCTTAGCCAATCTGAGTACTTCCATGTATGTGAAATGGAGTTGAGCTGGACTCCTTTCGTCAATCAGTAATCTCTTTGTTTCTTTAGCCACCGACTCAAGAGATGGCATGACAGTGTTTTGCATCTGTACTCAAATCAACTTTAGGAATTCCTACAAAACAAAATCAAAAGCATGTTGTTAGTCTGCATATATCATTATTCTAATTGTATAAATTGAACTTCTAATTGTTATTATATTATTGTTACATTATAACGCAACATACCTTCAGTATTTGTAGTCAATCCATTCAACAGTATATTGGTGTTTTCCATTTCGTTGAACATTCTATAGAACCACAAGTTGCGAATAATAGGCATGTCTTCTGCTGTAAATTCTGTGTAAGAATCCATTACTGTGGTTTCCATCGCTTGTAGCATCATGAAGGTACCGTCTTCACTGGGAATTGAATAAAATGTAATAATAAATTACCAGTTAATTCTAAAACATAAACTGATATATCTAAATTTAAAAACAAGGGGAGCAGTTAGTGCTTACACATTGCTATGTTTTGGCATATCACCAAACTCAATGTGGAAGCTCATTAATTCTTGATGCTCTTGACTGAACCCATTAAACCATAAATTTTTAATATTGTTTGCGACTTTGATAGCTATTATTTGCAAACTCTCATCGTCTGGATTTCTTCCCGAGTCTAGTATTCTCATCTTCCTTGATACGAAATCAATTATAAATAAGAAGTAGTGATGTTTCACTCGATTCTTATATGCATACGTGATGTCTGGTATAGTAATCATTACCCGTAAAAATGATAGGTATCATTACTAATTATGTAATATGTAAACAATTAAATGTAAAATTTCAGAAATATATTACTTGAAGATTATTCACTATTGTTTAGAAAAAATCAACTTACAAAATTATATGCGGGTAACGTGTCTTCTGCTTGAGCCGAAAATGGATTCCTTTTCCTTTGTGGAATTTGGTCGACATCAGCAATCAAAAATACCTGTAACAAGCTTACATTTTTTACTATCATTTAAAGAATTGAAAAAAAGTTTATTTTTTGCATGAACAATAAGGTTATGTTGAAATATATGTAAACATATTTATTAACATTATATATGATATACTAGTTTTGTGAGCTTACCCCTATGTTAGGACCAAAACATTTCGTTCCATGTTCTGCTTTAGAAATTGCAAGATAATCTATAGGAAAATCGAGAACATTTTTTTGTATAGTTCCTCTCTCACGGAATGAATCTGCAATTTCTCCTGTGGTTACTATCTTTCCTCCTTTTCTTTTTATCAAAATGTATGACATGCATGAATTATTATGAATAAGTTAGTTTGATAATAAATTTCAGTATATTATAGCAATACTAATATATGTTAGATTACTATATATAATTTTTTCTTGAAAAAATTAACTTTGCGGTATTTCTGAAGTGTGGAATCTCAACATCATACTGTGAAGCTTTTGACTAGTAATCCGCCAGTCTTTGTGTGCTTCCTCCTCTGACACTTTGTGATAAACTGTGTTATTTCCTTTACGTAGGATTAGAATGTTTTCCTTATTACTGTTTCTGTTTGCAAAAATCATCTTGGTTGAAAGGCGCCTCATCGCGAACAGGTACTATAGCACCAGGTTGTTCATACTGCTGTTTGCCTGTTCCATGAGTAGAAACATATTGATATCATCATGGTTATTTTTAATAACAATGTAGATAGTTATTAAAAAAAATTAATTGTTTTTTTCAGTTATTCACAGGTAAACCTTTTTTTGACAAAATATCTATTCACTATAACTATACTTACCTTCTTGGAGATTACAACCATGTAAATCTGTAGAAGCATTGCCGTCAGTAATCCAACTATCTACTTCGGCATCAAGGTCTGGGTTTTCTATGTTCTTACCATCGTCCATGTAGGTTTCCTGGTTAAATTATACATTTAAAAGTGATCAGATAGCATAATATAAAGTTTATAAATATACGTAGAAAAAAAATACCGTTGGTAAGATCTAAAAGATAGATAACCTGTTGATATGGCATGGTTTCATTAAATTGAACTCCCTGCCAATTCAATTGATCCGTACTATCAACGACGTTGAAATCTTTCATGCCATCGATAATTATCATTTCTTCATCTGGCATTGAGTTATTTTCAAAAGAAGATGGTTCTGGTTCTGCTTGATGTTCAGGTGTGTGATTCTTTTCGTTGTCATATGGCACTCTATCATCAGGATTCCTCATTGCTTCATCTTGTATAATATTATTATCTATGCTGCATAAGTCATCTTCTTTTTCTTCATTGTGTCTTTCCTCCTCACCCAGAATACCATCTGTGTTGTCGTCAATCTTTTGCCCCACAAATGTAATAGGTGTAATTATTGTATCGCTAGGATCATTCATTCTCTGGTTGCTGTCTTCTTTCATTCCTTCTTCAACAAGTGCTTCTGATTGCCAACTGATAAGTTCAGCAACTTCTGTGCCAGGTTTACTTGATGATGGTATGGTGGTGTCTTCAGCATGTGAGGTGGAATTATCTTCAGTGTTTTGCTCAACAGACCCAACAGGTATTGTAACTGCAGACGCCATAGTGTTTGCAGTTACTGGTATTTTCATTGTTTCAATAATATTTGATGCATCCGATAGTTCTTCCAGATGATCACTTGTCATTGAATATTCAACGTTGATATTGGTTTTGTCTTCTACTTGTCCTTTCTGCTTCTCTACTCCTCTTTCATCGTGTTCCACATCATGATCCTGGTTCCTTGTGGTTGTAACTGAAGTTGTGCATAACTGAGCCACGCAGACATCAACTTTATCATTACCATATTTAAGTTGTCTCTCATTGTTAACAACCTCCATGTTGTGTGTCAGATCTGTATCATGTACATATGTATCTGTTGTACCAGAACAAGGCATGTAGTGTACCGCAATCTCATGTGTAATTTGAGTTGTACTAGCATTATTCATTCTCTGGTCGCTATATTCTATTTTTCCATCATCCACAACTTCTGTAGCTCCTTTACTTAATGTCGTCGTATGGTCACTGATCAGTTCATTGACGTCTGTGCCAGGTGTAGTCAATGATGGTTTGGCGGTGTCTTCAGCATGTACGACGGGGTGCTCCTCACTTGAATCTGCTTCGGGTTTAGATGACGAGGGTTCAGTAGATTCTTTTAGCACCACCTTCTCTGGTTTATCTGCTTCGTGCACTTCCTCCATTTGGTCCATGTTTGCCAGAACTTGTTCATACTCTGCATTGTGTATGATGATGTTTGATATGGCCATTTCCTTCTCCTTGGCCATAATATTGTTCTTTTCCACGAGGCCAACCTTCACAATCCTTAATCTAGCCAGAGATACTTCCAGATCCTCCTTTCTTGACTGAACAATCTCATTGAGCTTACCAGTCTCCTCTTGGTTAGATGCTTCATCATCTATGTTTTGTATCAATGGAGTGCTGTTAGCAATTGTATTTATGGTTTGGTTAAAAAGATATTTGTTGTTTCAGAAACAGTGGCAGCATCTGAGCTTTGAGAAACCGCTAGGCAAGTAGTGTTAAGACAACTAATTAATTCTGAAAGTTGATAATCACTTCTTTCCTGCAGTATAAAATAATTAAATAAACACAGTCAGACGGTATGTTCTTTATCGTAGGTGTTTTGTCGCATTAGTGTAGATTTTTTTGTAGTAGTGATTAATTTTTGTTGACTTGGATAATTAACATAGTTTAAATTTATTTGACTAAAAACATACCGGAAAAATTCTAAGAAGAACACATAAACATGATTTTTATAATAAATACAACTTACCCTAAGGCTTCCGTAGCTTCTAGTGTCACTGCTCCAGTCATCTGATCTGATTTCCTCCAAATATTCCAATTTGAGGTGACCAACTCTTGGTTCAAGGTTAGTCAAGTTTGCTTTCTTGTGTGCACGAGTGTCCAAATAATAGATCAGAGGCAATGCTGCTGGACCCTCAGCTGTGTTTTTATTTCTCTTCTTATCTTGGTAATTTCTCAGCCCCCACCTTAGCTCATCAAGGAGAACTATATAGAGGTTCATCTGTTGAATTTTCTTGATGTCGAGATCCATGACCATACCAGCCTCCCGTTCTATACGTGCATTACACGTTGTGCACGTTGTCTTGATGAAGAACACAAGAAATATGAGCTTTATTGCCAGATATGATGTTCCACGATTCTTCACATGATCATATAGCTTACTCGGTATAATGTTATCTGACTCACTCAAACCGAGCTGTTGTTTCAGCCACCGCAAAGCTTTTGTATCACGGTCACTTGAAAGTCATGGAGCATCAAACATATTGATTTTTGGGAAACCATAAATTGCTTGCACCACATCTTCTGTTATTTCAAGCTCTTCCCCTTGTTCAAGAACAATTGTTAGAGAACCAGGTCTGAATTTACTGTATAGCGATAGCATCATCTTCTTGGAAATGTTGCCGTTCAATTTGAAATCAACTACGGAACCACATCCATGATTCCTCAAATAAATCTTATGTTCATTTGTTACATAGTTTTCTAGAAAGTTGTGTAATTCTAAAAGTGACCCTCTCACTATGATCTCACCATCCTTCATGTCTGCTAGTTCTTTGTGAACTGTGTCACGTTTTTGCTTCTTGAAACCAGGTTTATGTATGAAAGCTTGAGCAGCATTAGGGTTTTCTTGAGTACCAGACCCAGCTTCTATGTTTTCATCCATATTGTTGTGTTTCCTCTTGGTTAATCGTCGTGTTCCATGAGATGAACAAATATTCAACTGCAGAAGTTTATGTTGAAATAATTAAAACATGCATTATAATTTATAATTTACACTATGATGTTATTTAAATAAAATTAATAACAGAGCAACAGTTAAACACATACCTAATTTAAATTACTAGAATCAACTGTATAAATCAAGAGATGTAGTCAGCAAAGAGCTCATGAATCAAGAAGAATCAACTAGTACGAAATCAACACAGGTATACAAAATTCCTGGCAGTACATTTCAGTTACTAAATTGGTGCAGCAATGGTGCAAACTTTCCCACCAGAATTTGAACTGCTAACCTGTCTAATCGGTAGAGGAGCAGTTCATTGAAGTTATAATTGACAGTTCTTATCTAAAAACGATGTCATTGTTTAGAATTTCAACCATGTTGTTGAGAAAAATGTTACTTCACTACGAACATTAAAAACAATAAATCGAAAGAAACCCTAGATTAGTTTGATTAGTGGTTTTCTTGCTCGTGGTTTGTTATTCTCAAAATTGTTCAAACCATGTTCTCTGGCCATTTTTTAATATATGCTTCACTCTAAACTATGACCAAAAATAATCAACATACCTGCATTGAACCTTCGTGACCACGATTTTTGTCAGCCATGAAATCGATGAATAAGTGTTCTCGAGATGAAAATTCCAGGAACCTTCTATGGGCGATTTAGGTCCGCATTATATCTATGCCTTTTCCCCCTGAGAAAACCCTAATAAAACTTCAATTAGTGCTCGTAGAATCATGTACAAACTAAATAGAGAACGAGAGGAAAATACTAAGTGGAATTTCGGACAACACCAGGCCGAATCTAGGATGAGAATGGAGAATCTGTGATACTTGTCTTGTCGACGTACTGCCAGTCGAGAATCTGGAGTAGCAGTAGTCCTTAGCGCTAGTGAAGCTTTTCGCCGCCAAGGAGTTGCCGCCGTTGCTTTCCCCATGCAGTTAGGGTGGAGGAAGAGAGAGAAAGTGGAGCAGTGTTGGAGAAGAAGAGGAAAAAAGAGTAACTGTGGAATCATAGCCGTCCGTTGGGATGTATTGCTGTATGCACGCGTGTTAACCGTCAGTGTGTTGACGACACGTAGTTTACATATGAGCCCAACTAAGGAGCACTGCCTCTACATGCGAAGATGCACTACTCTACTGCGTCGATGGGGTAGAGCACCTCTTCCAAATGTCAGAGCTCCACTTTGTTTACCAACATTATATTAGTATCCTAAAGCACTCCATAGGCCGTGCATTTTATATTTACAAGCAGTGCACTTCCATTTCATAATATCTTTCACCGAGCAGTGCACTGTAGGAGAAAAACGAAAAGGTCCTCGTTACTGAAACAATACCCCACGCGTCAAAAGTCTATGTCGATACAGATAACATTACGCAGTGCATACTACGTACACCGGCAGTGCACATCACTGTGCATAGCAGGTGGGGTGCAATGCACGGTCATTGAACTGCCATAGAAACTTGTCTTGCACCATCCGTACAATGCTTTATGAAGCATTTGGAAGGCAGTTCATACATATTCTAATCGCAGTGCATACCTGTTTTTAACCTTATTATTGTAGTAGTATCCTGAAGCGTTCTATGGGCAGTGCATGTTTTGTTTACCTGCAGTGCATATGAGTGTGCGTAGCACACGGGGTGTATTGCACGCTAAGTGCACTGCTCTCACATGTTATCTTGCACCTTTGCGCACAGTAGTTTACAAAGCATTTATAAGACAGATCATACAGAGCTTCAGTACAGTGCATCTCGTGTGCATAGTATTATAATGACAGTATGACGATGCAATCAACGAGTAGTGCATCTAAGTGTATATAGTAGGTGGGATTGAATTGCACGGCTAGTCCACTTCTATTTCATATTATCTTTTACCGAGCAGTGCACTGTAGGAGAAAAACGAAAAGTTCCTACCACACGCGTCAAAAATCTACGTCGAGACAGATAACATTAGGCAGTGCATACTACATACACCCGCAGTGCACATCGCTGTGCATAGCAGGTGGGGTGCATTGCACGGTCATTGAACTGCCATAGAAACTTGTCTTGCACCGTGCGTACAGTGCTTTACGAAGCATTTTAAAGGCAGTTCATACGTATTTCAATGGCAGTGCATACCTGTTTTTAACCTTATTATTATAGTAGTATCCTGAAGCGCTCTGTGGGCAGTGCATGCTTGGTTTACTTGCAGTGCATATGAGCGTGCGTAGCATGCGGGGTACATTGCACGCTAAGTACACTGCCGTCACATGTTATCTTGCACCTTTGCGCACAGTTGTTTACAAAGCATTTCTAAGGCAGATCATATAGAGCTTCAGCGCAGGGCATCTCGTGTGCATGGCATTATAATGACAGTATAACGATGCAATCAACGAGCAGTGTATCTCAGTGTATATAGCAAGTGTGATTGAATTGCACGGCTAGTGCACTGCCATTTCATATTATCTTTCACCGAGCAGTGCAATGTAGGAGAAAAATGAAAAGGTCCTACCCCACGCGTCAAAAGTCTACGTCGATACAGATAACGTTAGGCAGTGCATAGTACGTACACCGGCAGTGCACATCGCTGTGCATAGCAGGTGGAGTGCATTGCACGGTCATTGAACTGCCATAGAAACTTGTCTTGCACCGTGTGTACAGCTCTTTACGAAGCATTTTGAAGGCAGTTCATACGTATTCCAATGGCAGTGCATACCTGTTTTTAACCTTATTATTGTAGTAGTATCCTGAAGCGCTCCGTGGGCAGTGCATGCTTTGTTTACCTGCAGTGCATATGGGTGTGCGTAGCACGCGGGGTGCATTGCACGCTAAGTGCACTGCCATCGTATGTTATCTTGCACCTTTGCGCTCAACAGTTTACAAAGCATCTCTAAGGCAGATCTTACAGAACTTCAGTGTAGTGCATCTCGTTTGCATGGTATTATAATGACAGTATGATGATGCAATCAACGAGCAGTGCATCTCAGTGCATGGTATTATAATGACAGTATGACAATGCAATCAACGAGCAGTGCATCTCAGTGCATGGCATTATAATGATAGCTTTTTAATAAGTCCGTACTTTCATTTATAACATATAATAAATGCTACTTTGAACTCCTTTAAAAGGATTTTCACAAAACAGGTGAGGTGTATTGCAAGGCGAGTGCAGTACCAAAGATTGTTATCTTGCACCATTTTTACATCACATAGGCAGCTCATTTTTTATTTGATGATCAGTGCATTATGAAGCACTTGTAAGGGACTTCATATATAGTTCACGGCCACTACATCTCGTTTTCCATGGTACTATAAAAGCAGTATCACAAAGCACTCACGGTCAGTGCATCCGTTGTATTATAATAATAGTTGTGCATTGGCTGTTAATAAGGCAGTTATATTGTGCGGAAGAAAAGAATGCCCTTTAGCAGCTCATCGTAAGCAAAATGGACATTGTGCACTCTGTGAGCACAGTTACATTTCTATAGGCAGTTGGATGTAATAACCACGGGCAGTGCAAACAACGATTAGAGAAGAAATCATTAAAAAATGCAAAAAAAATAGTGCTTGGTCACAAGGGAGTGCACATCTATAAGAGCAGTGCATTATCTGTTTTGAAAGAAGTAGTATTTTTCAGTATAGAAATTTATGAATCACCTATTTCGATGCATTATAGACCCTTTGCACTGTGTGAGCAAAGTACTATATATATGGTTACGTCAACAGTATAGGTAGTCTTATATTTGTTCACAAGGCAGTGCTTAGGTTCGCAGTCAGCTACGTCTATAGGAAGCAACTTTATGAAAAAATAAAATAAGAAGTGCAATTATTCGTCCGAAGCAGTGCACATATACAAAGGTAGTGCGCTATGAATTGACGAGGCAGTAACACATTGCCTAAAAAAATGTATTAAGCAGCCCATCCGACGCACAATGAACCCTATGCACTTCCTGAGGTAAGTCATATATCGCTACGTCCATAGCACAGGCAGTGCAATATACCTTTAGAAGGCAGTGCAAACACCGACTAGAGAACAAAGCATACTTCAATATAAAGAGCAGTGCATTATTTGTTCACAGGGTAGTACACACGCACAAGAGCAGACAAGAGCATAACACACTGTGTCAAGAAATCACCCTTTTCTCAGCTTTAGCGCAATCAACTACACCTATAGTCTCGGCAATGCGATATAATTGCCACAAGGAATGTAAAGAACGAATAGAGAAGCATCCTTACGTATATGTTTACAAGGAAGTGTATAGGTATAGACTTGAATAATATCATTGTTATCTCGACGATTTCAAGCCACATGATAAACACAAAGGTAAGATTAAATTTGTCTAGTAGTAATATTCATATACACACGCATGGAAACAATATTGTATTGCAAATAAGCATACTAATTAATACATTCCACGAACTTATGCTTAGAAGAGGATACTGTTGAACAACTTCTTTTTCCTTGCATTGTTGAATCTATGAGGAAATTGTATGACCCTTTTCTGCAGAAATTTCTTGATCGGCAAGTTGTTCTTCTCTTGTGGTTGGTTCAACCACGCCAGGATCATCTTCTGAACCTAGATTTTGTGAACTAGGCTCTTCCTGATCCTTTTCCTCATCGTCTTCTTCTTCTTCTTCTACTTGAGGTCCTTGTTGATTTTGTGATATGTCCGCTTCGGGCTCCACCGCTTCTTCGGCGACTCCTTCCTCCTGGATCTCCTCCTCCTTTTGTGGTACTACTGGTGCGGGCAACTCAGATCTATGCGCGTAGCATCTCTTGGTTTATCTGAAAGGTGTAAAGCTGGCGGAGTTTTCTCTATTTGGGTCTGGCGACAAGGGCGAAGGTGGGCGCGTTGTTGGCGACGGCGAAACATTCTGCATAGGTATGGTTGCAGGTTGCAGCTGGACAACGTTGGGGGCTATAAATAGAAATACAGCGTTGCTAAATTTCTTGCATGGCGGGATAAATACATGTTAGTGGCAGGAAAGATGGATGAACTAATCGAGAAAGACGGCGGGAAAGATTGATGAACTTATGGAGAATGACGTGATGCGCTAGCTCTCTGTGACAGCGAAGAAAAGGAAGCATACGGCGAACCAAGCAGTATATCTAATAGTGGTTCATCCATAAGATTCAAACGGAATATCAAATGTCTTTTACTGTAAACAATTTCATTTTGAAAACCATTTACTAATTCATGGTCTGAACAACAATCAGTTCTACATGTCGAACTCAGGTAGGTTAGTTATATACAAAACTTTTATTGTAAACACGGAAGCGCAAATAGTGCATATATATCTGCGTCCGGCACGGTGGTGCCTATGTAATACACGGAGATAAGTTGTTTTTCTTTACCACAGAGAAATGCACTGCTTGGAATCGGCAACTCTACTGCTACATAATAAAAAAATTAATTCATTGTTTTTTATAACACCACAGTATACAACATCATTGTTTATTTTTAGCTCGACTTACGTGCCAAAGCTCTCAGTTCTTCTGGTAGTTCATCCTTTGCTTCGTTGGCCTCGGAGAACAGTGCCTAGAACAGATACTCCTCCATGACCGAGCTCGCGTCCATCTGGTCGAATGGTTCAAACGAATCAACAAGATATATTGTTAATGTCAATCAAAAATTTGTATTTGGTAAAACTATTGATTCGAAACTAGCATTACTTACATCTTTAAGATCATGTACAAGTTGAATGCCATTGTAGTTCTCAATGCTCTTTAGAATCCAAAAACCATTCATGTCTTCAACTCCTTTTTGTACGTTCACATGTTTTGATCTAGATATAATATTTCCCCACTTTGGAAGCTTGTTCTTCGGGTAGAGTTCATCAACGAACTTGTCAAATCTCTTTAGCTGAAAAAACCAGTATGTAGAGCATAGTTTGTGACATAATTTTTTTCAAATTATGTAGATTGTCTTTATCTGTATTATAAAGATATAAATATAATAAAACCACACCAATTTATCCCCAATTTCATTGTGGTAAGTTGTTTTAGACAATCCTTTTCTCTGTGTTTTGTAGTCCCGTGTGTCAATAACTTCAACGCGGCCACCTTGGGGTAGTTGTTTATGATGTAAGTAGACACGTGATTGTCAAATGACACAGGCAGAAATATATGTGATGGGCAAGGAAAATAGTCACATTGATTATATGTTCTGAATGAAAATACGGAATATTTCTGTATGTTATTAATGAGTTATGTATTAAACAACGTACCATCTTAGCATTGCTGAAATCTGCATTTCCAATTAGAAGTTTGAACTGTTCAATCCTGGAGACGGCTTCAAACTGATAAATTTCATCTTTTTCTGCAGAATTTGTGAAAGTCTCCTTTGTCCCAATGTCACATAAACGAGCAACCCCTAGTGGTAGTACTATCCTTCGATTCATGAACAGACATTTGTACTCCGGGATACTGCGCCAGCTTGAAATTATGAAGTCTATTATGTCATCATCAAGCTTGCCTTTTCCATTGAAACATGCTGCAAGCCTCGATGCAGTCCAATATTTTGGTATTTCCAGGCCTTGTTCCAGAGTTGACGAGTATTTCACCATAATCAGCCTGAGATTTTGCATAGAAAAAAGAAAAAAGGATCAAATATAAAAATCGGGATCCATGATTGTGTGACAATATACACATATATTTTACTAAAGGAATCCACAGAGCATAGTTTGGTGCTTACTCTTCATTCTTCTCTAGAAAATCCTTGCTTAGTACCAGTCTACGAGCAACTGCGGCGTCTCCCTTATACTTAAATGTGGGGGGAATGTACACAGGCAACTTAAGTTTTAAGATGTTTTGTAGAGGCCTCTTGTAAGATTTGATATTATCTGGGAATTATGACCAAGAGCCTTGCTCCTTGTAACAGGTGTTCTTAATCCTTGCTCTGGCAACGAAAATGTTTTAGCTGCATCTTCTGCGTGGCGTTTTGATCCGATACACGAGGTGTCTGCATTGTCAATCTGCGTTCTTACATCAGCTGTGTCATGCGGATGTCCTTTCTGAATTGCTTTTTCAACAACAGCGACAACGTGGTTAGAGGAACCTTCTTTGTGAGTAATTTCTAGTAACAACATGGTCATACATGCAGCAATATTTGTAAAAAACTGTGTTATTTCCTCTTACATGTTATTAATTTAAAAAACATCGTCTAATGTAAAAGCAAGCATCTTGACATAATGTGACAGTACAGTTGTTGAACTGCGTGGTTAACCTATCTTCCTCGGCTCCTACAGCATCTTTATTTCATCCTTGTACTTGTTTAGACGAGTTTCCTCCTGCATCATTATTACAAGTAGTTTTCCTGTGAAGCCCACTATTAATTTTGCTATTAGCAGCATATCAACAGAATAGAACAATACCATTGCTAAGTTGTGTCGTTGATGGCTGTTGGTCAGATTCAAATTGCATAGAATTGTCTTCTCCTTCTCCCGTAGTATGCGTTGTTACTGGTGTCGGTGTCGCCATGCACGCATAACAACTCTGAATAACACGTCAAATATGTCAGTAAAAAATATAAAAAATGGTCAAGTCGTTACGTTACACTTCTATTTCATAGATTGTTATTTGTATGTGCTCGTCTGATTGAAGTAGCTAAATACACGTCTAAGATATACAAACCTGTTCATCCAAGGCTCTGGCGGTGACAATGCCGTGCTCCTCTTCTGGTGTTGCTATATTTTTTATTCTATCCATGTACATGATTCCTCTATCGTCAAAATTTTAGGGCGTGTTGTTGTCAGCTGAATCCATTTTATTCACTGTTACCGCTACATTCGTTCCCAACATTAAGGTCATGAGTTGCTGCCTCGGCTGTATGCTTTGATTGCTTGATTCGACTGGTGCCTGAAATGTTTGCAACGTTGCTCAGGTCATTCTCGCATCTATCAAAACATCTCAGCATGTCAGTTGCACACTGATGGGATGCTCGAAAGCAGTTAGCCATTGCTTCCAGTTTACTTCTTTTCAGATCCCTGTGCTTCATGGTAAGATCTTTATATATCATTGCAGCATTTGTATCATCACTTATGATTTCATCACATGCTTCCTCCTCTAGCAGTATATCTATATACTTGTCCATGCATTGATCTAGCCTCTGGGACTTTGTTCCTGAACCCTCTAATTCTCTATTAGAGGTTGAGGTTATCTTGTTACAAGTTGTTTCTGCCACAGGAGGTTTGAAATAATAGCTTCTTTCGTCACAGCTTTTCCACTGCAAACAGTAATCAAATATTATTACCATGGATCGTGAATAACTGTCAGAAGAGGTAATTTTAAAATAGTTCATTTGATAGAATCATTCTTTATGTGAAACAAGATGAGGTCAAGTAGAATACTTACATTCAGTCGTCCCCACCTATCTTTGTCAATGACATATGCTTTCCATGCAGCAAGCAGATCTGATTTGTCCAGATATTTGATCCTTGGTGTTTCTTTTGTCATAAGTGATTTTCTGCACTTGAGCGAATCCAGGTATATTATTAGAGGAAGGACTGCGCAACCTTCGGCAACACTTTGATTCATATCATCAACATTAAAACTTTATTGCTGCCTTCTTGATCTCGTCAATTACAAGCTGGAAAAAGTCCATTTTTCCAGAATTCTTGATATCAAGGCTTTTCACTACCCCAACGTCCTGGCTGATGTGGTTGTTTAAACCTGGACATATAAGCTTTGTGCAGACTACAAGTATTATGTATTTCATTGTAAACTTGTCCGTTGCGCCCTTTTTGATATGACGGGTCAGGTGTTGCACTGTTGTAGTGTCCCTCTCTCCCAAACCCAATTTCTTGTTAAGCCACAGTAAAGCAAAGGTATCGCCAGCTTCTAAAGGCCGAGGTGCCTTTATAATGCCGTTGGGTAGAACAAGGGCAGAATGTACTACATCTGCTGTCAGAGCTATAGTCCTACCACCGGCAAACTCCATTTTCAGAGTTTCTACATCAATCTTCTTCTATAGCTTAATAATCAGAGGCCTACTAATGTTTGAATCCAGCTTGTATTACAAGATGAAACCCCAGCCAATCTTCACGAGCTCTTCTTTTTGGGGATCGTTCAGGTCATGTTTAATCAATCTGTTGAGCTCTTTGAGAGAGCACCTTACTGTGTAATTTGATCCAGTCCTACTACGGGGCTTCGTCTTGTCCCTTGTATATTTTTCAATTGCCATCAGTTGATTCTTGGACATATCCTAGCAGTTTATAGAAAAAACGTATCAAATATTGATAAACTTATTTCTAAAATTTCTTAGTGCAGGTTGTAGTCTCGATTAAGCAATATGACATGCATTAACATTACCTAAGCTTACCATGACAACATTATACTGGTTGTTCGGACTGCCATGTTGTTCTCCACCAATCTTTTGTTTCTTCTTACGTACACCGCCTTTGATGTTTGAACCTATTTTGCGTTTCTTTTTCAGCTCCATCTTTATTTTGTAATTCTCAATCTTCCTGTTAAGTTCATTTTCTGACACATCAAACTCATCATGAGTCTGTGCCATACCGTTGGAAGATTCTCCATTGCTAGCATCGCAAGAGCTCATTTTTCCCTGGTGTGAGAGACATACCAATCTTATTTCACGTTATAATTTTTCAACCGACCACGTGAAGCACTTCAATTCGATGTGCTTAATTAATACTTTAAATTATAACTACACCTAGTTGTACAGTGTAACATAAAGTTGCAGAATAGGACAGGTGCAGGTGCAGGTGCAAGTAGTTATAAAATTATGCATGCAATAAAAACTGAGAAAAAAATTAAACTAACCAGAACGCATTACTAATCATTCATTGATTATCGGAATTGACTTGAAGTAATAGTAAAATATAATTTACTAAAGCTGATCCTACTTGTGAAAAATATTGTGTATGTTCTCCGAGTGCATAAAAAATATTTTTTTACCTACCATACGATTTATGCAACAGGATTTCTCATAGAAAAAATATGATGTAGTAACGAAATGCTCCCTCCGTTTCAAAATATAAGATGTTTTGGGTTTGTGATATGAGTGCATCTAGACCCCTTTTAGTATCCATGTTCACTCCACACCTTGATGAACCTACACACTAAAAGAAGTCTAGATACACTTCATTCACAAAGCTAAAACATCTTATATTTTGAAACAGAGGTAATATTAGATATAGAAAGCTAGGATTTCGATATTTAAATTTTACTAACCTATTCCCTCCGTCCTAAAAAGGATATCAAAAATCTGTTTGAATTTGGATGTATCTATATACTGTAATAAATACCGTCTACAATCATATTTCACTGAAACAAACTTGAAAAACTAATTTAGACTATAATAGTCTTTCAATTTATCGTGGACTTGATCTCAATACCAAGGTTTCCATAGTATGGACTTCGAATCAATGATTCTACAAGGAAATCTTTGCTATCAAGTAAGATCGGTAAGTTCTTCGCAACTTAGTAGTAGCAGGTATGATCTCAAATCCTTATCAATGGGGATGTTTTGTTAAGTTGCAATAGAGAATCCTTACCTCGGAAAGAGGACGGCGCCAGCGGTTCCTTCTACTACAGATTTTCTGCAATCTGCGGAAGAGTTGTTTCTCTTCTGGGATGGGACCAAGTAAGATCGGTAAGTTCTTCGCAACTTAGTAGTAGCAGGTATGATCTCGAATCCTTATCAATGGGGATGTTTTGTTAAGTTGCTATAGAGAATCCTTACCTCGGAAAGAGGACGGCGCCACTGGTTCCTCCTGCTGCAGATTTTCCGCAATCTGCGGAATAGTTGTTTCTCTTCTGATGATGGATATTAGAGGAAGCAGATGAAGGCTAATTAGATACAATAACGAAGACCCGTGTCTCCTGTCGTCCATAATAACTGTTTTAATGCACGATTTTATTAAGATTTTTCCAGGGCAGTGCAAATCTTTTTTTTAAAGGGCAGTTCAATAGTAAACTAGTTGGTAGAACAATGATTCATGGACAGTGCATCTAGTGTGTATGGCATTATAATGTCAGTACCACGATGCACCCAACGAGTAGTGCATGATTGATATTCGAGAAGTGCACAGTAGGAGAAAAACGAAAATGTCCTCGTTATTGAAACAATACCCCACGCGTCAAAAGTCTACGTCGATACAGATAACGTTAGGCAGTGCATACTACGTACACCGACAGTGCACATCGCTGTGCATAGTAGGTGGGGTGCATTGCACGGTCATTGAACTGCCAGAGAAACTTGTCTTTCACCGTGCGTACAGCGCTTTACGAAGCATTTTGAAGGCAATTCATACATATTCTAATGGCAGTGCATACCTGTTTTTAACCTTATTATTGTAGTAGTATCCTAAAACGCTCCGTGGTAGTGCATGCTTGGTTTACCTGCAGTGCATATGAGTGTGCGTAGCACGCGGGGTACATTGCACGCTAAGTGCACTGCCCTCGCATGTTATCTTACACCTTTGCGCACAGCAGTTTACAAAGCATTTCTAAGTCAGATCATACAGAGCTTCAGTGCAGTGCATCTCAGGTGCATGACATTATAATGACAGTATGACGATGCAATCAACGAGTAGTGCATCTTAGTGTATATAGCAGGTGGGATTGAATTGCACGGCTAGTGCACTACCATTTCATATTATCTTTCACCGAGCAGTGCACTGTAGGAGAAAAACGAAAAGATCCTACCCCACGCGTCAAAAGTTTACGTCGATACAGATAACGATAGGCAGTGCATACTACGTACACCCGTAGTGCACATCGTTGTGCATAGCAGGTGGGGTGCATTGCACGGTTATTGAACTGCTATAGAAACTTGTCTTGCACCGTGCGTACAACGCTTTTCGAAGCATTTTGAAGGCAGTTCATACGTATTCCAATGGCAGTGTATACCTGTTTTTAACCTTATTATTGTAGTAGTACCCTGAAGCGCTCCGTGGGCAGTGCATGCTTGGTTTACCTGCAATGCATATGAGTGTGCGTAGCACGCGGGATACATTGCACGCTAAGTGCACTTCCCTCGATGTTATCTTGCATCTTTCCTCACAGCAGTTTACAAAGCATTTCTAAGGCAGATCATACAGAGCTTCAGCGCAGTGCATCTCGTGTGCAGGACATTATAACGATGTAATCAACGAGCAGTGCATCTCAATGTATATAGAAGGTGGGATTGAATTGCACGGCTAGTGCACTACAATTTCATATTATCTTTCACCGAGCAGTGCACTGTAGGAGAAAAACGAAAAGGTCCTCGTTTTTGAATCAATACCCCACGCGTCAAAATTCTACGTCGATACAGATAACATTACGCAGTGCATACTACGTACACTGACGACAGTGCATGATTGATATTCGAGTTCGGCATCACAGTGTATATAGCAGGTGGTATTGAACTGCACGTCTTGTAAACAGCCATTTCATATTATCTTTCACCAAGCAGTGCACAGTAGGTAAAAAATGAAAAAGTCGAACCAAGACCCAATATGTCAGAAGTATACATCGATACAGATAACGTTCAAAAGTGCATATTACGTACACGGGCAGTGCACCTCGCTGCGCATAGCAGATGGGTTGCATTGCACGGTCATTGAACTGCCATAAAATCTTGACTTGCACTCTGCGTACAACACTTTATGAAGCATTTTGAATGCAGTTCATATATACTTCATTGGCAGTGCATACCTGTATTTAACCGCATTGTATTTAGTATTATCCTGAAGAGCTCCGATTTTGCTCATTTTTTACGCGATTGCATATTGCTTTTTACTGAAAATAGTGAATACTAGTTGGTTATTCGTTTGAACGAAGTGTTGTGCAGTATAGATGAGAGTGCTATATTTATAGTATAGACAGTGCGTGCATTAGTACGTTTTTCCGCTAATAAACAACTTTTTATTTCTCACAAACTGTGCACTGCTCGGTGCCAGATAATATGAAAGGGCATTCTCACTTGCTATGTACACTGAGATACACTGCCCGAATACAAATCATGCACTGCTCGTTAAGTACTTCGTGATGCTGTCATTATAATACCATGCACATGAGATGCACTGCCCTAAAAATGCTTTTTAAACTGTTGTCAAAACAAATTTATTAATTTAATGATTCGACAGTGTTCCAAAATTTTAAATATTACTAATCCCTATTACAATGAATTCGGACTATTTTTTGGAGTGCCAACAATTCCATCGATAAATTTCTAGTCATGCCTGAAACGAACGACAGGAATTTGTTTCTGAATAAAGCAGCATTATTCATCATATTCATCACTCCTGCGAATCAAACAAAAAACAAATAAAACTTCACTCAATGATGATAGACACTAAATAAATAGTTATTATTTTGGTGCAATTATAGAAGTACATACATCTGTATTCATTAACAAGTTCCTTAAACTTTCTTGTGTACATTTCATGGAACCTTGACAAAACCATGTCAAACGTCAGCTGTTCTCGCAAGGCTTTAGTATCAGTCTATACAAATAAAAGTTCAGATCAAATAAATTTTATTTTAGTGCTGTTTTATACTAGTACAAGTACGAAATTAAGTCTGCCTCGAAATTATACTTACAGACTAGAACCAATGGTCAACAACACCATCGTAAGATTTGAGCAACCTCGGCAAACCTACTCCGCTGTCGTTCCTGCTCATTTCATAGACATACACATATTTCAGTTGCTTGTTTGATATATAACTTTTAATAGGGCAAGGATCACGCAGTGTTAATGATACTTAACTGGTTTTTAATGTCAGATATCCATTGAACATGTGTGGTTCTCATATTTCGAAATTCAACCCTGTACGAAAAACTGTATGCTTCTTCAAACGCAAACTTGAAGTTGTGTATCACAATGGTTGCTTCCTCTTCAACAGTCTCGTTCATGACGTTCGAACAAACAATATCATATTTCCGACCTTGAAGGTCAGTAATCACGGCATACCACACATCATTTGGCCGTAGAGGTATGATGATCTAAATAAACAAAGAGACGAAACAATTGGCTTGCAGATATAAAAACAATGTCACTAGAAATAACGTAGACAGTAAAATTTAAAAATTACCATTGATACATTCACCAGGTTCCATCCAGTGTGATTCTCTGATAAGTATCGTTTGAACGATCTTGGATTAAATTCAGGCCTTGTGAGCAAAAGCTAATAACATAATTTTTTAGAGAAAAAACAAACCAGTTCGTAGATATCATAATTTCTGTGTTCATGCATCGATGTATACGTGTTCAGTCGCACATGAAAACATGCATAGATATAACGGGTGTTACTAAAAAAACTTTGTAACTGCGCTTACCGCATCTTTGTGCATCATAATGTATCTGGTTGGGAACAATTCATGATTATGTTGATTATTATCTAGGTTGTGTTTCAGTTCTGTCATGACCAGCATTGCCATATAGTTCATTACGTGTGAATTCACACTTCCATAAACCTGCATTGATAAACCAACACTCTCTGGCAAGCCCATTTCTTCCTGCACAGAACCACCTTGTCGCTGGTAGAATACAGAAAAAATATAATCGAAATACTCCATTATTACAATGCGATGAAAACAATTAAATATATTTTCATAGTAAAGTATGCGAGACAAAATGTTACCTTCTCTCCTTTTGATTCGAAGTGGTCTCTACTATGAATTCAAATAAAGCTACTTCAACATCTTTTGATTGTTTCACAGCAGGATATGGAATTCAGCGGCGATTAATGCCTGTTCTTATTTCAGCATTGTCAGCACTGTTTGTTTGGATACCTGATCCAATGCTTGGTATGGATGTTGATGCAAAAGAGACATGTCTTCTGCAAGCTTCCTTCTCAAATGATGGTCCAGCGGTGCGGAATGATACATTATTATGCTGCAGTCTAGGGTCTCAAGAGTTTTCTCATTCAGGACAGCTTCTTGTGTAGCTGGGTTGTTGGTTTCCAGCATTTCTCAAAATTGACCTAGGCATACATGAGGATATTGTATTTTCGCTGTACATTTGACTGCTGGCAATGTTACGTCGAGGACTGTAAGCTTGGTGCATTAGTCTTACAGAGTAACTACTTCCTGGTAGTTGGCTCTGGGATACTGACATCCCAGTAGTAGCATGCGTTGCCTCGTACTGTTGTTGCATTTGTATGCACGAACACGAATTTGAATACTGACTTGATGTATGAAAATCTCTGTGATTTCTATGACCTAGATTTTCAGAGTCATTGTCTTGCAATGTTGTTCTTGAGTTTGTTCCACTTCCTCCGTCCTGCTCTATGAATCCACGTCATCCATTGATTTGGCCTGTTATGTAGTCTTATCCGATCTTGCTGTCTCTGTAGACCTTCTGTTGTTCAACATGTTAGGACCTTGTGTGGATGCCTGCTGCACGACGTGCTCCGATTGCACATATTTCTCTCCTGATCCAGCATTCCAATAGAAAGTTGGATGGCAGCCTGTGCTACGGTTTGACTTGTTAATAGTATCGACCAAACATTGCGCGTGTTTAGCACAGATGTTTTCACTGCGAGTTATGCTGCTAACTCTTGGTGATGAGGGTTTAACTCATTAATGCCCATTGTTATGGACTTGGGTTTTGGAGAAGGAGGGAGCGCTGGAGACATCTATTGGCTAGAAAACAAGCACACAGGGGACAAAGGATTTACCCAGGTTTAGGCCTCGTAGAGGTCCCTACTCCTGCTTGTCTGCTCGTGGAATTATCAAAGGAGTCGAAAGTTACAATGGTGCGCAGATGCAATCTAGCGAGGGTTGTGGAAACTAGGGTTGTGTGTGTACTCCTCGCCGCCCCCTCCTAGCCTTTATATAGATAGGCTAGGTCTCGGGTAGCAGGTCGAGTCAGTTACAAGTTAGGGTTTTCCCCTTCAAACTTTCTATCTTTAACTTCTTCTTGTTCTTCAAGCAATCGAGAGTCCGTAGGCCACTCGAGTCCCTTGTTTTGGGCCTTCGCGACACCGTGGGCCTATACGTATTTGGACCATATATACCAAGCTCGAGTACCTGTAGGGCATACCCATCTCAGTAGCCCCCGAATGTCCAGTGGAATCGCAGATTCGACTAGGACTTTTGAAATCTTCGAGTGCCTGAATGCATTTCGACTTCTTTTATTTGTGTCATAGGTATTGTTGATATATGTGCCTGACATAAACGAAGTATCGGTATCAGTTAACCACCTTAGGGTGAAACAACGCAATCTACTCGAACTCGAGTCCCCGGACTTGAATCCGGAAAAGTGCTGGTGTAATTCGACTCAGGCCGCGGAGGTCTTACAGGAGTCGAATTCCAGTTATATGGATGTGAGCACTCGACGCGTCCGTCAAGGCATGTTCATCGTACCTGTAGGCACGAATACATTTCTGGTAGTGCGCAGCTAAATGCGTTGACAGGCCTTATTCAGGTCTTACCTTCACGCTGTAAGCGCGACATTCGAATTTTATCATCACGGAGACGATTCGGGTGACCCAGGAGACGCAGTCACTTTGTAGGGAAAATTATGAGGCGGTGTCGCCATGAGCTTCGAGTGCGGATGTTATCAACACACATCTTTATGTATAAATAATCATAGGGTGTGCGACCAGCACTCCCTATGGGAGTAGCCCCCGAGTGCCTGGTTGAGTCGAAGACTCAGGCAGGGACTAAATAGCCTTTGTGACTGCTGTCGTCTTTTGCTTGCTTGTTTCAGTCGAATTTGTTTCCGGCACTCCCTATGGGAGTAACCCATGTCCATAGTCGAACCGTATTTCGAGTCGTTGGGTTTACTTTTGATTGTCCATGTTCCTGCAAAAAGAAAACAAAATCGTAGGGTGCGCAGCCAGCGCTCCCTATGGGAGTAGCCCCCGAGTGCTTGGTGGAGTTGAAGACTCCAGCAAGGACTAAAGTAGTCGAATTTTTTCACTGCATAGCTTTGATGACGTCAGTGCTGACGCTTGTATGACCTCAGTTGCCCTCGTGAGCGAGTTTGACGAGACGTAACGAGAGGTGGGTCCCACTTCCTGACTTCGATTTGACTGGGCATGCGTAATCTTTATTTTAACTGCGCCTCCTCGATTTTCGTGCGTAATGGGAGTAGTGGAGGGACGGTTCATGCTTCCCCTTCTCCACGTGTCCAACACGATGTGTGCCACGCATCCGGTAGGGTTTTTTGAGCCGTTGGATTGCATCTTCCAGGGGTTAAGTAGTGGCGCAGTGACGGTAATTTTCCCATCTGCGCTCTTTCTTCCTGGCTGCCATCGCCATTGCTGTTGCTCTCTGCTTCCTTGCGCTCTTTCTTGCTACGGCGCTGGACCAACTCCGCATCTTCCCCAGCTACTTCCTCCGTTCACACCGCCGTCACGCAATGGGGAAGAAGAAGGGAGGCGTTGCTGTTGATTCCACGGCCATCGTTGCCGCGATGAAGAAGAAGGGTGGCTCCGCTACTGCGGGCACCAGCACCGCCGCCGGCGGGAAAAAGAAGGTCGCGGGCACCCTCGTGACAAATGGTGCATGGCGCCCTTCCATCATCAAGGCGTCGGATCTCCATCTTCTTCGCCAAGACGGAGTTATCTCCGCAGCAGTCACCGATACGTGCATCCCCAGCGGTGAGACCATTCCTGCTCCTCCCGCTGGTTTTCGAGTGATGTTTCTTGCATTCGTCATTCGTGGTCTTTTCTTGCCTCTCCACCCCTTTCTTAGGGGTCTTCTTTGTTTCTACAGGCTCCAGCTCCATCAGCTGTCCCCCAATTCGATCCTCCACACCACCTGCTTCATCAATCTTTGCGAGTGCTGGCTCGGAATCGAGCCACACTTTGGTATTTTCAAGCGCATTTTTAAATTGAAGCGTCAGTCCACATCTGGCTCTTTAGTTTACGACATAGGTGGTTGCGGAATCCACGTTGACCCATCCGCCACCTACTTCGATATCAAGCTCACCAAGTCCATCCAGGGATGGAGGGACAGATGGTTCTATGTCCGCAATTAGAAGTCCAAAGATGAGCACTTTGGACTCGCGCCCTTCGATCCCGCGACTCCCTGCAAGAAGATGCGTTCCTGGAAGAACGTAATTATGCCTGGCGAACTCGCGAAAACAGACGTGCTGTATCAACGCGTTTGCGACCTCGAGAGTCCCATAGGCACAGAAGAGGGAGGTTGCGCCCTTATTCGAACCTGGCTATGCCGTCGCGTCCAACCCCTTCAAGCTAGAGTTCATCCCATGTTTCAATGGGCTGGCGCCGATGATGCCACTCGCGTGTCTGCCGATGGCATGTCCGCGAGTGAGGTGGATAAGAGGGTTTGACTGGTCACGATGTACACTGGTAAGGATGTGCTTCCGAATGAGCTAGTTGTTCCTCCTTTTGATGCTTCGAATCCTCCTCCTGAGGTACAGTTGTGCTACGCAGTAGCTTATTTTCTCGATTGCTTTTCTGTTGCTTACTTGATTTTTGCTGATATTTGTTACTGGAGGAGGAAGCCCCCGAGTTCGAGAGTCCGGACACTCGCAAGCGTTCGCGCGGCGAGGATTCTGACGCGTCGTCTCCTTTGACTCCAGAAGGTACGGTTGGTGGCGCGGAGTCGCCAATTCCTGTCGTCCCTGTGAGAGCTGTGGCACCGTCTTCTCGCAAGAAGATGCGATTGCCTAAGGAGTCTTCGTCTGAGTCGGCGGAGGCCACGTTTGATCTTGACAAGTTTGACTGGTAAGCTTTCGGGTTCATTTGCTCGTCTCTGTTTTCTTCTTGTTTACTTGCCCTGGGAGTTTGCCTTTTCTCAAGGTGAGTTTTGTCTTGTAGTCAAGAGGCGTCGTCATCTTCTGGCGACGTCGAATTTTTTAAGGAATCTAGAGTCGCGACATTGAAGGCCAAGAAAGAGGTCGAGTGTGCTCCTTCCCCTCCAGTGCCGGCCAACTCCAGGCACAACTCTTCCAGCTCTCCTCACGCAGGGGAGCATCGAATGGTTTCCCGGATGACGGCACATCAAACATCTTCGGAGTCATTGGAGGACCATGTAAGTGTAGTTGTTTCCTTCTTTGTAGTGTTGCAGTCGATGTTATATATTTCCTCCGATTGTTCTTTGTTTGTGCGACAGCTCCTTGTAAAGGAAGCCGCGCACTTGGCAGAGCAAGTGATGGCGATGGGCCGCCAGCATGCAATGTTGGAGACGCGTAACCACGTGGTTGAAAGTGAGTGTTTTGCACTTATTCTTCTTCGTCTTCTCTTTTTGGTGTAGTCGACTGATAGTCATCTTTGGTTTGTCATGTAGCTGAGCATAATGCTCTGTTGCGTGACGCCGCCACCTTGGATAAGACACTGGCCGCGGCTATGAAGGGTCACGACGAGGCAATCGCAGCGCGTGACAAGGCGCGAAAACATGAAGAGGATCTGCGTGCCTCCTTTGCTGCCAGGAAAAAATTGTTCGAAGAACAACTGTTCTCAATCGCCAAGGCTCTCTCAGGTACTTTTGTTTGTGAATATTGTTGTCCTTCTCTGCATCGAATGTATTTTGCTGGTGACATTGAAGTTTTGATCCATGTGTGGGTTCATGTACAGATGTTGGCGATTTGAGCTTTGACCCGCAGGCCCTTCGTCGCGATGACGCTCTCGCAGGTGCGGTGGCTGCAGTCGAGGACCGTAGCGCCACCGTCCAAGATACACTTTCTAGGCCAAGGTCGCCCTCAGTCGCCTCCGGGAGGAGTTGATGCCGAAGGCAGAGCTGGTCGATAATATCGACGAGTTGGCCGAGTCACTCGCTGGGGGTGTGCCTTCCACCTACAAGAACTCCCTCCGCACGGCTGGAACGACTATGTCACTCGCCATGGTGCAGGCCCACGGAGTCGAGATCGATCCCTCCGCGGTGTCGAAGGCGATGCCTTTTGGCGCAGATGGTCAGCAGGTAGTCTTCGCTCCCTTCGCGACTGCCTGTGGAAAATATGGGCATCACTTGATAAATATTGTCGCGGAGTACTAGGAGTAGCTCCAACGGGCCAAGAAAGCGGCGAAGGCTTCGGCCTCAGGGGCCAGCGGAAAGTCAGTGGCGTCTGACACTGCCACGGACTTGATGAAGCCCCCGAAGCCATCGAAGCAGCTGGGGCCTGAGTTGCCCGTGATTGCGTGAAGCAGCTGGACCTACATGTTGCAGCTCGCAACCATCGAAGTCTCCTTTGAGTGTATCGTAGAGGTCGCGGTACGCGATCATGTTGTCGTTCAGTGTGTCGCACTCATGCATTTTTTGGTTGATGACCAACTTGGAGTCGCCATATATGATGAGCCTCTTTGCGCCGCAGGATTTTCCCATCCTCATCCCGTGCAATAGGGCCTCGTATTCCGCCTCATTGTTTGAGGCTTTGAACTGCATTCGCAAGATATATTTCAGCTTGTCCCCTTGAGGTGACGTCAGTGTGACACATGCGCCTGCTCCGTCTTTCCGCTTGGACCCATCGAAGTGCATTGTCCAGAGGTAGGACATATCTGGCTTGTCCGGGAGTTGGTTCTCCATCCAGTGCACAAGGAAGTCAGGGAGGACTTGCGACTTGATTGCGTCGCGCTTTTCGTATGTGATGTCTCGTGGAGATAGTTCTATTCCCCAAAGCGCGATTCGCCCCGTGGCGTCGGAGTTATTGAGGATATGTCCTAACGGGGCGTCGCTGACTACCACGATTGGGTGTTCCTGGAAGTAGTGGCGCGGTCGCCGAGCGGTCATAAAGACGCCGTACACCAGCTTCTGGTAGTGCGGGTATCGCTGTTTTGTTGGCGTGAGGACCTCGCTGAGGTAGTATACCGGGCATTGTACGCCATGGACCTTGTTTTCCTCAGCTCGCTCGACGACGAGCACTGTGCTGACCACCTGGTTGGTGGCGGAGATGTACAACAATAGTGGTTCCCTTTCTCGTGGAGTCACCAGTACTGGCGAAGTGGATAGCAGGCGCTTGAGATCTTCGAATGCTTCTTGCGCTTCATTGGTCCACTCGAATTTTTCAACTTTGCGGAGGAGCTGGTAGAAGGGCAGTGCCTTTTCACCCATCCGACTGATAAATCGAGTGAGGGCCGCGATTCATCCGGCCAGTTGTTGGACGCCTCTTATGTTCTTCGGCTTCTCCATGGCTAGTATGGCTTTTATCTTCTTCGGGTTCGCCTCGATTCCCCTCGTAGAGATGAGATACCCAAGTAGCTGCCCAGATGGTACGCCAAAGGCACATTTGTCTGGATTGAGCTTGATTCGGTAGCGGTCGAGGCTGGTGAAGGTTTCACGCAAATCGTCGATTAGAGAGGCTTCCTCCTTGGTCTTGATTACTATGTCGTCGACATAGACTTGGATGTTGCGACCCAGTTGTTCCTTGAGGAAAGCCTGCATACACCACTGGTAGGTGGCTCCCACGTTTTTTGTAGCAGAACACACCAAAGGGCGTTGTAAACGCTGTTTTCTCTTGATTTTCCTCCTTCATTCGAATTTGGTTATAGCCTGAGTAGGCGTCGAGGAAGCAGAGATGCTCGCATCCCGTGGTGGAGTCGATGATCTGCTCGATTCGTGGCAGCGGGAAGTGATCCTTTGGGCAGTGCTTGTTTAGAGAAGTGAAGTCCACGCACATCCGCAGGATATCCGTGTCCTTTTTTGGTACCAGCACCGTGTTGGCGAGCGAAGTGCTTTTCTCGATCTCGCGTATGAAGATGGCCTCAAGGAGTCTGTTGATCTCCATTCCGACTGCCTGCGCTCGTGGCTCAGACAGTCGCCTGATTGTTTGCTTGACTGGCCTTGCGTCGGGGTTGACGTTGAGTGTGTGCTCAGCGAATTCCCTGGGAACTCCTGGCATGTCCGCAGGACACCAGGCAAAGATTTCCCAATGCTCACGGAGGAATTCGTTGAGCGCGAGTTCCTATGCGGGACTCAAGTTGTTGGCGATGAGGGCCGTCGTGGCGGGATCCGATGGATGGACCTGCACCTTCTTTGTGTGCACTGATGAGTCGAAGGAGAGGTCAGGTGAGCTTGGCCTACTGAGGGGAGGCAGACTGTTGTCTGTCATCTCTTTCAGTCTTGCGAGTTCCTCCTGCATGCCGAAGGACTAGGAGATTCTGTTGAATTCCCTATCACAACTGTCAGATCGTTCAAAGCTCTCGTTGATCGTGATGACGCCGTTGGGACCTGGCATTTTCATCTGCAGGTAGGCGTAGTGGGGCACTGCCATGAACCTAGCAAACGCGACGCGCCCGAGGATGCAGTGGTATTGTGAAGGCCAGTCGACGACCTCAAAGTCAATGCGCTCGCGCCGGAAGTTCTTCGGCGTGCCAAAGATGACGTCGAGGTTGATTTTGCCCAGGGGTATACGCCTTTCCCTGGGACGATGCCGTGGAACGTTGTGTCCGATGCCTCCAGGCAGGTTAGAGGGATCCTCATCGCTCGCAAGGTACTCGCGAATATGAGGTTGATGTCGCTTCCGCCGTCCATGAAGACGCGACTCATGTCGAATCCTCCAATTTGCGCCTCGAGTACAAGGGGGAATAACCTTGTCGATGTATCTGAGGCGGGTGGTCGCATTTGTCGAAGGTGATGCACGACTCGATGCCACTGAGGTACTCTACACCCTGTTGGAGGGGCGCCCTTTTGGGATCTTCATGGTACCCATGGCCCGTGGGTACGGTTCTCCTCCATGGTGCTGGTCCCGTGAGGCTCCGTTCGGGGGTGGCCCAGGTGGTGGTGGTGGTGCGCCGTGTGCCAGGGAGCCTAGAGCGGCTCTGTAGCCTCTTTCGACTGCATTGCGGTTCGTCCGAACCAATCCCTCGTGTAGCTTGAGAAACTCGCGGCAGTCTTTGAGGAGGTGGATGGACTTTCTCTTGCCATCATGCTTGTTGATGTAGAAGTGTACCGTGCATGGACCGGACAGTTTATCCTCGATGGAGGTCGCCGGTGCCTCATCGCGAGTGCGGTGTTGCCATACTTGCATGGTTTTCCCGGAGTCGTGGTATCCGCCGCTATGGTATCAGCTGTTGGGATTATCGTCGCATCTATCGGCGTAGCCGGCTGCGACCATGTTGACGTCATCGCGATCGTCGTAGATGCGCATGCGACGCTTGCCTCGGCGGTCGCGTCTGCGTTTGAGTTCTGCCTCCTCGTCGGAGTGAGCACGATTCTTCACCGAATCTTCTCCATCGGCCCACCGATTTGCGGTCTCCATCAGGTGGTCGATGGTCTGGGGCTTTGAGCGGCCCAACTCCTCCCTGAGCTCTAGGCGGCGGACGCCACCTTTGAATGCATCAATCGTGCGGTCTTCCGAGATGTTTTACGTGGAGTTCTTGATGATGGACCACCTTTGGATGTATGAGCGTAGCGATTCGCCAGATCTTTGCTCGCAGCATCTCAGTTCTTTTATTGATGCGGGTCGTTTGTACGTGCCTTTAAAGTTGCGCACGAAGCTGTAAACCAGCTCATCCCAACTGCGAATGGATCCGCGTGGGAGGTTATTGAGCCATGCTCGGGCGGCGCCCTACAGCTGTAGCTGCAAGCATTGCATGGCAGTACTTCGACTGCCTCCGTGGAGCCTCACGGAGGAGATGTGATCCTCCAGCCAGATCTTGGGGTCCTGCAGACCGTCGAATTTCGGGTTCTCCGACGGGATTTTAAACACTTTAGGCATCCACTTCTGCATAATGGATCTGCTGAAGCATCTGGCGCCGCAGAGCTCCCCATCTTCCTCTTCCGTGTCAATCGACCGAGCACGTCATGCCCTTGACTTGTCGATCTTGCGCTGCGTGAGGTCATCGCACGCATCGTAGTCACGATCATGTCACCGTGAGCGGCGGCGCCGAGACAGGTCGTGACTGTCGTCGCTGGATGAGGGCGAGGCGTGGCGCTTTGCTAGCGCTTTGCCCTTTTTTGGGTCTGGTTTTGGCTCCGTGTCGAGGGCGGCCTCGATTAATCCCAAGCCCACGATCGTAGATCAGTGCATGGCAGTTCGGGGATCTCCAGCTGGCGGCTGGTTGTTGAGGAGGTACATGGTTGCTGCCGTCACCGCAGCCTACGGCATTCTAGGAACCACGTTGCCTTTCGTGTCGACTGTCATAGAGCCGAAGTCGAGGACTTTCGCGGCCTCTATGCACTCTTGTTCGGTGAGGTGAGCCATCCGCGACTGCCTCTTCTTGGCGAGGTATTCATTGCCTTTTGAGGAGGATCCTCCGTAGGAGGAGAGCCCGGAGCGACGAAGGCTCGATTCGTCCGCTGCCTTTTTACGCGCCTCAAGTTATGCGATTGTTTGCACCTGGCGCTTGAATTCTTCCTTCAAGAGCCAGTGGTAGCCCATCAGCAGTTCTTGCAGGGACCCAAAGGGTAGAGGAGTGCCCCGTAGGGCCTCGCGGCAGTGAGCCCACTCTTGCTCGTTGAGCTTGATTACGACGCGTTCACCGGTTTGCTCATTGATTATGCTGGGAGGTTCGACTGCTCCTCCGTTGTTGACGGGAGCGCGATTGCCGCCATTACCACCATTGCCACCGTTGCCGGAGTTGGGTGGATCGGTGCCGTCGCCAGGGTTGCCACCGTTGTCGCGATTGGCAGAGGTGTCTCCTGCATTGATGACGGCGCACATGAAGTGATTGGGGAAGTTGTTGCTTCCACAACTCTCAGATCCGGAACCGTAGGTTCCATCTTCAGTGGCCAGATCGCTTAGATCGGAATCGCTGACCGTATTCTCGACTGCCACCGGGACGTTGAGCTCGCTGAGGGTGCCGATCGATGGAGGGAACCATGACGCCGGGGCAATCGCCGGTGCTATCAGCTAATCAGGCATGCGAAGCATTCCCGTCTGACCAACTTGGAAGCGGAAGCTCCCAATCGCCAGGCTGATTCTGTCGCCCATGGACTTGAAGGCCGGGCGGGAGGCCGGCGTGTGGACAGTGAAGTCGAAGGCGCCGAAGAGCTGGGGAATCTTCGCTATTGCGGAGTTGTAGATCGCAGTTGATGGGGCCGAAGAAGCTGCAACATCAGCACTCCCACTTCCCACAGACGGCGCCAATTGACGAGGGTTTAACTCATCAATGCCCATTGTTATGGACTTAGGTTTTGGAGAAGGAGGGAGCGCTGGAGACATCTATCGGCTAGCAAACAAGCACACAGGGGACAAAGGATTTACCCAGGTTCAGGCCTCGTAGAGGTCCCTACTCCTTCTTGTCTGCTCGTGGAATTATCGAAGGAGTCGAAATTTACAATGGTGCGTAGATGCAATCTGGCGAGGGTTGTGGAAACTCGGGTTGTGTGTGTCCTCCTCGCCGCCCCCTCCTAGCCTTTATATAGATAGGCTAGGTCTCGGGTAGCAGGTCGAGTCGGTTAAAAGTTAGGTTTTTCCCCTTCAAACTTTCTATCTTTAACTTCTTCTTGTTCTTCAAGCAATCGAGAGTCCGTAGGCCACTCGAGTCCCTTGTTTTTGGGCCTTGGCGACACTGTGGGCCTGTATGTATTTGGACCGTATATACCAAGATCGAGTACCTGTAGGGCATACCCATGTCACTTGGTATCTGAATTGCAAAATTAGGAGTTGTCGTATCGTTATACCTTTTCCTGTTATCAGTGGTTTCATTCGTATGTGAATCTCTTATGTTGGAATTGATTCCTCCAGATAAATGATCGGTACTTGAACCTCTTATGCTGGAATTGGTTTCTCCAGAGAAATTTTTCGTGGCAGAAGCTCCACTAATTGGTGTATAACTTTGGCAGACTGCTGAAGCTGCACAAAATGGCAGAATGTTCTCGGATCGCCATTGTCATTGCCTAGGTTTATATTTTTCAGTGTCATAGACATGTCTGCCACTAACGTGCTGCCACTTATTGATATAGAACCATACGAATCATAATTATCAGAGACTTGTCCATCGTGCTGAATACCAGATGAATGCACATTTGCAAATGCTGGTCCGTACGTTTCACTTGACAGATAGTTAAGTTGTGTTGGATTAGCTTCTATTTCATGCTGGGCTACTGAAGTGATAACATGTTTTTCTTTCGCTCTCTGCGTAAGGTCAGCCAGATCTGAAACTTCTGTCCAAAATTTATCATTTCCTTCCCAAAAAGAAAACGAATCATCACTGTTATCTTCTATCTTCTGGTCCTACTTCCGCACTTGGGATTCAAAGGCTTACAATCAAGCGGTTGAAAACATCCGGACCAGGCACAGGGACATGTTGCGGGTTGGAAATTTGTAGCTGTCTTTCGTAATTTCCAATATCTAGTTTTGGCACGGGAACCGTAACTGGATTAGTAATGTCAGATGATGCAGCATGCACTGAACCATCATCTTCTGCACCGACCTATACCTTAAGGTGGTTCAAGCCCATCTTTTGAGCATCACGAAATGTATGTACAGAACCACGCAGTCTCTCATCAAAATTATCTTGCGCGCAATGAGTTGCTCACTCATAATTAAAAAATGGATATGATCGAAACCACGTGTTTGCACCTGAATTCTTGATCTGTCTTCATTGTCAAATGTATTTGACACACCATTGGAAACAGCCAACACGACAATCTGTGCATTAGTTCTATTCCATTGAGATGCTGCTTATGACACATGAACTGTATCTGCATTGTCCACCTCATTCCTTGCATGCTCTGTACACCTTGCTCCTGACAAAAGCTCTGCCCGGGATTCATTATCAGTACATGTAATGGAAGTCGTTGTACATACTGTACTAGTGTTGCCCTTAACAATAACTATATGAACTTGCTGATTTTCGACCGAAGTTGCACTTGTTGCTACAAAATTTGAAGCTGTAGCAGGCTTAGCGATCATCCCGTTACCAGAACCCTGACCTGCATATTCTGTGATAGATTGCATGGTTTGCGTTTAATTTGCGACATGAATTATCACTTCATTTGATCGCAGGACATCATCAGTAGCACTACAATCTGTTGGTTCAGAGTTCATCTTGGGTAATTGTTCAATTATGGACAAATTATCACGTGTCGGTAACATATGTACCAGGGCCTTGCAACAAGATTCCAACTCCTACATATATTCCATATTTCAGGGGATCCATAACTTTGGTCCGCAAAAGTTAACTTGACAAGCATCTCATAGTCTTCTGCTAGCCTTCTACATACAGATGTTAGCCCATATGTTGATTTATCCAGCACACTGCCTTTGTCTTCAACATCGCGCTCATTATCTTCTCTTGCGCATAGGGACCCTTGAGGTGTAGAGTACATACCCCTGTTCTCATGATTGAGCATAGATATTCTAGAAATCTTTCTAATATTGTTCTTCATATTGAGATTCATCGCAGACAACATGTCAGCATACATGTCCGTCGCTATGGCCTGTATTTCTCTGACGGCCTGGAAGTTTTCACATTATAAGCATTATCGCTATCGCCTATTTTTAATATCATAAATATAACAGTGAACTGCTGAGGTAACTGAATAGGTAACACTATGATCAAACACCAGTAGTATGGTTACCTAATTAAACCTAGTAGAACATGCAGCTTTAGAAAGAATGTTCATCCTGGTATGAAGTAGCTAAAGCAGGCAGAAAAATCGTACAATGAAACGATGAGAGAATTTAATACTCTACTACAACAAGGTCGAGAAATAAAAAACATGAATGCTTAAGGTCAAGTAGGCAATATATATGTAGAACACAAACATAAGAAGATTCGTCATGATCACGAATGAAAGAATTGAGAAGATTATAAAAATTCTTACCTCCGCATGCATAAGTGGGTCTGTTACAAACTTTTCAATGAAAGTTGTAACATTCTGAACTATCTCTTCATTCAGCTTAGCATTAGAAAACACAGTTTCATTTATATCCTTCAACTGCATCTTCAACATGGACAAAACATAAAATACAATACAATAATATGAGTAAGAAGCAACAAGATCGTAGTAATAATTGCACATAATATGAATAACTATGGGAGTCTTGCCTTGTGAACACCATAAACGTTTTGTTGATGAGGCATCTGCTCAAGACTCTCATATAACGCCATATTTTCAGTTGACCAGAAAGATATTCTAGGCAGTGCATGGCCTAGAAGCAGAGCATTTGTGTCCAGTAGTTCAAAGTACATTACCTGCATTAAAATTTCTACAACCATATTAAAACAAAAAATCCACAGAAACTACTGACAACTAATATTATAGAAAATAATTATCACGGTGTGTAACTTACCGGAATAATTGGAAGGAAACAACCAAGTGCAGCTTTCAAACCATTTTTCTGGAAAGTGTCAATACAGCCAATAAGCTTGTTGAATGCAGCAAGACACCAGTCATAGGAGTCAATCTCATCAGACACTCCAATTGCAGAGAAGTAGTCCGGGCTGGCTCCATCATATGTGCTCAGACACAACATAACAGTGTTTGAAAATAGAAAAAAACATGTTTTGAACTGAGATCCTAGCAGGTTAGGAGTAATCATCTTTTCGAACTCACTGATAGTTGGTGTTGGCCCTGCACAATGAGTTAATTCTCTGACCATATCGCGTATCCATTGCGGACACGCCTTCTTTATGGTTCTACCCCAAAGGGGATGCCAAGTATCTTGTTGAAGTGAAAGAGCTTCAGTTCAAAGCCGCATCCGTTGGAAAATTCAAAACTTCTTGTAGTAACGTTATAGTGAGAAACAAGCCACAAAACTAGTGACCATGGCAACTCTTCACAACACATACCAAGCATACCATCAAATTGTATGCTCCTTAGCAAAACCTTCTAGTCATTACTCAGCCTTTTTAGAAGTTTTATAAACTTTGGAAGAGATAACTGTGTGGTGAAAACATGATCAGCCATTTCTGTATGAGATTTTTTTTCTGTCGACAGGGTAAAAAAAAGTTATCAGTTAACGAGGTATAGATTTTTTTAGTAAGTCATATATGTCAGATTTCAAAATTATACATTCGACGCAGCACACAGGATAGAACCAGTACAAAAAATAATTCAAAATTAAAAAAAACACCTCGCAAACACTATACAATGATCATAAAATGAAATAGTAAACAGAAATTGAAGCGTGCTTAACCAACAATAGTCCTATATTGTTCTTAATTATGGATGTTCAAGTGATATATAGCTAGCAACAAACACTTTCGTCGTGAGCGCGGAAAGATTTATATGAAGTAGCTAAACATATGCATAATACAGAGATCTACAAGTGAGCTCGACGGAAAAACAACCTTCCGGGATACGACGAATCACATACGCATGGGGGATGCAAGATGAATAGATGAACTTTGCCAGTAAAAGTAGATTTGAAAATGTGGAAGAACAACCCTAAAAGAAGAACGAGGAGAGAGCAGCGTTCGTTAAATGCTATATCCGGCTGCCGCAACCGGTGATTCTTGAGAAACAAGAAGGTCCTTATTAATAAACCAAGATCGCGCATGTCAGAGCTCCACTTTGTTTACCAACATTATATTAGTATCCTGAAGCACTCCGTAGGGCTTGCATTTTATGTTTACAGGCAGTGCACTGCCATTTCATATTATCTTTCACCGAGCAGCGCACTGTAGGAGAAAAACGAAAAGGTCCTTGTTATTGAAACAATACCCATGCGTCAAAAGTCTACGTCGATACAGATAACGTTAGGCAGTGCATACTACGTACACCGGCAGTGCACATCACTATGCATAGCAGGTGGGGTGCATTGCACGGTCATTGAACTTCCATAGAAATTTGTCTTGCACCGTGCATATAGCGCTTTACGAAGCATTTTGAAGGAAGTTCATACGTATTCCAATTGTAGTGCATACCAGTTGTTAACCTTATTATTGTACTAGTATCCTGAAGCGCTCTGTGGGCAGTGCATATTTGGTTTACCTGCAGTGCATATGAGTGTGCGTAGCACGCGGGATACATTGCACGCTAAGTGCACTGCCCTCACATGTTGTCTTGCACCTTTGTGCACAGCAGGTTACAAAGCATTTCTAAGGCAGATCATACAGAGCTTCAGCGTAGTGCATCTCATGTGCATGGCATTATAATGACAGTATGACGATGCAATCAACAAGCAGTGCATCTCAGTGTATATAGCAGGTGGGATTGAATTGCATGGCTAGTGCACTGCCATTTGATATTATCTTTCACCGAACAGTGCACTGTAGGAGAAAAACGAAAAGGTCCTACCCCACGCGAAAAAACTCTACGTCGATACAGATAACATTAGTCAGTGCATACTACGTACACCGGCAGTGCACATCCATGTGCATAGAAGGTGGGGTGCATTACATGGTCATTGAACTGCCATAGAAACTTGTCTTGCACCGTGCGTACAGCGCTTTACGAAGCATTTTGAAGGCAGTTCATACGTATTCCAATGGTAGTGCATACCTATTTTTAACCTTATTATTGTAGTAGTATCCTGAAGCGCTCTGTGGGCAGTGCATGCTTGGTTTACCTGCAGTGCATATGAGTGTGTGTAGCACGCGGGGTACATTGCACACTAAGTGCACTGCCATCGCATGTTATCTTGTACCTTTGCACACAGCAGTTTACAAAGCATTTCTAAGGCAGATCATACAGATCTTCAGCGCAGTGCATCTCGTGTGCATGGCATTATAATGACAGTACGACGATGCAATCAACGAGCAGTGCATCTTAGTGTATATAGCAGGTGGGATTGAATTGCACGGCTAGTGCACTGCCATTTCATATTATCTTTCACAAAGCAGTGCAATGTAAGAGAAAAACGAAAAGGTCCTACCCACGCGTTAAAAGTCTATGTCGGTACAGATAACGTTAGACAATACATACTACATACATCGGCAGTGCATATCGCTGTGCATAGTAGGTGGGTGTACTGCATAGTCATTGAACTGCCATAGAAACTTGTCTTGCACCTGGCGTACAACGCTTTACGAAGCATTTTGAAGGCAGTTCATACGTATTCCAATGGCAGTGGATACCTGTTTTTAACTTTATTATTGTAGTAGTATCCTAAAGTGCTCCGTGGGCAGTGCATGCTTGGTTTACCTGCAATGCATATGAGTGTGCGTAGCACGCGGGGTACATTGCACGCTAAGTGCACTTCCCTCGCATGTTATCTTGCACCTTTGCGCATAGGAGTTTACAAAGCATTTCTAAGGCAGATCATACAGAGCTTCAGCGCAGTGCATCTCGTGTGCATGGCATTATAATGACAGTATGACGATGCAATCAACGAGCAGTGCATCTCGGTGTATATAGCAGGTGGGATTGAATTACACGGCTAGTGCACTGCCATTTCATATTATCTTTCACCGAGCAGTGCATGGTAGGATAAAAACGAAAAGGTCCTACAACACGCGTCAAAAGTCTACGTCGCTATAGATAATGTTAGGCAGTGCATACTACGTACATCGACAGTGCCCATCGTTGTGCATAGCAGGTGGGGTGTATTGTACTGTCATTGAACTGCCATAGAAACTTGTCTTGCACCGTGTGTACAGCGCTTTACGAAGCATTTTGAAGGCAGTTCATACGTATTCCAATGGCAGTGCATACATGTTTTTAACTTTATTATTGTAGTAGTATCCTAAAGTGCTCCGTGAGAAGTGCATGCTTGGTTTACCTGCAATGCATATGAGTGTGCGTAGCACGCGGGGTACATTGCACGCTAAGTGCACTGCCTCGCATGTTATCTGGCACCTTTGCGCACAGCAATTTACAAAGCATTTCTAAGGCAGATCATACAGAGCTTCAGCGCAGTGTATCTCGTGTGCATGGCATTATAATGACAGTATGACGATGGAATCAACGAGCAGTGCATCTCGGTGTATATAGCAGGTGGGATTGAATTACACGGCTAGTGCACTGCCATTTCATATTATCTTTCACCGAGCAGTGCATGGTACGAGAAAAACGAAAAGGTCCTACAACACGCGTCAAAAGTCTACGTCGCTACAGATAATGTTAGGCAGTGCATACTACGTATACCGACTGTGCGCATCGTTGTGCATAGCAGGTGGGGTGCATTGCACTGTCATTGAACTGCCATAGAAACTTGTCTTGCACCGTGTGTACAACGCTTTACGAAACATTTTGAAGGCAGTTCATACGTATTCCAATGGCAGTGCATACCTGTTTTTCACCTTATTATTGTAGTAGTATCCTGAAGTGCTCCGTGGGCAGTGCATGCTTGGTTTACCTACAGTGCATATGAGTGTGCGTAGCATGCGGGATACATTGCACACTAAGCGCACTGCCCTCTCATGTTATCTTGCACCTTTACGCACAGCAGTTTACAAAGCATTTCTAAGGCAGATCATACAGAGCTTCAGCGCAGTGCATCTCGTGTGCATGGCATTATAATGACAATACGACGATGCAATCACCGAGCATTGCATTTTAGTGTATATAGCAGGTGGGATTGAATTGCACGGCTAGTGCATTGCCATTTGATATTATCTTTCACCAAGCAGTGCACTGTAGGAGAAAAAATGAAAAGTTCCTACCCCACGCGTGAAAAGTCTACGTCGATACAGATAACGTTAGGAAATGCATACTACGTACACCGGCAGTGCACATCGTTGTGCATTGCAGGTGGGGTGCATTGCATGGTCATTGAAGTGCCATAGAAACTTGTCTTGCACCGTGCGTACAACGCTTTACGGAGCATTCTGAAGGCAGTTCATACGTATTCCAATGGTAGTGCATACCTATTTTTAACCTTATTATTGTAGTAGTATCCTGAAGCGCTCCGTGGGCAGTGCATGCTTGGTTTACCTGCAGTGCGTATGAGTGTGCGTAGCACGCGGGATACATTGCACGCTAAGTGCACTGTCCTCACATGTTATCTTGCACCTTTGCGCACAGCAGTTTACAAAGCATTTCTAAGGCAGATCATACAGAGCTTCAGCGCAGTGCATCTCGTGTGCATGGCATTATAATGACAGTATGATGATGCAATCAACGAGCAGTGCATCTCAGTGTATATAGCAGGTGGGATTGAATTGCACGGCTAATGCACTGCCATTTCATATTATCTTTCACCGAGCTGTGCACTGTAGGAGAAAAACGAAAAGGTCCTACCCCACGCGTAAAAACTCTACGTCGATACAGATAACGTTAGTCAGTGCATACTATGTACACCGGCACTTCACATCGATGTGCATAGCAGGTGGGGTGCATTGCATGGTCATTGAACTGCCATAGAAACTTGTCTTGTACCATGCGTACAATGCTTTACGAAGGATTTTGAAGGCAGTTCATACGTATTCCAATGGTAGTGCATACCTATTTTTAAGCTTATTATTGTAGTAGTATCCTGAAGCGCTACGTGGGCAGTGCATGCTTGGTTTACTTGCAGTGCATATGAGTGTGCGTAGCACGCGGGATACATTGCACACTAAGTGCACTGCCCTCTCATGTTATCTTGCACCTTTACGCACAACAGTTTACAAAGCATTTCTAAGGCAGATCATACAGAGCTTCAGCGTGGTGCATCTCATGTGCATGGCATTATAATGACAATATGACGATGCAATCAACCAGCAGTGCATCTCTGTGTATATAGCAGGTGGGATTGAATTGCACGGCTAGTGCACTGCCATTTCATATTATCTTTCACGAAGCAGTGCACGGTAGGAGAAAAACGAAAAGGTCCTAGAACACGTGTTAAAAGTCTACGTCGCTACAGATAATGTTAGGCAGTGCATACTACGTACACCGGCAGTGCCTATCGCTGTGCATAGCAGGTGGGGTGCATTGCACTATCATTGAACTGCCATAGAAAGTTGTCTTGCACCGTGCGTACAGCGCTTTACGAAGCATTTTGAAGGCAGTTCATACGTATTCCAATGGCAGTGCATACCTGTTTTTAACCTTATTATTATAGTAGTATCCTGAAGCGCTTCGTGGGCTGTGCATGCTTGATTTACCTACAGTGCATTTGAGTGTGCGTAGCATGCGGGGTACATTGCACGCAAAGTGCACTGCCCTCGCATGTTATCTTGCAACTTTGCGCACACCAGTTTACAAAGCATTTTTAAGGTAGATCATACAGATCTTCAGCGCAGTGCATCTCGTGTGCATGGCATTGTAATGACAGTACGACGATGCAATCAACGAGCAATGCATCTCAGTGTATATAGCAGGTGGGATTGAATTGCACGGCTAGTGCACTGCCATTTCATATTATCTTTCACCAAGTAGTGCACTGTAGGAGTAAAACGAAAAGGTCCTACCCACGCATCAAAAGTCTACGTCGATACAGATAACGTTAGACAATGCATACTACGTACATCGGCAGTGCACATCGATGTGCATAGCAGGTGAGGTGCATTGCATGGTCATTGAACTGCCATAGAAACTTGTCTTGCACCATGCGTACAACGCTTTACGAAGGATTTTGAAGGCAGTTCATACGTATTCCAATGGTAGTGCATACCTATTTTTAACCTTATTATTGTAGTAGTATCCTGAAGCGCTCCGTGGGTAGTGCATGCTTGGTTTACCTGCAGTGCATATGAGTGTGCGTAGCACGCGGGATACATTGCACGCTAAGTGCACTGTCCTCACATGTTATCTTGCACCTTTGCGCACAGCAGTTTACAAAGCATTTCTAAGGCAGATCATACAGAGCTTCAGCGCAGTGCATCTCGTGTGCATGGCATTATAATGACAGTATGATGATGCAATCAACGAGCAGTGCATCTCAGTGTATATAGCAGGTGGGATTGAATTGCACGGCTAATGCACTGCCATTTCATATTATCTTTCACCGAGCTGTGCACTGTAGGAGAAAAACGAAAAGGTCCTACCCCATGCGTAAAAACTCTACGTCGATACAGATAACGTTAGTCAGTGCATACTATGTACACCGGCACTTCACATCGATGTGCATAGCAGGTGGGGTGCATTGCATGGTCATTGAACTGCCATAGAAACTTGTCTTGTACCATGCGTACAATGCTTTACGAAGGATTTTGAAGGCAGTTCATACGTATTCCAATGGTAGTGCATACCTATTTTTAAGCTTATTATTGTAGTAGTATCCTGAAGCGCTACGTGGGCAGTGCATGCTTGGTTTACTTGTAGTGCATATGAGTGTGCGTAGCACGCGGGATACATTGCACACTAAGTGCACTGCCCTCTCATGTTATCTTGCACCTTTACGCACAACAGTTTACAAAGCATTTCTAAGGCAGATCATACAGAGCTTCAGCGTAGTGCATCTCGTGTGCATGGCATTGTAATGACAGTACGACGATGCAATCAACGAGCAATGCATCTCAGTGTATATAGCAGGTGGGATTGAATTGCACGGCTAATGCACTGCCATTTCATATTATCTTTCACCGAGCAGTGCACTGTAGGAGAAAAACGAAAAGGTCCTAGAACACGTGTCAAAAGTGTACGTTGCTACAGATAATGTTAGGCAGTGCATACTACGTACACCGGCAGTGCCTATCGCTGTGCATAGCAGGTGGGGTGCATTGCACTGTCATTGAACTGACATAGAAACTTGTCTTGCACCGTGCGTACAGCGCTTTACGAAGCATTTTGAAGGCAGTTCATACGTATTCCAATGGCAGTGCATACCTGTTTTTAACCTTATTATTATAGTAGTATCCTGAAGCGCTTCGTGGGCTGTGCATGCTTGGTTTACCTACAGTGCATTTGAGTGTGCGTAGCATGCGGGGTACATTGCACGCAAAGTGCACTGCCCTCGCATGTTATCTTGCAACTTTGCGCACACCAGTTTACAAAGCATTTTTAAGGTAGATCATACAGATCTTCAGCGCAGTGCATCTCGTGTGCATGGCATTGTAATGACAGTACGACGATGCAATCAACGAGCAATGCATCTCAGTGTATATAGCAGGTGGGATTGAATTGCACGGCTAGTGCACTGCCATTTCATATTATCTTTCACCAAGTAGTGCACTGTAGGAGTAAAACGAAATGGTCCTACCCACGCGTCAAAAGTCTACGTCGATACAGATAACGTTAGACAATGCATACTACGTACATAGGCAGTGCACATCGATGTGCATAGCAGGTGAGGTGCATTGCATGGTCATTGAACTGCCATAGAAACTTGTCTTGCACCATGCGTACAACGCTTTACGAAGGATTTTGAAGGCAGTTCATACGTATTCCAATGGTAGTGCATACCTATTTTTAACCTTATTATTGTAGTAGTATCCTGAAGCGCTCCGTGGGTAGTGCATGCTTGGTTTACCTGCAGTGCATATGAGTGTGCGTAGCACGCGGGATACATTGCACGCTAAGTGCACTGTCCTCACATGTTATCTTGCACCTTTGCGCACAGCAGTTTACAAAGCATTTCTAAGGCAGATCATACAGAGCTTCAGCGCAGTGCATCTCGTGTGCATGGCATTATAATGACAGTATGATGATGCAATCAACGAGCAGTGCATCTCGGTGTATATAGCAGGTGGGATTGAATTGCACGGCTAGTGCACTGCCATTTCATATTATCTTTCACCGAGCAGTGCACGGTAGGAGAAAAACGAAAAGGTCCTAGAACACGTGTCAAAAGTCTACGTCACTACAGATAATGTTAGGCAGTGCATACTACGTACACCGGCAGTGCACATCGCTGTGCATAGCAGGTGGGGTGCATTGCACTGTCATTGAACTGCCATAGAAACTTGTCTTGCACCGTGCGTACAGCGCTTTACGAAGCATTTTGAAGGCAGTTCATACGTATTCCAATGGCAGTGCATACCTGTTTTTAACCTTATTATTATAGTAGTATCCTGAAGCGCTTCGTGGGCTGTGCATGTTTGGTTTACCTGCAGCGCATATGAGTGTGCGTAGCATGCGGGGTACATTGCACGCAAAGTGCACTACCCTCGCATGTTATCTTGCAACTTTGCGCACACCAGTTTACAAAGCATTTCTAAGGTAGATCATACAGATCTTCAGCGCAGTGCATCTCGTGTGCATGGCATTGTAATGACAGTACGACGCTGCAATCAACGAGCAATGCATCTCAGTGTATATAGCAGGTGGGATTGAATTGCACGGCTAGTGCACTGCCATTTCATATTATCTTTCACCAAGCAGTGCACTGTAGGAGTAAAACGAAAAGGTCCTACCCACGCGTCAAAAGTCTACGTCGATACAGATAACGTTAGACAATGCATACTACGTACATCGGCAGTGCACATCGCTGTGCATAGCAGGTGGGTGCACTGCACTGTCATTGAACTGCCATAGAAACTTGTCTTGCACCTTGCGTACAACGCTTTACGAAGCATTTTGAAGGTAGTTCATACGTATTCCAATGGCAGTGCATACCTTTTTTTAACCTTATTATTGTAGTAGTATCCTGAAGTGCTCCGTGGGTGGTGCATGTTTGGTTTACCTGCAGTGCATATGAGTGTGCGTAGCACGCGGGGTACATTGCACGCTAAGTGCACTGCCCTCGCATGTTATCTTGCAACTTTGCGCACACCAGTTTACAAAGCATTTCTAAGGCAGATCATACAGAGCTTCAGTACAGTGCATCTCGTGTGCATGGCATTATAATGACAGTACGACGATGCAATCACCGAGCATTGCATCTTAGTGTATATAGCAGGTGGGATTGAATTGCACGTCTAGTGCACTGCCATTTCATATTATCTTTCACCGAGCAGTGCACTGTAGGAGAAAAACGAAAAGGTCCTACCCCACGCGTCAAAAGACAACGTCGATACAGATAACGTTAGGCAGTGCATACTACGTACACCGGCAGTGCACATCGCTGTGGATAGTAGGTGGGGTGCATTGCATGGTCATTAAAGTGCCATGGAAACTTGTCTTGCACCATGCGTACAGCGCTTTACAAAGCATTTTCAAGGCAGTTAATACGTATTCCAATGGCAGTGCATACCTGTTTTTAACCTTATTATTTTAGTAGTACCCTGAAGCGCTCCGTGGGAAGTGCATGCTTGGTTTACCTACAGTGCATATGAGTGTGCGTAGCACGCGGGGTACATTGCATGCTAACTGCACTGCCCTCCCATGTTATCTTGCACCTTTGCGCACAATTGTTTACAAAGCATTTCTAAGGCAGATCATACAGAGCTTCAGCCCAGTGCATCTCGTGTGCATGGCATTATAATGACATTATGTCGATGCAATCAACGAGAAGTGCATCTCAGTGTATATAGCAGGTGGGATTGAATTGCACGGCTAGTGCACTGCCATTCAGCTAGTGCACGGCTAGTAGACCCCGCATATATGTCGCTATCAATACTGAAGTGTTCTTCTTGGAAAAGAGGCAATGCATTTTCGTACTGAATTATGACCCACCTGTCAGACAACTTGTTTTCGGGAGATAAAACCTTCCCAACCGTCGTTGGTGTTTAAAGAAGGAAGGGAAGGTAGGAAAACGTATCTTCTTCAAACTATTATAACCAGCTAATGCTGGAACAACCCATAACTTTCTCAGCCGCCACCGCCCGCATGTCGATCTAAGGAAAGTTTCAGCCACGCTTCAAAACAAGTAGTAAGATATCTCCATCTCACCAAGGCAAGGCAATGGAGAGAGACGTCGTCATCACTGGCGCGACAAATCAGGTAACCAGATATCGAACCTGCTCAAACGATTGAAATTCTAGGGATATATGTGATGAGGCGATTCAGCTTGTACTTCGTCTCTACATAGTAGACATGGTAGACATGGCGGGCAGCTACATTGTAGCGACAACGCAACAATTTTTTGGAAATTTTTTTTGCGAACAACGTAGCTGATTTTTATCTTGGGATTCAATGGAGATATAACTTCATAGTTTTAAAGCACGGAGCATAGTTTGTACAGTGATGGGAATATTTTAATAACCATCATAGTGTAGTACAATTGATATAGCGGAAATAGTTATATACGAAACTATATGACCATTTGCTACGCATGTAGTTTGAGCAGTAGATAACACTATGTGTAATCACAAAAACTTTTTCAAAGTGGATCAATCACTTCAATTGTAGGCTACACCAATTCGTTAATTTTCTATCAAAATAATGTATTACTCTGTATACTTAATAGCAAGAGATTATACAATACATTGAGAAGTTCAGTCGATGTACAATAAAACTATGCTCTAAATATAATTCAGCTATTCCTGACAAGTACTATTTATTATTATGTATATAGTCAGCAAGGTTATTGGTGGTTGTCGCAAAAAAGGTAAAAGGAGGAAATAATACCACAGTAAATTTCAAAATATTTCAGCATACATATTTCAACTGATTGTTTTTGCATCGAAGACTACTTATATAAGTTCTATAGCAGATAGATTATTATTTTTGATGTTACAGATATGCAAGCAGAGTGTTCATTCTTTATCTGTGAGTTATTTTTTTCACTAAATCTAGCGCATGCAATATATGCTGCATTACACCAAATTGCAAAATTCAGCAGGGACCCAGATTATCTCATTTGAATGATCGTACATCGGCTGAAATATAAATGATGAAAGGTGTGAAATTCCAAGCTCCAGGCGTAACAGAACGTGTTGCACGTCAATTCACGATGGTATATATATACTTTTAAGAATAATATATGAATTTATTTTTATTTAAATGCTTTAAAAATCAAAAGATTGACCCTGAATAATTACGATGCTACCATATTAATTATATCATGGCAGAGACGTCTTAGAGCACTACACGATAAGTGGGATAAAGAGCGTGAGCAGAAAATGATAGCTCTCGCGGCATCAACAGAAATTGTACAAAGATCTAACGCAACACGCGCAAACTTGAAGCCAAAGCTGGAAAAAATTAACATCACAATGTCTGCTTCACAAGTAATTTCCAGAGACCCTAGTGGTATAACAAAGCTACGATGCAAAGAAGAATCAGGTGTTTCAGTGAATGGAAACAGCGCAGTCAGGACTAGTTGTAAATTGAAAGATGCAAAGTGCAATGACAATAGTTTGGTGAGTTTGCTCTTGCAATCAGTAAAAAATTTAAAAAATAATATAATTTTGAATGAGTACTGCTAACAATTATTTTATTCTATTTCTGTTTTGTCAGGTGCAAGTTGATGTGATGGTCTCAATGCAACAAAACAGTGGCACTACTGCAACATCTTCTACACAGACAAGGACATCAAAGGACAGAGATGAAGTAACCAACATGCAGTTCAGGTACAGCGAGAAAAAATCAGATACAGTGCAAGCAGCTCCTGCAAGCCAGAGAATCCTCACGAATACTTCAACACATAATGGTCAGACACACGCAAACGTAGACCTAATAGCTGTTGGAATGGCAACGAGTCGCACAGAAGAAGAAGCTTTAGTAAGGTATGCTGGTAGCTTTGCAGAAGACAAAACAAAAACAATCATCACAACGAACGTACTCAAAACAAGCCTGATTGTTCAAAATTGCCATGATAGGAGAGTGCTGAGCAAAGATGAGAAAAAAATCAAAAGTAAGACAGTATATACTGGATACGAGAGTAGCATAACAAATTCAGAAGAGAAGATCACACATGAACAGATTACAGATGAGCAGACTATTGCAAGTGAACCAGTCAGCAATATTTGTTTTCCAGTGCAGCCAGCAACCATCGCTACAAGTACAATAGAGTCACAAGCTGGAAGCATTGATAAATCTAATTGTTCAGATGCAGGCAAGAGAGATTCAACCACCATGATGAACACACAAAGAGAAGATAATACAAGTCATCAGAATGTAATTGTGCAGAGGAACCGGCAGAAACTGTATGCACTAACACCAACTCGGAAGCAATGAGGAATGAGCAGTTTGTTCCCTAGTGCGATGACACTATTCCTGAAAAAGAGATTAATCTAGGAGAACCTACGGAAGAAGAGATGGAAATGGACAGAATGTTTAAGAATGAGTACCCAGCTGTGGATGAAATTGGTGATGCCACGACACTGGAAGAAGGAATGGAATTTCAGTCAAGGTAAAATTATTTCCAATTCTTTACACTGTATGCAAGGAAAACCGGTTTTTCTATAAGAAAACACACTAGCCTTAACTTCAAGAGAACAAGTGAAATGATTAAACAGACATTTGTTTGCACAAAACAAGGTTAGACTCAAATAAGTGACAAAGTTCTAAAAGAAAGGAAAACAAGTTCTACTATCAGGTGCTCTTGCCCTGTATCCATTGTGGTAAAGAAAACAGAGAAAAGATGGATGTACAAAACTATAAAACTGGACCACAATCACCCTTTGCACCCAACAGGTTGGCTCATCATGTTGTCAGAATGCCACAAGTCAATGACACAGCAAGACAAGGAATTCATACATATACTACACCTTGGAAAGATTCCACCAAGGAGAGTGATGCAAATATAAAGTGGAATGAAACTTCTAACCAGAGGAGTTGGTTTTGATGGCAAAGACGTGTCAAACCTTAAGTATGCTGACAAGAAAGACAGCAGAAATAAAGATATAGAGGAATGCTTGAAGAGGTTTACCCATCTTCAATCAAAGGTTCCTGGGTTCTCATATAAATTCGACACTGACCACACACACCGTTCCTAGCATCTTCTGGACAAACGCAATGTGCAGGATGAACTACGAACTATACGGTGAATACGTTTCATTCGAGACAACCTTCTAGATAACAACATGCCTTTTGCACCAATCATTGGCGTCAACAACCATGGAAACACTATTTTGTTTGGAAATGTTCAAGTGGCTGTTCAAAACTTTTTTCTTGGATATGGGTGGTAAAGCACCAAAGTACATAATCACTGACTAGTGCAGAGCAATGAAGAAAGCAATTGATGAACTGGATATACTGCTTGACACAGTCCATAGGTTCTGCCTGTGGCACATCATCAAAAAGATGCTAGAAAAGCTTGCTAGCATTTTGGCAAGAAATGAAGGCCTATCGGAAGAACTAAGACATGTGATAAAGAACTCATTGACTATAGAAGAGTTTGAAAAAGGTTGGAGGCAAGTACTGGAAAAATACGGAATTGCAAACAACAAGCATCTGCTGGATTTATGGGATATCAGAGATCACTGGGTACCAGCCTACTTCATGGACTGCTTCTATCCCTTTTCCTCGTCAACTACAAGAAGCGAGAGCACCAACTCCATGTGGAAAGACTATGTCGACCACATAGACACAATACTGAAATTCCTAGATTCATATGAGGCAATTTAGGAGAAAAGCTTGAGTGCGCTCGATAGGAAAAGGAATAGGACTTCAGAGAAGACAGCACCGACATGGAGCAGATATGGACTTGAGATAGGTGCAATAAACATTTACACTACAGACATATTTCTCAAGTTTTAGAAGCAACTAGCAGATAACACAGCTTTCAAAATAACAAGGGAAGAAACAACTGACGTAGGAATGAAATACGAACTGACCAAAAGAAGTCATGTCACACATCCAGATTTCAACATAAATGTTTTTATAATTGAAGTGGATAATGAGAATAAAATTTTCTCATGCAACTGCAAGAGAAGAGGAGAGGAGCGGAGCGGAGCTAGTTGCAACAAAGCATGGAAAATTGCACAATAATGTGTTGGTGGGCGGCACCAGCCCTCGAACCTGGGACGCGCGCCGTCGTAGGTGGAGGAGGCGGGCCCACCTATCAGAAAACATGCCACCTGTCAGCGCACTATGCACGGGGAGCACTTCATGGAATTTTTAGCAGGTCCCACATGTAAGTCTGTTTGATCAAAACCTGCATGTAATGCATGGCTGGTTCACGCGCTAATTCCGAAAAAAGCCCATTGATCCAAACTTGAATTAGTAGTTCCACTTCTTCTACCCCGTCTCCTCGTCTCCTCGCAGTGGCAGTTCCGCTTCGTCTCCCTCGTCTGTTATCCTCTTCTTCTTCTCCTCGAAGTGGTAGTTCTTCTTTCTTCCTCGATCAAAACATTCCCGCATGTAAGCCATGGCCAGTAGCCGGATGAAGAGGAACTGGGCCGATCTCCCGGCCGACCCACTTCACAAGATCGCCGACTATTTGCTGGAGAAAGATGAGTACGTCGACACCTATGCTGCTTGTCGAGAAGTCTGCACCGATTGGCGCCGCACTTTAAAGGTGCCCGAATTCCATCTCAACAACTGGATCATGATAGATCACACACATCCATCGCAGGTTCACATTCACATCCGATATTTATTGGTATTTTCCATTGTAAACATCTTAGTGCTAACTGATGCCCTCTTCTTCCAAAAGATTCTACTTCGTTGGTGTTTCTCGTGGCGTCATCGTGCTTGCTCAGAGGGTGGAGCCGTACCAGATTCGGCTTCTGAACCCAATCACTCATAAGTCTAACACTGAGTTTCAAGCACACATACCATCTGATCCTCTGCAATCTGTCGTCGTGACGAAGTCCCCGACGATGGTGTTCGTTTGCACCAATTATCTAGATCGTATTGCATGGGCCGATGAGAGCACCCCAACGGGGCAAATCAATGAATCATTTGGAGAAGGATTGTATTCGCCACCTCCTGCTATGCTTCTGGACTACATGACGACATTCCGAGGGGAAGTATATGCATTACTTGAGAATGGAGACATCTTGTCAACCAACATCAAGTTAGAGCAGCGCGCGAGCACTGTCACGATGGCCAAAATAATTTTGGCCCCAGTCTTTGAACAGGTACGCAGAACTTACAAATTTTACCTTGTGGAGTCAGATGGTGATCTGCTTGTTCTGTTGAACGGGGATTTCTCCAAAGGGCAAGTGGTCTTGTACCGGGTAGACATGGAGAACCGCTCTCTCGAGGCCGTCGGTGACATTGGAAGTCGTGCCCTCTTTGTTGATTACAGTTGGTCGATCTCCATTGGCACCAGGTTACACCCCATAGTCAAACCCCGTTGCATATACTATAGGAATTATATCAGACTGTATGATCATGAGGTTCAATCCTGGGAAGAGGAACCAACAATGACGTATGGCTTAAGTCTAGAACATACACCGAGGCCTTACCCTATGGACGAGATACTGCAAGCACATTGCAGACGGGGAGAGTTCTCTGAATGTGTGTTGCAGCACGCGAGAGCCGACGACGATGAAATATATAGGGGAGAATGAATCCTATATTCATCCTAGGTTATTTGCTAGCATTTTCAGGTCTATTTTTCGAAGTAGAAATTTGTACTGTACTTATATTATTTCGATGAGCAGTATGCGTATTAACTTTCACACAAAATTGTAATGTATTTAAATTTAGTACTTCCAGAATTTAAAGTATTTATTTTTAGTAGCTTCTTTCGGAATTCTTTGTGTTCGACATGGGCATCAGCTTAGCGCCAAAATTTAGGTCCCACATGGAAAATTGCACAATAATGTGTTGGTGGGCGGCACCACCCCTCGAACCTGGGATGCGCGCCATCGAAGGTGGAGGGCGCAGGCCCGCCAGTCAGAAAACATGCCACGTCGGCATCCCCTGTTTCTGATGCCCTTTAAAAAACACGCCACGTCGTTATCCCCTATTTCGGATGGTGTTGCTACACTCGACGGTACATGGTGGCATATAAATAATATCCTATAAACATAAGGGCATAGTCGTCAACATTTCTAAAATGAAACCCGGTCCCATCTCCTATATGTCCTAGTACATTGCCCAATGAGGTGGATAGCCACGACCAATCTTTTTAATACATTCGCACTCTTATGCTAAGAAGGAAAATAAAGATTGAGCTGTTAATGCAACGAGTGTCGAATTATTACCCTCTAAGGAAATGAGAAATGGTTATTTTCACACGTGCCCGTAGTCCAAACCTACTGTCAGTCTTTCACTCCGCTTCTCCGACTAACCACAGTTCACCTTGCGCAGCTCCTCCGCGCCGCACCAACTAGGGTAACATGACCCCGCCTAAGCCGTCGTCGCCGTCGCCGCCGCCGTGACAGCCGCCGAAACTGGGGTATTTAGCCCCTCTAAGGAAGGCCATGAAGCTCTACTTCAAGTCTGGTCTCCCATTTCCCTGCCAGGCGGATGGTTTCCCGGAATGTGCTGAATCGGCCGCGGCGGCGACTGCGCCGTCGTCGGCGCCAGATGCGGCAAGCAGGGCCAAGAGATCGATGTGGAGAAACCGCGCGGCGGCATTACGGCATGCTCTAGGCAGTGGGAACAAGGTACGTATCTAATCGTTCATGAGAGCATGCCGCCGCCGAGGGTACACACTCTCGAACAGGGCAGCGCCGAGGTCTAGGAACTCTCGTGTCCATGCTTCGGCTCGGACTACCTTACCTCACTGGGGTAGGCTGGGAGCACGCCGTCTGTGGCAAATACGCTCCATCCTACGCACTATCGAAGGCCGTACCATGGCGGCGACCAAGCGTCTACACTCAGCATGCTGGATTGTTCGACAGCCGGAGCCGGCGGCGGGCATCAGCTCAGCCCTGGAATTCAGGTTCGAGTTCACATGAACCTACGATCCCGAGAAGGAGATGTCGAATTTCAGTTTCGAAGAAATCATTGCGGCGGCGTGGATGGTCCAACTGGACCAGGACTGGCGCATGGAAATCGCTCGTGCATGAACGATGCAGATTTCTTATAGTTTGGCGGAAGGCAATAGATCAGTATGGGTTAAATGATCAAAGAACTTATGGCCTCTCAAGGCAATTGGCCAGCCAACTTTTCGGGTGGAGATCTGTAGTTTCTTCAGTGTAGAATAGTTAAGTTCAGACTGAAGAATGGCTTTTGTAGATGAAATATTAACGAATTGTTCTATAAACTAGTAGGAAGTTTAGCCCACTTTTGTGCAGGTATAAGACCCTTTTGAATGGAAGTACTACTGTTGTAAGCAAATACTATCAAGTATCTATTTCCTTCAATTACTAGTCGTGGTTCAATCCAGTTAACTGGCATCTTTTTATCCTAGACTACAGATTTTACGTCTGCTGTCTGTGTTGTAACCCATTTTTCCTTTGTCTTGTGTTGCCTGCAAAATGGTCCTGCAGTTCAACGTGTTACAAATGTAGCTACCTTGTACTTGAAGAGGAGATGGACTACATTTTCCTGGCATCCACAGAATTGTCATTGCTCATTGCCAAATCACCCTCTTTTCATGAGGTTGTCCTTGGTTATTCACAAATGTTATAAAGCATGGTGTTCAACTACATGGATTCAAACTATTACACACACACACTACATCAAATTCATTACCCACACATACTACATCGAACTATTACACACATACTACATCGAACTATTACACATATGTACTACATCGATTCAAATTATTACACATCTTTAGTCGATGTTAACTTCCTGCTACGCTCTCCATACTACAAATTCATTAGCCACACATACCACGGCAATTCACTCGAGCTCTGTCTTCACTCGAGGGAATCAGAACCACCATCTCGTCTGTAACACCCTCAAATCGGCCCTATGCAAGTTTTAGTGCTTCCCGCCAAACCCGCATAGAAACGATTCAAGGACGCCCACCAGGCACTTTCGTGCGGGTGGAGAACGAAGTAATACCATTACACAATAGTCCTTGATGGGACCCACAGAACAGATAGATATACAACACGACTCCACGAGTCAAGAATACCGATATACAATACAAAGATCCAAATCACCTTGAAATCCCTACAGCGTCCGAGTACGGACAAGATGCAAATGGTGCTAAGAGCCTTGAAGAATAACCAATGGCGTCCATAACCCTGCCCAACCCCAGCCAAAAGGGTAACCCTGCTAACGACATCGAACTTATACCTGCTAAAACAAAAGGGGTGCTGACAAAGGGCAAGGAAAAAGAGGAGCGTCAGTATTGAGGCCAGTACACGGCGAGGCTAGAATTCGGCGGCTCTCGCCTACATAGGTATGGTGGACTGAAGCGGCAGCGCATCATGCACTACACAACCTATAGAGACTCAATACATCTGTCGTCTATTAGAGAGGGGTAAGAAAGACCTATTCGAATCCAACCTGATACTAACACCAGACATACCCATCCTGGCATTTCCCCCTCGATACCAAACGAGGAAGTCAAACAGAGGAACTCACACAGTTGGCAGTTTTATTCATTCCATTATAGTTGAAGCACTTACTAGTCAGATATAGATAGCATGAGTCATCCTGAAGCATAAGTAGTGGGCAGTTTTAATCGCCATTCGGTTGTAGTTGGAGCATTTACTAGTCAGATATAATTGTCCTGAGGAATCCCAAAAACCCAGCAATTGTTGGCACTTTTATCACATTCCATTGGAGTTGCAATACTTACTAGGCAGATATCACAAGACACAAGGAACCCCAGCTCCACCAGTTGTTGGCATTTTTAATATCCATTCCATTGTAGTGAAGCTGATTACTAGTCACATATTAAGTCAAATTTATAGCACTAATTTAGTTATGCTTGTCTATGATCGAGATATTGTGCTCCAAGTCGTCCATAACCGCGGACACGGCTTTCAGAAAGATTTACCCTGTAGGGGTGCACAAATAGCAACACACACATGATCGACCTCGGAAAAACCAAATCAAAACCCAACGAGGCTTTCACGACAAAGAAATCATAGGATTCATACAATATTTTAGGGTGCCACCCCACTAAGCTACCCGGAACGAAGTTGGCCGGCTCCAGAACGGACCCAGGGTTTGTGACGACGGCTGTAAACGACTAGGAACCTGAAAGTGTGATTGGGCTTGTCGATACCGCAAAAACGTGGCACGATCCAAAACAGTACAAGTGCTCCACGCACAATCTTAAATAAAGCAGTAAAGCATTTCATAAGTACAGGATAGTAATAAAGCCCCAAACTAGTTTGTGGCCCCAAGAAATAAGAAATGAATCAAGCTCTGGCTAAGGGGGATTCATAGAGTCTCCCGTATGTGGATAGTGTGAATAGTCAAGGAACAGGTATCAAGTACTCGGGCCCTACGGGACACAAGTGGACATAAAAACCAAATAGCATATATTGCCCACCGGTGCCTCTTTCATTAGTTATCCCAACAATTTAATAGTTGTATTTAAAGTCATGATCATCTCCACCATTAAGCATCTCCACCATTAAGCATGTGCCAACCTTCCAAATAACGGTGGAACAACAACGACGTGAACCAGCACATAAGCAAGCAACTACGACTCGCAAGGCCAACTATCTATCAAACAACAGGCAATAGGATGTGTCCAAGGCAATATAGGGGCTGCAAGGAATATAACTGGTGTACGGAAACTATAGCATCGCGACACGGATAACAATAGATCAACAGGAGGAAATAAAGACTATATCTGCAAAATAGGTAGAACGGGAGAGATGCTCGCCTGGGAAACATTGCCGAAGAGACATTATCCGAAGGACTTGTCGATACTCGCATCCACTCATCGGCCTAGTCTGCGAAGAAGCAAACACTAGAAGAAACACCGGATGCAATATTTAATACTACAGCAGAAGATCCGGCATGATTATGATATAATGTATGGCATGGCAAAGATGCGGTGCAATTAGGCAATATTAAGTGGAACCTGGGTCCCGACATTTAATTATAAGGTTCCAGTTGTTTAAGCTACCCGCAATTTAAATGTGGAATTAACAAGGCAAAGCATGGCATCAGTTCGCTACACAAATTAAATGGAGTCCGGAATACGACAAAGGCATCCCGCATGAACACCCCATATTCAATTTAGGTGAATCGACTATTTAACCCAACCCACCAGATGACATGTATGCAAGCATGATGACGATGCTCAAATGCAATGTGGCATGATGACATGAGCATGCAGTCATGATGATGCAATGCACAAAAATACAGCGATTTTCTAGTAGTGGTTTTAGCGGGATGCCACATCGTCCAAGCCCGGTCCCCCACCAAAACTGTGTGCGCCGTCGCAAAATGGTGGTGGTCCTATGCCATCGAGCCTTCCAGGCCAACACTGCAGGCGACGAGGGCGCTTTCTGGTAGCCTCTTCGGGGCCCTGAATGCCATGTACCGATTCCAGAACCTCCTTCAAGTGGATGATGACCGGGTGCTTCCAACATACCTGTCGCCCTGCCCTGCTTGGAATCTGGACCTCGTACATCTTAGGAACGGCGTCAGGATCTTTCAGCCACACCTTTACCTCGATGACCCATCTGTCTCACGGTGGCACGATTTCCACCAGCTCGCTACCAAGGCTACTAACGACCTGCTTGAGGGCCTCCGGCTCCCAAGCATCCAATGGGAGGCCGTCAAAGCCGAGTTTGGAAAAAATGAAGCTTCCCCAAGCGATCATCCCACCCACAGGCGCGATGCCAACGCATGAAGCTCATTTTCTCCCCGTAGCACTCGAAAGAATGGGAAGAATGCAAAACGCGCTCGGCGTCTGAGCTGTGCTCGAACCGGACAAAAAATCGAATGGCAGCGCGCATACCTCAATGTTGACCTCATTTCGTCTGATCCCAAAACGAGACCTGAAAGCTGACAACAACTGTGCCAGCAACACGGCAGGACGGACACCTAGCACGGTGGCCATGAGAGCATGGTCGTCGACCTGCTGTGCTAGGGCTACCATGCCTGGGGTGCGCGGTAGCACGCAACTTCCCGAGGCCGGTCGCCGGCGTGGATCGCCCGACGAGACGCGCTCCGCCGTGCGAGAAGGACTAGCCAGAGGCGAGATATTAGTCTGGGGACGGGAAGCTCCGATACGGCGGACGATGCAACAGCGACGGCTGCGATCTTCGATTAGAGGCGTGGGAGGTTGACCGGATATGGCTGGGACGCAAATTAGAGCAAGTGCGAGCTCCGATCTGAGACGAGCAGCCAGAGCTGAGCAAATGTTATGGGGAGGGGAGCAGGGGAGAAGACCAGAGTAGAGCAAAGAAATAGATCTGGTCCATGCAGGGGTAAGCTAGTCCACGACCGCAAAAGATAACGGGGAATACTGACATGGAGGGCCAAGAAGAGTTGACCTAACGGCGGTATTTGAGTTCAACTGTTTTTCGTCTGGTTCAAAAGACCGTTTGGCCGTTAGATTTGTATTCACCCCCATTTGGCCCTTCTAGACAATTGGTGAATCTACTATGGCCCCTCCGCACGATTGATGGCAACTCGGGTACCACGGTGCGCTCACCCACCAAGTTTGGTACCACAAACGAACATTCCCACTACCGGTACCTAGACCAGTACTACCAGATCCACCGGTGCCTGCGTGCAAAAGGAATGGGGCCTTAGCCCATGTAACGCCCCAAACTCCCCCTTTTATGCCCAAAGTACCCCTAGCTCGTGGTTGGCCTATATATATGCCCATACCCCCTCCTTAGAACCCATGAATGGAGTGGATGATGAATTGAGGCATGCGCCTAACCCTGGATGGGATCCCCCTCTCTATAATTTATCTATCAGTTGTACAAGGCCTTTTTAATTGAAGTCGTCAAGACGCTCTTCTAGTTCATGGTCTCTCCCATGTATGGATTCTAGTAGTGCTAGGTCTATCTCCGTTGGGATTCTAGTTGGTTGCTACTCTCTCCCTATGTGTGATTCTATCAAGAGCTAGCCAATCTCTCTCATAGGATTCTACCTTTGGTCTCTCCCTTGATAATCTATTTGGTTGGTGGTTCAGGCCAACGAGAGCAAACCAGATTGTATCGGGTGTGGTGTGCGTTTGTATCAATTTCCCCTTGCGTGTTTATCGTGTTCTTCGCTCCCTCCCCCAAATCCCTCGAATCTATGAAGATCGGGCCACTCCAAGGGTAAATCCACAAGGAGACCCATAACAACTGGTATCAGCAGCTTTTGGTTGCCATGGGTTCGAGTTTGTGTTGAGTTTTTAGCCACCAATTTTGATTTTTTTGTCTAAATTTGAAAATTGCAACCAAAAATAGTCATATTTGTGATTTGAATCGATCTAGATTTTGAGAGCGTTTTGGTAGGTGTTGATCCATAGATCCGCTCCTATACTCGTTGATCTACCTTCCTTTGCGTTCCCATGGCCTAGTTCTTTTGATTCCCCCTCCGATGTGGTGTTTTATTGAAGAGTTTCCGTCCAAATCGCGAAAAACGTGTCAAATATGGGTATCTCTGCGACCACCAGTACTACAGGACCCAAACGGCGGTACTACCAGACTTTCCCGGTACCTGAACGGTACTACCGGACTCCCGAAAACCCGGTACTACCGGATTTTTAACTGGTACTACCGCTCGTACCAGAAGCAAAATCAGTAATTCCAGTTTTCAGCTTCCGCACCGTTTTGCGCATAACTTTTGCATTCAAACTCAGATTTTGGTGTTCTTTAGCTCGTTTCGAAGAAAGAAAAGGAGCACTACATCATCATCCACGTTGTTCATGCTATCTACTCCAACAATATCTGTGAGAAAGGACGGATACGACAAATAAAGGGTGAAGATCAATGACGGAAGGTATATCAATTTCGTGACTTCTCCCCACTTGCTTTCCTTTGAGAGCCACACTATCTTTGCGATACAACAAATACCTATTGAGACTAGTTCCTCCTATGATTGTTTGGGCTTTGCACATTTGATACCTTGTAGATTTTCGAGCAAAAGTTGGGAGTGCTATTTCATATAGTATAGTTGTTGGCAGAAGAAAAAACAAGTGAAAAAGAATCAAAAAAAGAGAAAAATACAAAAAGAAGAAAAAATATACAAGTGCCATAGGGAATAGGAAGCGCAAGATCGATGAACATATTGTAGGTGGTACTTATTGTGCGAATCTTGTAGCACTTCAATGTGTGTGCAATCGAACTTATGTCTCTCCTTGTACTTGTGCGGCATGAGATTTTAGTCTTTGCTAGGCCTTCATTTGGTTCTTAGCTCACTTTTTCTATCGCACAAGTCCAGTTTATCCCACCGTGTGTGCTTCCTTAATCTTAATTCATATCGTGTGGATCGACTTGTTTGCTTTGTGATCATCGTGGTTCTCTACTTGCCTTTACATATCTTGATTTCTAGTTGTCCCAAGTTGCATGCCACATGCCTTACCTAAGCTCCTCATAAGCCGTGTGTCTTTGGTGTTTCTTGTGTTTTTGTATACGACGCCACTTCTACTTTGCATTTTGGTAGCTCTCGGTCCTTACCATTGATCCAATACAATCTACAAGGTGAGCTAAGGCATAGCATCTTTCAACCCAATTTCCACTATATCACACTTGGTCTTGTGAGCACAATATCTAGGGACTCCGGAACTGATGAGGAAGAATCCATGATGAGCTATGGCAACAACGCCTACGCAAGCATAGATGGCATGATGGAGCACTACACCGACATTGGCTCTGCATGCTTGGAGGACTTCGAGTACTACACCGACAATGACTATCCAATCATGGAGCACACGGACCAGCATGAGGACATTGACTTCTCATTCATCGAGAACATGGAGCACCATGAGAACTTCGACCTCTCATTCATGGAGGACATGGAATAGTTCATTGACTATGATGGCAACTTCCTCATGAGCTTTGATGACTTCTTCCACAACTTGGAGACCGAGAACTTCTATGCCATGCAAGCGAAGGCACGTCTCCAAGATGCCAACACCGACAAGCTCTTCCAGTCACACCCATCAAGAGGAACTCTATACCCCGAGGGTTGTCCATCAAGATATCCATCAAGCTCAAGAAGGCGCGACAACTCAACAAGCGCCAATACACATGAGCCAAGACAAGTGCGTCGACACCAACAAGAGATCAAGAGCACCCATTCTATGTGTTATCCAAGCTCAAGACGACGTACAAGTCCTCTCCTCCACGAGAACAAGGAAGCAAGCTACCATCCGCGCCATCAAGGTACATCGAGAAAACAAGTTCGACATGAGGTGTCCAACTACAAGAACATCAACGAGACCACTTCTCCTTCGAGGAAGACCACTACATAAGCTTTAAGAACTTCAAGAGAGAAGACCTCATATGACATTGGAGCTACCTCACGCACAAAGAAGGCGACCAAGAAAACGCGTTGTCACCAACACCATGAAGCTTCCGACACCAAAAACATCCACGACAAACCTTATTCAAGGAAGAATCCTACACATGCTACAAGATCATCAACAAATGAGAAGGATGCTAAGGATCTCTACTTTGCCAAGATGGATGAACCCGTCAAGATGACCTCTCATGAAGTTGATGCTTTCAAGACATGGTGCAAAGCCTTGGATGATGACAAGCATGGTGGTACAACCATGGACGTGAGATATGATACCTCGGATGGTAATGAGAGTGATGATGCCCAACTTAAGGCATTCATCTTTGGAGGCAACAACATTGAGGATGGTGAGCATGGAAATTTCCCTTCACCAAAGGAGGCGCTTGGAGTTGAGGAAACCGAGCTTATTTCCATATGCTTGAGTGATGATGTGGTACCAATCCCATGTGAGTTTGAGAGCCACTTAGCCCACTTGAGTGAGAGATAAAGTGAGATGAGTGACTCCACCATATGTGTGATTGTGTGCTTCCGCTTTGAGGACATGAGTATTACACCTAGTGAGTTGAGAGTGGTAGTTGATAGGTCAAGCGAGGCCATTTCGATTTCTAACAACTTACCCTCTACCTCTAGTGTCTTTTCTCATGATGTGATAGGTACCTTGGAGCAAGAGTCGCCAATCTTGGAGATGATGGTGCCTACTATTGAGAAGATGTACATGGTGGATGAAGATGATGCTATCCCCATATATGATGGAAAAGTCGCTCACATGGAGGCCATTACTACCACAACACCAACTTCAAATGAGAGGTATGACCAAAGTAAGAATACGGGTGTTTATGATGCCATGCTCCCATTAGTGGACATGATGAATTGTTAGAATATGCATGCTATGGACACTACTTATGGCATTTCATATGCTTCATTCATGTTCCCATGTGATGCCTTGCCTTTGGGTAATGTTGATCATGTGGAATTATTTGAGTGCGATGATATTGCCAATGATATGCCATGCTACAAATCCTTCTATTATCGGACAATTGTTGCGACAAACTTCATGAACAGTTGCTCTTTCCCTATGTTTATCGGCAACCATACTCGTACTTTGGAAATGCTTGATCATGCATGTTCTTCACTTTCTCCCGTTGTTGCTTCTAATAATGTTCATATGGTTCATATTTAGATCACCCCCATAGCTTTCTCCAATTTTGGAGCTTTTGATACTTGCCATGATAAGCATATTCCCACCTTTTGCTTACATAATCACCATGATTTCTTTAATATATTGGTTGATGCTAATGGTCCTATGCACAAGAGAAGCTACATCATGATGGATGATGTGTTCATCTACCATACACACATGTTCTTCTTTTTGTTTATGTTGTGTAGTTACCCGCATTCCCATGTCAACCTCGATTGAGCACGAGTTGACAAAACGATCTCTTGAGAGAATCCACCAAGATATAAAGGGTATGTCTCCGTCCTTACAAGATGATGAAAGGATATCATCGAGGTCGACTCTTTTTCAAGTGGGGGAGATAATGTAGCCCAACACATGGCAATCACCATTGGTTCCCATCATGTAACGCCAACCATGACTACTAAGGTGAACTCTTTCCATCTCTTGCCTTCCTTCGGTTATCGTGTGAATGGGATCCTACTTGAGATGAATTACTATTGTATGACTAGGCCTAATACCATGAAGCCAAGAGGAGGAGACAAGGGTTTAGAAGGAGCCAAGACCCTCAAGCATGAAGCCTGGAAGAGAAGGCGCAAGAGATAGGCATCACCGGTACTACCGCACAACGGTACTACCGCCTTGGGCACCGGTACTACCGGCCCAGACAGAGAGTTATGCCAACGCGCCAGGTCTTCCCAGTACCAAAGACCGGCACTATCGCTCGAAGCCAGGTACTACCAGTACCCAAACCGGTATTACCGGGTCTACCGGTGCCTGTGCGCACAAGGACTAGGCCTCAGCCCATGTAACGCCCAAAACTCCCCCTTTTATGACCAAAGTACCCCTAGCTCATGGTTGTCCTATATATATGCCCCCAACCCCTCCTTAGGACCCAAGAATGGAATGGATGATGAATTGAGGCATGTGCCTAACCCTGGATGGGATCCCCCTCTCTATAGTTTATCTATGATTTGTACAAGGCCTTCTTAATTGAAGTCATCAAGGAGCTCTTCTAGTTCATGGTCTCTCCCATGTATGGATTCTAGTAGTGCTAGATCTCTCTCCCGTTGGGATTTTACTTGGTTGCCACTCTCTCCCTACGTGTGATTCTATCAAGAGCTAGCCAATCTCTCTCCTGGGATTCTACCTTTGGTCTCTCCCTTGAGATTCAACTTTGTTGGTGGTTCGGGGCAAGAAGAGCAAACCGGATTGTATCGGGTGTGGTGTGCGTTTGTATCGATTTCCCCTTGCATGTTCATCGTGTTCTTCGCTCCCTCCCCAAACCCCATCGAATCTATGAAGATCAGGCCACTCCAAGGGTAAATCCACAAGGAGACCCATAACTGTTTCCCGAAGATCTCCCACGTGGACTACCTCCTCTATGTAGAATCAAGCATCGCAATAACCTCATACCCGGTGCACCTCTTCCAAAACGTGCCACTTACTGCATGAACCCAGAGGAGAGAGAAGGAGATCGAACTTCAAATCAACCAAATCGTCTCCAAAGGTTTGATCCAAGTTAGCATTAGTTAGAGTACGGTACCCGTGATTCTTGAACTGAAAACGGATGATACGTTGCGGTTATGCATGGACTGTCGTCCAATCAATTCTATCACCATGTGTTACCAACATCCCATACCACGTCTCAATGACATGGTTGATGAGTTGTTTGGAGCCACTATTTTCTCGAAAATTGATCTTCGTAGTGGTTACCATGAAATACGCATGGCGGAAGGTGATGAGTGGAAAACCGTCTTCAGGACCAAACTTGGTCTCTATGAATAGTTGGTCATACCCTTTGGCTTATCTAATTCCACATCCACCTTCATGCGCCTTATGAATCATATTTTTCATTCTCTCATTGGTAAAAGTGTTGTTGTTTATTTTGATGATATACTTGTTTATAGCAAGTCACTTGAGGAACATGTTACACATGTTAAGGAGGTCCTGCAAATCCTTCGACATGAAAAGCTATATGCTAATCTTCCCAAGTGTACTTTTGCTAAAGACAAGTTGATTTTCCTTGGGTTTGTCGTTTCTTCGAAGGGCATTGAAGTTGATGTTTCCAATGTAAAGAACATACGAGATTGGCCCATTCCCACAAATGTGAGTGAACTCTAAAGTTTTCATGGATTGGCCAGTTTTTATCGTTGCTTTGTGAAAGACTTTTCTACCATTGCTTGTCCTCTCAACGTGTTGACCAAAAGAATGTCAGCTTCATGTGGGGCAAAGCACACCAAAAAGCTTTTGATGAACTTAAAAATAGGCTCACCGAAGCACCTCTTCTTGCGTTACAAGATTTCACAAAAACTTTTGAGATAGAGTGTGACGCTAGCGGTATTGGCATTGGAGGAATCCTAATGCAAAATGGGCGTCCTATTTCCTATCATAGCGAGAAACTTGATGGTGCTCGCTTTAACTACCCGATTTATGACAAAGAGCCTTTTGCCTTAGTACATGTCCTTCAAGTTTGGAAACACTACCTTTGGCCTAAGGAATTTATCATACATTCCGACCATGAGTCGTTGAAATATCTCAAAAGGCCAAGCCAACTTGAGTAAGCGACATGCTAAGTGGGTTGAGTTCATGGAGTCTTTTCCTTACATTTTCAAATACAAGAAGGGCAAAGATAATGTAGTTGCGGACGCTTTGTCTTGCAAGCACACATGCCTTCTTACCCTTCTTGAAGTAAACGTGTTGGGTCTTGATGAGATCAAAACTTTGTATTCTACTGACCCTTTCTTTGAACCAATTTTCGCAAAGTGCTCCATTGTCAAAGGAGTTAATGATTTCTATTTTTATAAAGGCTTTCACTTTAAACAAAACAAGCTTTGCATTCCAAAGTCATCTCTCCAACTTTTGCTTCTCCAAGAATCACATGGTAGAGACCTCATGGGTCACTATGGCCGTGACAAGACATTGGACATGATTTCCACTCATTACTATTGGCCCAAGTTGAAGTGAGACGTGGAGCACTACGTTCAACGATGCACAACATGCATTCAACCTAAGTCTAAGTCTAACCCATTTGGTCTTTACGTGCCATTGCCTATACCTCATGCACCTTGGTCCAACATTAGCATAGATTTCGTGTTAGGATTGCCTAGGTCCAAGCATGGTCTTGATTCTATATTTGTTGTCATGGATTGCTTCTCAAAAATGGCACACTTCATACCATGTCATAAGACCGATGATGCTTCACATGTTGCCAACTTGTTTTTCAGGGAAATCATTCGTCTTCACGGTGTGCCAAAAAAAATCATCTCCGACCGTGACGTCAAATTCATGAGCTAATTGTGGAAGACTCTCATGGCCAAGATCGGCGTCAGGCTAGTCTTCTCTTCCGCATTGCACCCGCAAACCAATGGCCAAACTGAAGTCATCAACCAAAGCCTCAGTACGCTCCTTCGTGTGTTAATCGAGAAGAACTTGAAGGATTGGGAGGAATGCATTCCCCACGCCGAGTTTGTCTACAATCGAGCCAGGCACTCTATAACGAATATGAGCCCATTCATGATCGTCTATGGTTTCGAGCCCTCACCATGCTCGACATCCTACCACTACCTCTCCATGAGCGCACCAACATGGATGTTGACAAGCGCGCCCAAGCTATGAAGAAACAAGAGCTACTATCGAACAACAAGTCATTCGCCAAGCTTCAAGGTTAAACAAGGACAAGAAGGAGATGATCTTTGAAGAAGGTGACCTTGTGTGGATACACTTAAGAAAAGACCACTTCCCCAAGGAACGCGACTCCAAGCTCAAGCCAAGGGGAGATGGTCCCTTCAAGGTCCTCAAGAGAATCAACAACAACGCATACATCATCGAAATTCTGAACTCCAAGTACTTGGTGAGCAATACGTTCAATGTCAAGGACCTTTCGCCCTTCCATGGAGATGTTCAAGATGATAACCAGGAAGAGTTGAGGATGAATCTTTCCCAAGGCAGGGGAGCTGATGTAACCCGTCCTACGGACACCTCTACATCTACACCACCAAGTCCCCCAAGTGGACCAATGACTCGTGCACGAGCCAAGCTCCTTAAAGCTAAGGTGAATACGCTCCTTGCCTCATGTGATTTCGATACATCCTTGGATAGCTTGCTACTTTGTGCATCATCAGGTACGAACCTCATGAAAAATGCTAAGAGAAGGAGCCAATCCATTGCAAGACAAAGGTCCAGGCCAAACTGGCGCTAGGCCCGGTGGAGCGGAATTCTCTCTGGAATTTCTGGCGCACACTCCGGCGGAACGGACCAACGACCAGAAATACCGGCGCATGCCGAAACCAACTGGCGTCGACCGAATAGCACCTCTACACGCTGTTCCGGTTTCGATTGGAATTACCCGCAGCCATTACAAGAAAAGTTTCCTTCCACAATAACTTGGCGCGGCGGTCGTCGTAGAAGGCGCTTACGCGGTGAAATTCTCGGCTCGGCCGTAGCCGATGGAAAACTTTTTTTCTGGTTTCGTGGCGCTCTACTCTGAAGGATCTACTAAAAACATGGACAAAGCTCGGCTCGCGCGTGGCAGAAGCAAGATTTTTGTTTCCTTGCGCGATGTTGACTCGCCAAAGTCTTTTGGGGCGTGTGGGTCCTCGACGTCGGTGTCTCTTGCGGACCATACTTTTCGGTCACGCCTCCCTAATTTGAACTCGATAACGTTGCTTGAGGCGTCTGTTGTTTAGTCAGACTTCTAGGTCCCACAAGTCAGCCTCTCAATAGAAGGATCGTGTGTCTGATGGAATTTTTTCCTTCACTCGTGCTACTCTGTTTCGGAGTTGATAGCGCTGCTCGATGCATCTACCGTCTAATCAACCTCCTGGGACCATGTGTCATCCTCTCATTAGAAAAACATGTGTATGATGGAATTTTTTCCTTCGTTGGCGCTACCCCGTTCCGAAGTTGATAGCGTTGCTCGACGCATCTACCATTTAACCAACCTCCTCATCCCCACATGTCATCCTCTCATTAGAAGAAACATGTGTATGATGGATTTTTTCCTTCGCTCGCGTTATCATGTTCCGAACTTGATAGCGTTGTTCGATGCATCTACCGTTTAAATACGATGCTGGGCCCCACATGTCATCCTCTCATTAGAAGAAATGTGTGTATGATGGACTATTTACCCTCTGTCACGCCTTCGTGTTCCGAACTTGATAGAGTTGCTCGCTGCATCAGCCGTTTATTCAGGCTAGTGGATCCCTTATGTCAGCCTCACATTAGAAGAATCGTGGGTATGATGGATTTTTTTTCTTCTCTAGCGCTTCCCTGTTTCGAACTAGATAGCGTTACTCGACGAATCTGTCATTTGCTCACGCTGCTGGGTCCCCCATTTTAGCCTCTCATTACAAGAAACATGTGCATGCTGAACTTTTTTCTCGCTCGTGCCTCCCTGTTTCGAACTGGCTATGTTGCTCGATGCAGCATCTATATAAGGTCGCGCTGCTGGGTCCCACATATCAGCCTCTCTATAAATGAAACGTGCGTATGATGGACTTTTTTTAGCCATGTCCGCTATTTTGACCTTGGCAACTTGCTAGGTCCCGGATGTCAACCACCTCTATGCAGGAAACGTGTCTATGCTGGATCCCAGCTGACAACCTCTATTTGAAAGAAACGTGTATTTGTTGGACTATTTTTTCGGGTCCCAGATGTCAGCCTCAGAGTACAAAAAATGCTCACAAAGGCTGAATTAAAAAAATCTGGGCTAACTCGGGGCGGATGCCCTCTTCGTCATGGCTTATATTCCATGGGCTCACTCCTAAATTGAATGAGTTATGGTCGGTGGGCACAAGACCATGAAAAGGCCGAATTAGAAGGTATTGGGCTATGCTTGGGGCTTTTAGGCTAATTTCATGGGTTATGCTTGGACCTGCTGGGTCCGACATGTCAGCTTCTCTGTAAGTACAACGTGTGTATGATGGACTTCTTTTCGGCCGCGTCCATTGTTTTCACTATGGCAGCCGTGTATGGTCTTACTACTGGGGCCCTTATGTCAGCCTCTCTGGCATGTTCTGGCTTGTGGGTCCCCAACGCAGCCTTGTATGTTATGTCTGGTGGTCCCCTATGCGAGCCTCTCTGTACAAGTATTTAAACTTTTTTTTGAACCCACCCTCAATACAAACTCTAGGGACGCTGCATGCTGGTGGGTTCGTGATGTCAACCTCTCCGTAATGCGACATTGCTGGAAAAAAAATGTAAACCCAAGATATACACACACACAAAGGTGATTCGAGAAAAAGACCATAAAATCAAATAAACATAAACTGAGTGTGTTTCCACTACAACAAAGATATTTATAGAAAAAATATCATTAAACTTTTATTAGTACTACAACTTCTGTATTAGTCTTCTTAAAATATTTTGTGTGTCTATGTTTATATCTTTTAAAATATAAAAGGGTACCGCTCCTGGCATCTCAATTTATGAAATGCCACATAATGCGGTATTTTCCTAAAAACATGGGTAGGCAGAGGTTTTTTTATTATGAGAGGAGGGGGGCAATGCCCAAAAGGCCGAATTAAAAAGAGTTTGGCTATTGCTCTACGTGGGTTATATTCCATAGGCTATGCTCCATGGTCTTCATTCTCAAATTTCACTAGGTTGTGCTCAGTAGTCCGCTGACCTGTAAAAGATCGAACTAATATGTTTTCGGCTATGCTCCATGGGATCCTTTCTAAAATTTTGCTGGGCTGTGGTCAGCAGTACCTGACCCTGAAAAGACTGAATTAAAATGTTCTGGGCTAAAGAGGGGTCGAATGAGCTACTCCCTCCGATCCAAATTAATATTCTCATATTTGGCTAGATTCGGACGTATCTAGCACTAAAACATGACCAGATATGTTAGAATCGAACATTAATTTGGATCGAAGGGAGTACTAGATTTGTTCTCCTGATTAATAAAAATTTCATTGTGATGTGCTCTGCCGGATTCAAAACAAAGACCTCAGCGAGGGCGAGGGAAAAGTGATAATTCTTTTTGGCAGATATTCATGTCAATATACAACAGTACATCATAAGGTAGAAAAATTATCAACAGATTCGAAGTTAATATTCGGGAGCACTTGACAAATTCAGCAGCATTTCGAAAGTGACCAATGCAGCAATACAGACAATAAAATACAATACCAGTACATCAGTATTAGTTGCACTAATGCTTTAGTAATAGCAACGATAGAACATTTGAGAGATTCAATAGCTTTCCTGCTTGAAATTCAATAGCAGTACAGAGATAATCAGTTCTTGTTCCGGCTAAAAAAACCTTGGCCCACGATCAGTTTGCCCTGTTCTCCAAATAGACTCAATCATTGGAGCAAGCAAAACTGACGATCAAGTATGCTTCTATGCGAGTACCTCCTCTTTACGCCAATGCCTGTGTGACCGCCCATAGAAACCCAAAATACCCAAGACTTATCCAGATAATTATAACAATGCTAAGTTTCCAAAGAAAAGAAAGACAATCTGATGCACTCCATCTAACCAACTACAAGTACACCACAGTTCGTTCTACAAAATATTGTACTAATAGTAACGACAAAACATTTGACTGATTCAATAGCATTTGGAAGATTCAACAGTATATAATAGACCATAAAAATATCAGATAGATTCCCGGTTCATATTCAGCAGCACTGGACAGAGTCAGCACATCATTTCAAAGTGACCGGTTGTGGCTGTAGACAGACAATGACCAAAAGAATGGACATATTCAGTAATGCGGACATTGAAATTCAATAGATGTAGCAAGGACTGATTCAAAAGGAAAGCAAGACCATATTCTGCACTCGACCGGTCGATCTGAACAAGTACCGAACAAAACTTTTGATAGGTTCAGTAGCATTTGAAAGATGCATTAGTACATAATAAGAAAGAAAAATATCGAAAGATTCACAGTTCATATTCAACGTCACTTGGACATATTCAACAACATTTCAAAGTGACTGATTCGGTTTGTCCTTTTCTCCGTACACTCGATCATTGGAGCAAGCAAAAATGGCGATCAAGTCTAGTTTTCTGTGCATGTCTCCTTCTCACATCAATGCAAAGCCTCGTCAATATTATGAGTTTATGACAAGGCCAAGTTACAAAAGAAAAGCAAGACCATCTACTGCACTTGATCTAAACAAGTAGCAGTACATCAGTATTTAGTTCTATAAAATGCCAAGTTCCAAAAGCAAAGCAAGACCATGTACTGAACTTGGTCTAAACAAGTAGCAGTACATTAGTATTAGTTCTATAAAATGCCAAGTTCGAAAAGAAAAGCAAGACAATCTGATGCACTTGATCTAAACAAGTACAAGTATAACACAGTTAGTTCTACAAAATATTGTATTGTACATACTAATAGTAACAACATGACATTTGACAAATTTAGTAACATTTAAAAGATTCAGCAGTACAGAATAAGACCAAAAATAACAACAAATTCCCAGTTCATATTCAGCAGCACTTGACATATTACCAATTCATATTCAACAGCACTTGACAGATTCAGTAGCATTTCAAACTGACCGAATTAGTAGTACATAGACAATAATTGATAGATTCAGCAATGCACACATTGAAATTCAATAGATGTAGCTAAGGCTGATTCAAAAGTGAAGCAAGACCATATTCTGCACTTCATCGGTCGATCTGAACAAGCACCAGTACATAGGTATTATTGCAAAATAGATTAGAAGAGGAAGAACTCCATAGAAAATACTCAGAACTACCTTAATCTAGGAACCACGTCTCCCAAAATGATAAGTACCAATAAATACAGTAGGTATTAGTACAAAATACATTAGCAGTAGTTGAACTCCAGAGAAATACTCCGAAGAGCAACTACTAAGAACATGTAGTAAGTCTTTCTAGTAGTTCAAATACTCCAACGAACATTAAGATGTGCTTATCTCACTCATGAATCCTATTAATCCGAAGACAATATTCTAGGGTGAACACCGACGGTTGACGAGCAACCAGGTGCGACATCAGCACCAGCAGGAGCCACTGTAGCTCATCGAATGGGATGCCGTCAGGTACGCGGTGCACTCCGACACGCATGTCCTGGAACTTTTTATCCTTCTCCCCTCAATCACAATCGATGACCAAAACTTCACCATGTACCATGGTGACAAGCACGCCGCCGACCTGACGTATATGACGGATACGACGTGTCGCGTTTGGCGCATGTCAAATCGCACCACGAACATAGTACCATCGTCCTTGGATCCGATGACATCTACTATCCGCATGCCTGTTGCCGGCAGAGGCTTAGAGGAGTACCTGTGTGTTTTGCCGTAGTGGAAACTGCGCACCCTCATCGAGTGGGCTTCACAGAGGTGGGCGAGGAGCGCCGCCGCCGAGGCGGAGAAAATGTAGCCACCCTCCATGCAGTTGCAAGGGACATGCACGCACGCAATCTTATGGTTGTGGACCTGACGGTAGGCGACTAATGTCCTGCAACCGTCGTTGGGGCATCTTCTACCGTTTCTGCTGGTGACTCGGAGGTTCAACTCCTTGGAGCATGCGGCCAGCCGGACGATGCTGGTAGTATCCATACACATAGCAATCTCGTCAAACACGTGGCACCGATGTTGCTCCATCCGCCATACCACCGGTTGGGCCCCGAATCCGCCATCATGTCCCGATGGTTTGGGGGAGAGGCGGATCAATGTATGACTATTGGGAGGTTTTGGAGGAGAGGGGTGGCGGCCTGGAAGGACCGATGCTGCGGGTGAGATGGCGAGGAAAATGAGTGAAGCGCGTGTTGGATACGATACCAAATACTGTCGGAGACTTTAATTATTAGCTAGCTAGTGTAGCACGCCAACGCTGTCTAGTAGAATGTCATATCATCACAATATAAAATTGTACTACTCCATAAAGTAATAATAGGTAAAGCTAAGATAATAATTATATTTTCGAGCCCCTTCCATAAAGTATCGGGTGTATATTTGATTCTTATACTTGTGCATAGCGTTCATTGTGCTAAAGTCTAGTATCAGTAGAATCTCCTACTTCGTCCGTCTCAAAATATAAGATGGTTTAGCTTTTGTGAAACAAATGTATCTAGACATCTTTTACTACACACTAAAAGTAGTGTGTAGGTTCGAAGTGAACCACACACTAAAATTTGTCTAGATACATTCATTTTATAGAAGTTAAAACATCTTATATTGTGGAACGGAGTGAGTAGATGCTCGAATGGAAAAGAAGATTCGAGGGTTAGCAATGTTGGAATTTGCTAGTCTTGATACAATGGTTAATGTTGAATGTTAACCATACACTATATAGTGGTAAGATAAGATAAGATAAATCTCTAAAAAATATGGTCTCGTCATATCAGCTTAACCAAAGACTAGTGCATGAGGCTATAATCATTGAAGCCAAGGTCGTTTTCATAGAGTACGACCCTTACACAAGCATTGAGGTGATTGTTTAAGTGTATGGCATGTGGTCCGTAACATCATGTTGATGCTAAAATTTCCATAATTTCTAAAAGAACTCTAGAATCAGCGGACTAAAGTGCATTATGCTAAAGGTCCAAAAAAATATAGTCGAGTTCATACGAGTAAATAAACATAGTACCGATACAAGGACATGTTTCAAAAGAGATGAGACCAACAAGTTGAAAGCCGATGACTTCAGACTACCAAACAAAATAAATAGTTCAACATGGTCCAGAACTATTTCTCTAATTGTAGTACCAACTACTACATATGAATTGCATCAGTACGTACTATGTCAACATGTCTTGTTTCTTAGTTAAGTGTGAGGCCGGTTCCAAACGACGGTGTTCGGGAAGGTTGGTATGAACCAGAGCGGATGCTTCACCGTTCCTGTCCAGAAGCGAGGGTTACTAATTCCCTCAATGACATTGATTTCAGAAGTAATACCACGGTCTATACCACTAAGACTGAAGCGCCATAATTCAGGTTGCGCCTCTTTGGAAAGCCATGCTGTAGGTTTTAAGATGTAGACACAGTTGTTTCTCGTCAGATTACCTGAGGTAACATTTGCACCGCCTACGCGCATAATAATTGGATAGTTCACTCCAAGGAAAATAGAATATGATCCAAGGTCAGCAATCCTTTCTCATGGATTAGCTTGATCAACTTGACCAGTGTTCATTGAGAACACCAAGCAGCCAAACCTGGAAGTATAGGTGGAGATAGTGCGATCGCAGTGTACAACACGAGGATGAGCATCACCAGTACGATGGCGGCAATGAAAAGTAAGACAGCTGGGATCATAAGAAGCGCCAAGCGTATATATATGAAGAAGTCTAGATCCATTTGCAGATCTTGCTAACCACCAAAAACTAAAAAAGTAGTCGTGCTTGTCTCTAGTAGCATTAAGAAATGAATCTACCAACTCATCCGCGGTAGCTGGTCGCGCCAAGACCAGCGCAAGACCGTGATTCTGGCAACATGGTATAGTGAATCCTACTAAAAAAATTCCTTCCAGTTGAACTTCATGCAAAGTAGCTCGAACACAGGAAAAACAACTACGGCCTAGAATCGTACAAAGGAAACAAAGCATTATATAGTAGGGAAATTTCTAGAGAACAGACTCATCTTTTTTTGAACAATACGGGCAATTTTTGGCTCGTTTTGTCTAAAGAGGCAAAGAGAATTGACCGGTTCATTTACAGGGGAACTTGTCGAAAACCCGTGCAAATGCAAAAAACATAGGATTTGAAAGATACATGATTTTACATTTGAATGTCCATTTATACTCCTGCAGGATTGTGGTGTGTTGGATTACATTGCACGGAAAAACCATTGAACAAATTCTTTTTAGGAGCTTCAATTATATCTTAAATTCGTATCAATGAATTAAAATACATTCGGCGAAATCTACTTTGCATAATTCAATCCGATGAATCAAATGACTGCTATAAGAAAAATCATACGCAAAAACTATGATTCGTACAGTTCATAGAGTCTAAAATACTACTCGTATTTTGTTTTAAACGAAACACTCCGTATGTAAATTCGGTACAAGAGCTTGGGAACATGAGTAATTAAGCCAGTACACTACATATGAAGGAATAATTACCGGGATGCAGATGATCCCAAACATGAACATTTCCATACAAAGCTGTGGCGAACACCTGTCCGTCGTGGGTAATTCCATCATTGTAACTGTAAGGGCTCAAGGTGTGGTTAAGAGGAAGTGGAAGAGCTGTCAATCCATCATCACCACCCTGAAGGATGACAATTATGACGAGACTGCAACAAGAGATAAATCTTTATATCTCCCAATAGTTGTGGGAACTTGGCAAATAGCTGTCTACTGCATTACAGCTGGAAGATCATTATCCAATAAGAACGTGGTTGGCTGGTCGGTTGCTTGGAACGACAATGCTGGGAGAGGACTCTTGTGATGAGTGTACACGTTGCAAAGCTCCAACTTTCCTCTGAAGCGAGCCGTGGCATTCCAATCTCCATTGGCACCTACCCACTGCCCAAAAGTATAGCCTGGTACCATAGCATTAGAGGAGAACCTGCCCATCAGTGACAGCTTGCACGAGAGGCTATCAATTTTGAAGTAATGCAAGAAATCTAGTGGTCCCTTCATGAGGGGGAATGAAGAACACATAGGAGGCCAAATGGCATTGAAGCATCCAGAGTTGCACTAGCTTTCGTAGATTCAATAAAAAGTTTGGACAAACCGATTAGGTTGGCGACGGTGATGACGTCGCATCGGGTTATGAATTCTTCAAAGGGGCCTTCAGTAAACATGTCATGAAAAAGCACAGAATCATGCTCACTGTTCTTGCTCGCTGACGCCATCACAATGCAGCATCTGTATTTCATTGATTGGGGTTTCGGAAGAGAGGGGGAATCGACGGTGGCAACTGCCTGAGCGAGATAAGGAAGAGAATCCGAAAGCGGCATATGGTGGCAGCGGCGACGCGTGATGCGGAAGTGGAAGACGCCGGGAAGAGAAGGGGAAGACGCCCTAGAGGGGGCGGGGGAATATGCAAAGGGGAAAGCTGGATTAATCAACACGAGCGTGTGCTCCTCAGCTGCATTTCGAGGAGACAGTGACTCGCCGACTCCCAACTCCCTAGTACCAGTAGATGTCTAGACGGTCGGAGTAGTTAATTTGGAGGAGACTGTGACCGGCCTGACTCTACTAGACGCCTAGGGTACGGGTTGTACTAGAATACTAATTCGGAAATCCGAGCTCTGTATTTTTATTTTACTTGCATGGATGAGCTCTATTTTTCTTTTTTCATGGAACGAGATTTGTATTAGGGAATCCACTATGCTGTCCATAAGCAAAAAGTAGTCCTCATACATAGTAGAGGTTCACCTAAGCTTATGGCTTGTCCATAAGAAATGTAAGATTATTTACTCTCTCATCTCTCTCTTGCATGTGTATACTTTTTGCAGACATATGGGTCCCACCTTATAGATAAGTTGACTTTATTATAGCTACTTCCACAAGCTGTGTGGGACCCACCTTATGGCAAAAGTTCACCTTAGGGCATCCACTATGTTGTCCAAGGGTGTCCACAAGCAAAAGGTAGTCCTTATGGATGACCACATACATAGTAGAGCTTCACCTTAAGGAAATTTTCTTAAAGGTGAGCCATAAGCTTGTGGCTTGTCCAAGGGCACCCACAATGTTGCCATTGACAAATCTGACATAAAGGTAAATTTTGCTTTGATATAAAATATAGCAAGAGCTCCACAATGTACTAGTTCCAAATATTTATAATGTGGGTCCCACCATCTAGCTAAAATAACACATGAAGCAAATATAGAACTACCCTCAGAGTGTAGCGAACTAGGTCCAAAAGCCAAAAAGCAAATTTGGCATCGGAGCAACTATACTTGCTCCGGTTCCTAGTTTTCTCTCATTTGGAACCACCTCCACAGTGTATGGTACTAGTTCCAAAAGATAAAAGGCAAATATTGAACCACTTTTGGCTACAAATTGTGGGTGTAAGCAATATAAAATTATTTACTCTCTCCTCTCTCCTTGTATGTGTGTACTTTTTGCTGACATATGGGTCCCAGCTTATAGATAAGTTGACTTTATACATTATAGCTACTTCCATAAGCTATATGGGATCCACCTTATGGCAAAAGTTCACTTTACACATAGGTGAGGTGATGCCCTAAGCTTATGGGTCACCCTTCAACTTTTTGTCTTGTGAACAAGCTCCACTATGCATATGGATAGCTCTTAAGGTGTACTTTTTGGTTGATGGTGTGTTTTTTCATACATAGTGGTAATAAAGCGGTGTAGGTACATTTTACAAAAAGGACCAGAAGAAAACAAGGAGACGCAACCAGGTCCCACAAAATTACAACAAGCACCATGAAAGGATTCGTTGAAACGCGGTCTAGTCCCCGTAAGAACGAGCTATGTATTCACTTTGCAATTTCTATGCCCATGGAAACCTAGTTTGGCAAGGAGCTACACTTTTAGTCCCGCTTCTTACATCCAGGGTGCAAACTAGTCTTACATCTTGTAAATGTGCAAAACTAGCCCCACACATTGCACTACAGGCACAGTTTACTATTTCAAATGGATTGAATGGAATTTGACCGTGTTGAGTTGTCCTTACTAGGTAGTTTTGCGGGTTAGTCCATACTAGTAAGTTGCACCTGCCATGGACATCAGACTAAGATAATAGAAGTATGACATATGATCACTATAAAATTATAATACTCCCTCCGGCTCATATTATTGTTCTCAACTTTATCTAGATTCGGATGTACCTAGTTAATAATTTTGACTAGATTCATCCGAATCTAGACAAAGTTGAGAATATTAATATGGACCAGAGGAAGTAGGTAAAGCTCGAAAAAAGAATTATACTTCTGAGCCAGATTCACAATGTATTGAGTGTATATCTGGTTCTTGTGCTTTATATAATGTAGATTTCAACCTTTATTATCTACTTTCGTAACATGTATTTGAGATTTGTGCATAAATTTCATTGTGCTAAACACTATCAATAGAATCTTCTAGATCCCATAATGGAAAAAAGATACAACCTCTAGCAATATTAGGATTTGACAATCTTGATTCAACGACCAGTGTTCAAAGTTCTCCATACACCATATAGTTTTAAGATGTAAGATAAGATAAGAAAAACGAGGTGAGGGTAATTTATGGGCCCACGCAAGGCACTGTTGTTTACAGAAAAGCCCATGTGCTAAAGCTAAAATCTTGGTAATTTGACATGATATGCGAACATCATATGTCCATGTGCTCATCCAACGTACTTCATAATGCTCAAGTTGAATCGTCACATATAAAACAATTGATGCATATGGATTGTGTGAAGTGTATAAGAAAAGAATCAAATTTGGTTAGATTTCAGCTAACTTGAAACTAAGGATGAAATATTGAGTGAAATGCACACAAGTGCAATTTTAGTTAACTTGAGCATTTTCAAAGGACAGTGTTCAGCCAAGCTAAAACGACATCAATCTACGCAAAAATTCTACATAAACTCTCAAAAGCAATAGAAGTCGTGGAAGGACAGCACTTGCAGGCCATCACTACTTTACTAGCTCAATCGCAAAAAGGCACGTTCATGACAGCTAAACGTGTATGAACTTGGTCAAATACGCTCAAAATTGTTTGAAATTGACTGATTTGCACCAGGGATGCATGCTTTGGAATTGACTTTGTCCACTCTGCAAGATATGGGACTAATGTTTACCACGGGTGCGAGAAGTGGGACTAAAACTATATTTACCACCATCTTTGGCAAGAAACAAGTTATACGGATCCTATAACTTCTCTATCTATTCTCTATATACTATTAATCTATCTACTAATTTACGTTGTGGTACGTTCGTCGCCTTTGGGAAAATCCGTCTGCCGTCGTTTTGACCTTCTTGAAAGGCCATGTCTCGATTCACTGGCACTAATTTACGTTGTGCCATTGGTCCCATTAATCTATCTACTAATTTACGTTGTGCCATTGGTCCCACTTTGGAGAATAGATGCTAATTTTCTATGAACTATCAGTAGTTGTGCCTAGCTAATATGTGTTTACGGTAATGTTGCATGAGAGAATGGAAAGTTAATTCTTCCCGATAGTCTATTTAGATTTTTGAATGCATACAGGCTTGTCTTATAGACATGAATGAACTTGGATGGATTGCATTTACAAACACGAATCATCAAGTACAACACATGACATTATAGTTGTCTTCGAAATCCCTTTAGGTACGGATTATATATGTATCCCATTGCAACGCACGGGCATTTTACTAGTATACTGTTGAAGAAAAGCTAGAGAAGTCATAGAACCCCTAACTTTCTTTCTTCTAAACAATACAATATTAAGGCCTAAATATCGTAAAATTAATTGTACTACCTCCATCCCAGAGTTTATTAATTAAGGATTATATTTGTGTACATGTGTCTTGCCATGTGTACATGTATTTGTACGTGCCTCTGTGTGTGGTGTGTGGGCATGTACATTTATACGTGTAGCTGTTTGCGCGTGTGTGTGACGTGTGAGTGGCCAAGTATTTGCAGGCGTGTACATATACATTTCCACATGTTTTAGTATGAGTATATGTATGAGAGCGAGTTGTGCTACAAACATATAATCCCTCTGACCCGTATATATCTAGATTATGTGCTATTGTGTTGTATGTATGACATACTCGCCCCACCTGTTAGCACACACACAAAAAAACATTATGATTTCTATAACTTATCTTATCTTACCATCTTATCTTACCATCTTAGTACTATATAGTGTACGAATAACTTTGAATATTGACCGTTGGATCAAGACTCATGAATCCCAACATTTCCAGCCGTTGGATCCTCTTTTCCATTCTAGCATCTAGAAGATTCTATTGATAGTCTTCAGCATAATGAATGTTATGCACAAACATCAAAACAACTTCTCCATCATACTAGAATCTTCTCCCTCGTAGCTAATAATCGTTGACTTCTTCATGATCTTATCTTATCTTATCTTACCACTATATAGTTTACGAATAACTTTGAAAATTGACCGTTGGATCAAGACTCGCGAATCCCAACATTTCCAGCCATTGGATCTTCTTTTCCTCGTTAGAAAGAAAAAGAAAAAGTTCACAGTGACCGGAATTATTTTACGCACAAATATTTTGGATCTGAATGCCCAGACCCATTATTCAAAAAAAGGACTATTGTGCAAAACTTGAGTAGTCCGTACTTCTACTGAACCAGGGGCACTAGAAAACTAACCCCAAAGCTGCCAAATAAAAAAACAGAAGAAAAAACAAAGAGAAAGAAGAGATTATTAACGGGAGGCAACACGAGAGCAGCGAAGGAGTTGAAGGCGGTGCGATGTCAGAGTAAATATAGTTTGACGGGTTTCTGATACGAGGTACAAGTACCTTGTAGCACCCCGGTAAAACCACTACTATAAAATCGCTTGTTATTTCTGTTTTTGTGCATCATCATGACCGCATGCTCATGTCATCATGCCATATTGCATTTGAGCACCATCATGTCATCATGCATCTTTGTGCCTAAATCGATTTTCGAAAATCCTATTTTTGTTTTCTAGATATTCTCCTCTTTGTTCAAATCAAAACCTTGATGCTCTCAGATATTTTATTTGTCTAAAACTTTTTTGCAAATGTTTTGTTATAAAAGAGAAAAATAATAAATACAAAACTATTTTTATTTACCGGAGGAGACCGCCAGCCTGCCAGGCAAAAATCCCAGCAAACCCGTAGCCTACTACCCTGGCTCAAACTAGCCAAACCCTAATTCCCCATCCCACCGACAGCCTAGTGCCACGGTCAACCATCACCCACGCGAGCGGACCCCGCCATCCCGCGCTTCGGACATGTTCGACATGCCTGGGAGAACTCCCTGCCTCGCTCCTCTTCTCATCTACCCCGCTACCGCCACTCGGACCCACCACACGCCGAACACGACTGCGTGACCGACCGCGCCCACCCCGCTTCGTCCTCTTCGAGCCCCAATCCCAAGCGCCTCATCTCCCACCTACCGTCGCCGCTCGCTTCCTGCAAGCTTGTCCCGACTCCTGCGGCGCACTCGAGCAGGCCGCCTCCCTGATTCTCCTCCTCGTCACGTTCTCCTCGCTCGCAGGCATCGCGACCCCCTGCGAGATACCGTAGCCCTACCGCCGCCTGTGATGCGGTACCTCCATGACCACCGCCGGACTCGTCCCTTCTGTCTAAGCGCTGCAGTACCATGCGCCTCTGGCCGCCCCCGTGTCGGCTCTTCCCTCCTCGTAATCGGCTGTCTCTGACAACGGCCTCCATCGGGAGCTCCTCCTCGCCTCTACCGTAGTGAGCTCGCCCCGCTACCATGTGCGCCTCCTTCATGCGGTTCCTCCTTGGTGGTGCCCATGAGTTCATCCTCGACCGGCTCCACGCGCACGCCTCCTTGCGCTCTATCCCTGCCGCGGCCCTGGGATCCCCCTGCGTCTGCCTTCCTCCGAGCACGCCTAAGGCCACACATTCCTGCCACATCTGCTGTCTGCTACTGTGCATGAATTATTCAGGTTGTTCCTGTGTGTGCCCTATAGCCAAAAAATTATTGTTGATGCTTGACACACTGTTTGGCCCCTGTAGCGTTGATCTTGATGTGAGGGTGTATGCAAATCGGTGGCAGATGTTGGTGTGGTGGTGATGTCGGTCCTTCTACAACACCCCGATAGGATCGATAGATGAACACAAGGAAGCAAAACCAAGAAGGTCCACATTAAAGGACGAGCGAGAAGACTTCTATCATGAACTCGAAGATCTCCTTCACGGTACCAATGACCACGAGAACACCGACGTGGATCCGAAAACCGTCTACCCCGAGGCCAACACCGAAGCCGCCGAGAATGAACCCCGTTGAATCCCCAAGATCTTCGATTTGAGAACTGTGACCCCTAACCAAGACCCCTATTTTATAAATGCCATCTATATAAATTGTTGCATATTAAACCTTCATGCTTGCATACATATTGTGGTTTATACGACAAAAGCCCACAGCGTTGCCAAGGCCCAGTGGAGAATTCGAGTGGCCCACGGACTCTTGATTCCTTGCGAGACAAGAAGAAACTCAAGATAGAAAGTTTAAAGGGAAACCCCTAATTTGTAACCGACTCGACCTGCTACCCGAGACCTAGCCTATCTATATATAGGCTGGGAGGGGGCGGTGAGAAGGACACACACAACCCTAGTTTCCATAACCTTCGCTAGATTGCATCTGCGCACCATTGTAATCTTCGATTCCTTTGTTAATTCCAAGAGCAGACAAGCAGAAGTAGGGACCTCTACGAGGCCTGGACCTAGGTAAAACATGCGTCCCTGTGTGCTTGTTTGCTAGCCGACTGATGCCTCCAGTGCTCCCTCCTTCTCCAAAACCTAAGTCCATAACAATGGGCATTGACGAGTTAAACCCGCGTCAATTGGCGCCGTCTGTGGGAATTGGGAGTGTTGATGTTGTGGCTTCTTCAGCCCCATCAACCGCGATCTACAACTCCGCAATAGCGGAGATCCGCTAGCTCTTCGGCGTGTTCAACTTCACTATTCACATGCCAGTCACTCGCCCGGATTTTGAGTCCGTGGACTACGGGATCAGCCTGGCAATCGGGAGCTTCCGCTTCCAAGTAGGCTAGTTATGCATGCTTCGCATGCCGACCAGCCGACGACACCGTTGATTGCTCCAGCATCGTGGTTCCCTACACTAATCGGCACCCTCAGCGAGCTCAGCGCCTCGCCAATAGCTGGGAGCACGATAGCGACAGCAGTCGCGAATCCGATCTAGATGACCTAGCCACTAAAGATGGAGCCTACGACTCTGAATCTAAAAGTCGTGGGAGCAAGAGCTTCCCCAACCACTTCATGTGCGCCGTCATCAATGCTGGCGACACCACCGCCAATCGCGATAACGGTGGTAATGGATCTAGCACCGGGCCGCCAAACGGCGGCATACCCAACAGCGAACCATTGTGAATGAGAGCACTTGAGAGCGCATAGTGATCAGGCTCAACGACAACGAGTGGGCCCGCTGTCGGGAAGCTCTATGAGGCAATCCTCTGCCCTTCGGCTCCCTGCAGGAGCTGCTGACGGGCTACCATTGGCTCCTGAAGGAAGAATACAAACGCCAGCTACATACAATTGCTCAACTCGAAGAGCGTAAAAGGCGGCAGACGAATCAAGCCTCCGACGAGCTGGGCTCTCCTCCCACGGAGGATCCTCCTCCAAAGGCAACGAGTACGTCGCCAACAATAGGCGATCTCAACTGGCCCTCCTCACTTAGCAAGAGCGCGTAGAAGCCACAAAAATCCTCGACTTCGGCTCCACGACGGTCGATATGCATGGCAATGTGCTCCCGAAGACGCCGCAAGCTGCGGTAACGGCGGCCACCATGTACCTCCTCAACAACCAGCCGCCAGCTAGAGATCCACGAGGTGCCATGCACCGATCTACGATCACAGGCTTGGGGCTAATCGAGGCCACCCTCGACAAGGAGCCAAACCTAGAAGTCGACAAGATGCACGCACGATGTGCGCGCTCGCCTGACTCGGAGGAGGAAGATGTGGAGCTCTGTGGCGCCAGATGCTTCAGCAGAGCCATCAGGTAGAAGCAAATGCCTAAGGGGTTCAAACTCCCACCGGAGAACCCAAAATTTGACGGTCTGCAGGACCCGAAAATATGGTTGGAGGACCACATCTCCTCCGTCAGGCTCCACGACAGGAGTCGAAGCACGGCCATGCAATGCCTGCAGCTATAGCTGCAGGGGGCCGCTCGCGCATGGCTCAATAACGTCCCGCGCAGATCCATTCACATCTGGGAAGAGCTGGTCTACAGCTTCGTCCGCAACTTCAAGAGCCCTTACAAAAGGCCCGCATCAATCGAAGAATTAAGAGGTTGCAACAAAGATCTGGCGAGTCGGTGCGCTTGTACATCCAGAGGTGGTCCATCATCCAGAACTCCGTAGAAAACATCTCAGAGGATCACGCGATCGACGCGTTTAATGGCGGTGTTTGCCGCATAGAGCTCAGGGAGTAGCTGGGCCGCTCGAAGTCCAAAACAATCGACCACCTGATCGAAATCGCAAATCGATGGGCAGATGGAGAAGACTCGGTGAAATCGCAAATCGCAAATTGACCGCCGAAGCAAGCGTCGAATGCGCATATATGATGACCACGATGATGTCAATATGGTCGCAGCAGGCTACTCTGACCAACGCGACGACAACTGCAACTGCGGCTATCGTAGCGGTGGATACGGCGACTCCGGGAAAACCACGCAAGTATGGCAGCGCCGCACTCATGAAGAGGCACCCGCGACATCTATTGAGGACAAATTGTCCGGGCCGTGCAACGTGCACTTCTACATCGACAAGCACGGCGGCAAGAAGAAATCCAGCCACCTCCTCAAGGACTGCCGCGAGTTCCTAAAGCTCCATGAGGGCCTGGCTCGGATGAATCGTGACACAGTAAACAGGGGTTATGGAACCGCCCCAGGCGCTGTAGCACATGGAACTCCTCCAACACTTCCCAGACCACCACCGCCCACGGTTGTGCCAGTCCAGCATCACGAAGGTAAGCCGTACCCATGGGTCATAGGCAACATGATGATCCAAAAGGGACGCTCCTCAAATCAGGTGCAGAAGGCCATCACTCGCCAAGTCAACTTGACGACAAATTCCCCGCCCTCCACCACTGAGTACCTTAGTGGAAGCGACTCCTACATCACCTTCGACAAGCGCGACCATCCACGCCAAGTCCCCCGCCCAGCCACTATCCCCTCGTACTCGAGGCGCAGATTGGAGGCTTCGACATGAGTCGCGTCTTCATGGATGGCGGAAGTGGCATTAACCTCATGTTCGCAAGTACCTTGCGTGCAATGAGGATCCCTCTGACATGTTTGGAGGTCTCAGACACGACGTTTCACGACATCATCCCAAGCAAGGGCATATACCCCCGGGAAAAATCAACCTCGACGTCATCTTCGGCACACCAAAAAACTTTCGGCGCGAACACATAGACTTCGAGGTCGTCGACTGGACCTTGCAATACCACTGCATCCTCGGACGTGTCGTGTTCGCTAGGTTCATGGCAATGATCCACTATGCCTACCTGCAGATGAAAATGCTAGGCCCAAACGGCGTCATCACAATCAATGGGAGCTTCGAGAGGTCCGACAGCTGCGACAGGGGATTCAACATAATCTCCTAGTCCTTTGGCATGCAGGAGGAGCTCGCAAGATTTATGGAGTAGGCCAAGCTCACCCGACCTGTGCTTCGACTTGTTAGTGCACACAAAGAAAGTCTAGGTCCACCCAACGGACCCGACCAATACAACCCTCATCCCCAACAACTCGAGTTCCACATAGGAACTCGCCCTGGTCGAATTCCTCCGTGAGCACTAGGAAATCTTCGCCTGGTGTCCAGCGGACATGCCAGGGGTTCCCGGGGAATTCGTCGAGCACGCGCTCAACATGAATCTAGACGCCAGGCCAGTCAAGCAGACAATACGACGATTGTCTGAACCACGGGCAAAAGCGGACGGAATGGAGATCAACAGACTCCTCGACGCAAACTTCATAAGCGAGATCAAGGAAAGCACTTGGCTCGCTAATACAGTGCTGGTGCCCAAAAAAGACACGGATATCCTGCGAATGTGTGTGGACTTCACCTCCTTGAATAAGCATTGTCCAAAGGATCACTTCCCGCTGCCGCGAATCAACCAAATCATTGACTCCACCGTGGCATGTGAACGCCTCTGCTTCCTCGACGCCTACTTAGGCTACAATTAGATTCGAATGAAGGAGGAAGATCAACCGAAGACGGTGTTTACAATGCCCTTTGGTCTGTTCTTTTACAACACCATGCCCTTTAGGCTAAAAAACGTAGGAGCTACATATCAGCGGTGCATGCAGGCCTGCCTCAAGAGCCAACTTGGTCGCAATATCCAAGTCTACATTGAGGACATCGTCATCAAGACCAAGGAAGAAGCCTCGCTAATCGACGATCTCCGCGAGACCTTCGCCAACCTCGACTGCTACCGGATCAAGCTCAATCCGAATAAATGCACCTTCGGTGTGCCATCTGGGCAATTACTCGGCTATCGCATCTCCGCGAGAGGGATCGAAGCAAACCCAAAGAAAATAAAGGCCATACTGGCTATGGAGAAGCCAAAGAACGTAAGAGGCGTTCAACAGCTGGCTAGGAGAATCGCAGCGCTCAGTCGATTCATCAGTCGAATGGGCAAAAAGGCGCTACCTTCTACAAACTTCTCCGCAAGACTGACAAGTTCGAGTGGACAGACGAGGCGCAAACGGCATCCGAAGACCTTAAACGTCTACTATCCACCTCGCTAGTACTGGTGACTCCACGTGAAAAAGAGCCGATGTTGCTCTACATCTCCGCCACCAACCATGTGGTCAGCATAGTGCTCGTGGCAGAACGACCCAAAGAAAACAAAGTCCACGGGGTACAGCGCGCAGTCTACTACCTTAGTGAGGTTCTCACGTCGATGAAACAGTGGTACCCGCACTACCAGAAGCTGGCGTACGGTGTCTTCATGACGGCCAGGCGACTGCGCCACTACTTCCAGGAGCACGCAATCATGGTAGTCAACGACGCCCCGCTTGGGCATATCCTCAACAACCTCGATGACGCCGGACGAGTCGTGCTTTGGGGAATCGAGCTGTCTCCACGAGACATCACATATGTAAAACGCGACATGATCAAGTCGCAAGTCCTCCCTAATTTCCTCGTGCACTCGATGGAGAACCAGCTCCCAGAAAAGCCAGATATGTCCTATCTCTAGACAATGCACTTCGACAGGTGCAAACGAAAGGACGGGGCTGGTGCAGGTGTCATACTGACATCGCCCCAGGGAGGCAAGCTGAAATACATTATGCGAATGTAGTTCACGGCCTCCAACAATGAACCTGAGTACGAGTCCCTACTCCATGGGATGCGGATGGCGAAAGCCTGCGGCGCCAAGAGGCTCATCATCTACGGTGACTCCAAACTAGTGGTGAACCAAACGATGCATGAGTGCGACGCACTGAGTGACAACATGATCGCCTATCGCGACCTCTACGACACACTCGAAGGGGACTTTGACGACTGTGAGGTGCGACATGTAAGCCATGAAAGCAACGAAGAAGCGAACGCACTCGCCAACATTGGCTCCACCTGCACCCCATACCACCTAGGGTATTTCTCGAACGCATCTGCGAACGCTCCATCAAGCCAAAGGCTCTAGAGAAGAAAGTAGGTGCATCAATGGACTCGAGGGCTACGCCACCCAACGAGCTAATGGCACTCGACGACCTGGAGCTGGATACAGGACTCAAAGGACCAATGGGCGTCATGATGATCGAGCCATCCTGGACACAACCCTACATCACATATCTACTCAGCAAGAGGCTGCCAGATGATCTGACTAATGTGTGGCACATCGCTCGATTCCATCCAAGGCATTCGTTGTTATCAACGGCTAACTATACAAGCGCATCATCACAGGATTACTCCAATGGTGCATCTCCAACAGAGACGGAAGGGCTGTCCTCCTCGACATCCACGAAGGCACTTGCGGGCACCATGCTGGCAGTCGTGCCCTCGTCGTCAAAGCCTTATGAGCTAGATTCTACTGGCCTACGGCCATGCGCAACGCTAAGGACATCGTCGAGCGCTACAATGCTTGTCAACAATTCATGGACAAACCTCACGTACCTGTCGCGGAACTTAGGCCAATACCGTTGGCCTGGCCCTTCGCACAATGGGGACTCGACATGGTCGGCAAGCTCCCCAGGTCCTCACGAGGAGGTTACGTCTACCTCTTAGTCGTGGTCGACAAATTCACCAAGTGGATAGAGGCCATGCCGGTGACAAATCAATCAGGGGCCAGCGCCGTCAAGTTCTTCAAGTCCACTGTCTACCACTTCGGAGTGCCGCACAACATCATCACGGACAACGGGACAAACTTCACCTCTAAGGAATTCCAGGAATTCTGTGAAAACCTGGGAATCAACATAAGCTACGCCTCGGTGGCTCACCCGCAGACCAACGGTCAAGTTGAAAAGGCCAATAGCCTCGTTTGCGGCGGAATCAAGAAACGACTCCTCGGACCACTCAAACAAGCTGCTGGATGCTGGCCAGATGAGGTGCAATCCGTACTCTGGAGCATGTACACAACTCCAAACAGCGCCACGGGATACACCCCGTTCTTCATGGTACACTGTGCTGAAGCAGTACTACCCGCAGAAGTACACTTCAAAGCCCCACGAGTGGTTGCATACAGTGAGAAGGAGTCAACCCTCGCACTCGAAGACTCCGTCGACCTCCTCGACGAAGCACGAGAAATCGTAGCGGAGAGATCAACGATCTACCAGCAAAATCTCCGCAACTACCACCGCAAGAGGCTACGCCCCAGATCCTTCGTCGAAGGAGACCTGGTCCTACGACTAAAGTAACAAGGGTATCTCAAACTCGAGTCCCCTTGGGAAGGACCTTACGTGATTACAGATGTAATCCCAGGTGGCGCCTATCGCCTCAAAGATTTCTAGACAGGAGCCGCATACTCCAACCCCTAGAACGTCGTGCAGCTGCATCGCTTCTACCCTTAGTCATTTTTTACATTTACAAATAAGGCTATTCAGCCAGGTTGCTTAGCCACACATTGTACCTCGTACTATTTTGCGAATAAATAAAACTAAGTGCCCCAAAACCTTGTGTTTCCATTATTTTCTTGCAATCTTATCACTCGGGGGCTGCGCTACCCTTTAGACACCTGTTCTACAAACTCATAGCGATATCCTGAGTAGCTGACGCACTAATCGAACCCTTGATAAACACCAACCCAGCTGAAACGCACCTAACAGGTTGGCAAGGTGCTGAGATAAACACAAGTCAGGCTAACGAAAAGGAATCACAAAAGTGCAACGCACTCGAAAAATATATATCTAACAAGCTTTCCACATATTAATGAGTATTAATTACATCCAACATATTCATACAAACTTTACAACATTTGTACAATTATGTGCAGGATACAAGTCATACTACTGCTGCAACAGGAGAACGTTCATTTGTTCCTCAAAGAAGTCGACAATATCTTCCGCTGCGCGATCAACTGCTTGATATTGCGGCACCATGTCCCAAGCCATACCCTCTAGCGGAGTTGGCGGCCCAGCGGAAACAGCCGCAACATCTACATCCGACCTATGCAGTCACACCAGTGATAATGCAGCCTTAGCGCGAGCTACTAATTGCTGTCGCACGCACTCGCGAACTGCATTCAGATCCTGGAACTTCGCTAGGAGAGTCAACAGGCTTGAAGGGACAATGTCCAGCGGAAAGATCGTCTGATAGATGTGCCTAAGGCACGATTGCGCTTTCTTCAAAAAGTGAAGTACTCGAGAAGAGTGATCCTGCAGCATCGCCATGGCAACTGCACGATCGTGGTTAACCTAGAAGTACCCACTCGCCTGTAGCTACTCCTAGGTCAAGCCATTCATTCGAATGGAAACTCGATCCTTCTCATCCTGCGGATGATGAGCATTGACAACTACACCAAGCAAAAGGGAAACACATGAAGAAAAGGCATCGCCGTGGCTGACTAAAAGAAAAGATAGGAAGACAGAAAGCTAACATTTGAACTTCTCACTCAGCTGCGCCACCTCCTCCAAGAGATATTGCTCGTGGGCGGTAGCCTTCTCCATGTTCGACTTCCATACATCCACGCTACCATGGAGGATGGGCAACTCATTGTCGTGGAAATGGCCACGGCAGTCGCTGCTACTGGCAGCGATTGATTGAGACAGGGGTGAGAGCTGGCGGCCATCTATGGTGCGAGATGGGGGCGGATGCACATGGTTTACCCAGGTTTGCCCCCCGGAGGCTAAAGACCTGCTCTTGCTAGATTAGATTGATGTAGAGCGAGTTACAGGGGAGGCAAGCTCGGTGTCTAAGCAGGGAGTCGTTTGAAGGGGTGTATGATGGAACATAAGTCCGGAGGATACCCTAGGGAGGTTTATATATGGGGCACATCGCTAGGGTTTACAGTTTACAACCGAAAAAATATGGATTCAGAGGCTTTGACCTAATCCGATTGGGCTTCGAATATGCTTTTGGGCTTTCAGTCTCCAGTCGCTAGGCCTTCTCCTTAGTTGCATTCCAGTCGCCGTCCTGAACGCCCACTCGTAAGACCTTTGGCCCAATCGAAACGTCCTGTTGCGCATAACCCATTCAGCATATCCCCATCGGTAGTACCCGAGGCCATCGTTGATTCAGATGTAGGTGTCCTTTTGGCAGTCGGAGTAGGCGAGTCCAATTTGGATGCCCAGTCGAATCGGCGATGGACTCCACTGAGACCAAGGAAAGTTCCCTAGGTTCCCAGTCGCTGCTTCGGCGAATGCCACCGCTGTCAAGTTCCTGCTTCGGCGAGTGGACAGGGGCCAGTTGCAAGCGAGTCGAATGGAGGAGTTGGACCGTCAACTTGGTCAAACTATCCATTGGATATTCCAACGGTAACTTAGGCGTAATTACCGTAGGTAACGGCTACCCCGAGTTTGGCGGGTAGTACCTCCTTATAAGGTGAGTAAGAAATCAGTCCTGCAGATCCTTCCCTGCATTCTTCATTCTCGCGCATCCATTTCTCCTGTCTTCCCTCGATCCACACCTTTCCAGACCAAGCTACTCTGTTTTCCTTCTCGATGGCACCTCCAAAAGGCTCGTGGGGAAAGTAAAAGTGCACCACGGCGCAACTCAGGTCCTTCGAGGACACCGGGGTCCTCCGCAAGGGGAATTGGAGTATCCCCGCGTCTTCTGAGATCGAGCCGAAGCCACACGCCGGTGAATTCATCTGCTTCCCAAGCCATCTAGAGAGGGGCTTGGGATTTCCCACCTCGCTGTTCTTCCATCGATTATGCGCGCACTATGCGATTAAGCCATCAGATCTCGGCCCACACAACATCAAGCAGTTGGTGATCTTCATCGCCTTCTACGAGTGCTATCTTGGCTGCAGGCCATACTTCTCGTTGTGGCTAGAGCTTTTCCACGGCCGCATTGGACGAGAAGTGTCGGGCGGCCCGATCTTGGCGGCCGGAGGCGTCACCTTCCAGCTAAAGCCGAATGCCAACTTCATCAAGCTCATGCCGACGAAGAAGGCCGCGAGCGTCTGGAAGAGGAACTGGTTCTATGTGAAGGTATCCACTACCCCCGGTGAGGTAGCACTGCCGGAGTTTGTCGCGGAGTGAAGCGAACCCCGTCGACTGGCGATGGACAGACTCCCCGACGACTAGAGTATGGCTGTCGTGGAGATGATGAACCAGATCCAAAAGCTGAAGGACCAAGGTTTGTCCTCGATCAACTTGTACAATTGCTGGCTCGGACGGTGATTGGTCCCACTGGCAGCTCGAGCGCAATGGATGTATGAGTACAACAGGAAGAACGATCCTTCCCGGACCAGCAAGGAATCATTGGACGCCGAAGATTACAAGGCAGCCCTAAAGAAGATCACTGACTCGGAATTTACAACCACGTCAGCCAGGCTTGCTTCATACGTGCCTGTGAAGAATGAAGCCCCCACAGTAAGTTCTTCTCTCTGAATTTTATCTTCAGTTGTAGTTTTCCTGGTGCGATTCGCAACCACATCGTCGTAAATTTTTTCGTGCCCACTCTCAGCTGTTTTATGTTTTGGAAGGGTGGCTCCCCCCACTCGACGAGGAGGTTCCCCACGAGTTCTAAGAGGGGGCCTCTAGAGAATCTTCTGAGGAGGAAGAGGAGGAGGTGGAGGCTCCTCTCCTAGCACCTGTGGCTCGCAAGACACGCATGCAGAAGCAACGCGAGCTAGAGGCGAGTCATAGTCTCGAGAAACGCGAAGAAGGCGACGAAGTATTGCAAGAGCACACTTCTCCGTGAATGGCCACTCTTGGAAAACCCTCACGCAAGCCAAAGTCGCCAGCAAAGAAAGCGGCGTCACCATCTAGGTCGGCGGTGGTGTTCGAGTCAGATGACGACTCAGATGATGACACCCTCGAAATTTTGCATAAGATCCTGGAGGGCGCGATTCCGATGATGGGGTTGGAGGCTGAGGACACCAAAGCAGCGGAAGAAGTTCCTCTGGATGTGCTCGCACCCACGGTTTCGACGGTGCCTGAACAGGAGGCGGCCGCGGCAACGGCTTCAAAGTCGCCGCAACCTTCAAGAGCGGCCGCGTCTTCGGAGCCAGAGATTCCAGCGACCGTGGCTTTTTCAACAAGGAAGCCCGCGATGTCGTGGGCTTCAGATGTCTTCGAAAGAAGTCTCTCGCGCAAACTGGGGCCGGAATTAGACAAGCCCGCCCACATCAGCACTAGGCTGGGTGTTCTCCCGGTCGCCAAGTAAGCTTCGAATTCTTCCTTCCAAGTCGTGTTCCTTTTTTGTGCTATCTCTGTGCTGACTTTGGAGGTTTGGCAAATCTGGGGTCAAGAAGATTGGTCGCCCTTCGGTGGCGAAGATTCTGCCAGTCGCCACCACAGGAGAAGGCGATCTCCCCTAGAAGAGGAAGCCTGCTGAAGACACCACACCTACAAGGGCGCGGAGAAGCGTCAGGGCGATGCTGACGATGCTGCGGCGAAGGACAGCGCCAAGGAGAGTGATCTTGCTGCAGGCGTCGAAGAGGTGGTGGTCACGCGATCGGAGTCAGCCACGGGCGCTCCAATGACGGAACCATCGGCTCCGACGACCAGTGCCCCGGCCAGAGCCTCCACGATGTTTCCTCGCTTCATGGCGAAGGGGTTTCAGGGCGTGGCAGACAACTAGTCTCTACAGAGCCCAGAGATCGTTGACGAAGACGTTGGGCCTCATCGCGGGCGTACCTCCTTCATGTTACCTTCGACGGATGCCAAGAACTTCACAAGATGCTTGGCGCCGCTATTCAGGTACGTCCAGTCGCCGAGTGTCTAGTCGTTGAATTTCAGCGGCTAGGCACTGAGTTTCTTCTAGTCTCCAGTCTCCGAGTTCCTGGTCGCTGAATTTCAGCGGCTAGGAACTGAACTTCTTCTAGTCTCCAATCTCCGAGTTCCTAGTCGCAGAATTTCTGCCGCTAGGAACTGAACTTCTTCTATTCTCCAGTCCCCGAGTTCCTGGTCGCTGAATTTCAGTGGCTAGGAACTGAATTTCTTTTTTTGTAAGTACTGACTTTTTGCTCTTGTTGGAGGGCATGCAGCGGGAGTTGACAGATCGACAGACCGCAAAGGAGCGTCTGGAGGGGGATCTGCGTGTGGCGCAGGAGGACAACCGGCGACTCCAAGAGATTGTTAGTGAGTACTTGATTCGTTTTTCAGCTGTGAATTGTTGGTGTTCCGGCGTGTTGATAATTTTTTTTTCTTTTATGTTCAGATGGTCTTCCGGCTGCGATTGCGATTGCCAAGGCCCGTGAAGGGTACGTCCCAATTGCCGAGCTGGACATGGTGACTGAGCGAATCGACTCACTGGCAAGGAGTTGGAGGAGGCGAAAGCGGCCTCAATTTCTTCTGAGGATAGAACAAAGGCTATGGTCGCTTCGGCTGAAGAGGTGCGGAAAGCCGCGGACTCGATCATCCTAGGGCTGCAGGGTGATCACGCCGCCCTGGAGAAGCATGTCACCGAGAATTGCCGGAAGCTCCTTGGTGAGACTCTGTTCTTTTGCTTAACATGTGTGGCGAGTCCCTGAGTAGGGGAATCCGTAGTGTCATTGACGTCTGAAGTTGCAGCGGTGATAGGGCAAAGCGACCTAGTGGTGCAAATCTTCAACGCTTCGCAGTGCGTGACTACCGTGGTGAACGCGGCGACTGCCTCGGCGTTGTGTGTCCAGTCAGTTCTTCAAGGAATGTCCCCCACTGAGGTTATTCCTAGGGGACTGACTGAAGTATGGCGCTATCTGGAGGAGGTACCCAGCATCGTGTAGTGGATGGCACGCTTGGCTTTCAGGCACGGGGCCACCACGACATTGAGTCTGGGCTTGCTCACTTCCCTGATGACTTGGACCTTGACGACGTCACCAGCGGCTACCCTTCGGCGACTGGTACGGTGGCGATGTCAGAGGTATTGAAGCTGACTGCCAAGGTCGCCCCTTTGCTGATCGGGTGTTGGCGATGGGGGACCTTCTGTCGTACCAGGAGACGATGTTGGCGCCTAGCGACCTCGAGCTGGAGCATCGTGATCTGAAGTCGGAGCAGCCCTTTCGGTCGGTGCTATCGAAGTCGCTGACGACCTACCCGACAAACCCATGGCAGCCATTCGTCTGTGTCAAGGGTGGTGGAGAAGCTTCCTCATTAGGGCCTGCGAAATAGATAGCATCTCTAGGGAGTTTGTAAGATATGCCAAGTGGCGACTTTTGTAATATGAACAATATTTTGTATGAGTAAGAGGAGTCAATCGACTCGCAATGCAAGCTTGATTGTGTGGTATGTTTAACTTATTTGTTTGAGCGAGTCCCCGAGCGAGTCCGCCCTTTAATTGGGTATAACTCGTTTGTATACATATGTTTTTTCTTTGGATTTTGTGTTGTTTGTCCCTTGCGTCTTTTGAAGGGGCGAGTCCCTGAGCGCGAGTGGGATTGTTTGTAGGCAATTCCCCGAGCATAGTACTTAGCCGTTTTGGGCTCGTCCCTGTTGCGAGTTACTGGTGCGTTGTTTGTAACGCGTCTGCTCCCCTGGCTCGGAGAACAAGTCGTTGGGTAAGTCCAAGGCAGCGCTCTACTTGGTGTGTTCTCGAGCCACGTGAGGGTTTCCATTTTGCGGAGTCCCCGTGCGTGGTACTTAACCGTTCGAGTCGCTTTGCACGAGGATGGGAAGGACAGGTCGCTGTGAGAAGCGTATACCGGTCGTCTTGGCCCGGTGGGCCAGTCGAGCTAGGCGACTCCGATGGTGGCTCCGGGTTGGCGTATTCGTGGACGTCCCATGGCCCGAATATTTTCGGTGCCCTTAGGCTGCACTACTTAGCCATGCCGGTCGCTCGACCAAGGGTTGACTTCCGTGGGTAGCGTATTGCTAATTGTACGAGTGCGAGTGGCACAAGAATATGTCAAGTAGACACAATTTGTATGATCCGAATGAATTTCATTATATATTATCTGGATACAAGTTTGAGTTCTATGTATTGAACTTTCGAAGAAGGTTTACATTCCATGGCCTCCCGACCTCGAGCTGGCCGTCGCCTCGTATGCCGATTGAGGTAGTAGGCGTCATTGCTGAGGACTCGCCCTATGGCGAATGGCCCCTCCCATGGAGGTGAGAGTTTGTGCATGCATTTCTTGTCCTAAGCCAGTCTAGGACTAGATCTCCCTCTAGGAAGGTGCGAGTCCGGACTCGGCGGCTGTGGTAGCGGTGGAGTCCTTGCTGGTAGATACTGGTGCGGCAGCGTGCCAGGTCGCGTGCCTCATCAATCTGGTCAATGCTGTCTTGGTGGGCGATCTCCTTTGTTGCCTCGACGTAGTTGGCGACTCGAGGTGAGTCGTGCTCCAGGTCGGTTGACATTACGGCTTCGACGCCGTACACCATGCAGAAGGGTGTGAACCTGGTGGAGCGGTTGACGGAGGTGTAGATTCCCCATATGACAAAGGGGAGCTCTTCGACCCAGCATCCTGGGGTGCGCTCTAGGGGCACCTAGAGTCGCGGCTTGAGCTTGTGGAGGATGCTCTGATTGGCGCGTTCTTCTTGGCCATTCGACTCCAGGTGGGCGACAGAGGCGAGGTCGAGTCGTATGTTGTGTTCTTCGCAGAATTCTACCATGGCGCCCTTGGTGAAGTTGGTGCCATTTTCCGTCATGATGTTGTGCGGGTAGCCATACCGGTAGATGAGCTCGCGCAGGAACTTGGTGGCCGTCTTGCCATCGCACTTCTTGATCGGTTTGGCTTTGACCCATTTGGTGAACTCGTCGACTGCGACTAGGAGGTGGGTGAAGCCGGATGGGACCTTCTTGAACGGGCCGACCATGTCCATGCCCCATACAGCGAATGGCCATGTGATGGGAATGGTGTTGAGTGCGGGACCAGGGAGGTGCGTCTAGTTGGCGTAATTCTGGCACCCGACGCATCGTTGGACGTGTTGGTGGCGTCGGCATGCGCGGTGAGCTAGTAGAAGTCGTGCCGCATGGCCTTGGCGACCAGCGACTTGGCGCCGGCGTGATGGCCGTAGTCGCCGGCGTGTATGTCCTGGAGAATCTTGTGGCCTTCTTCTGGCTGTACGCATTGCTGGAACACGCCAGTCATGCTGCGTTTGTGGAGCTCGCCGTTGATGATGACGGAGGACTTGCAGCAGCGCAAGATCATTCGCGCCTCCGTCTTGTTGCTTGGGAGGATCTTGTGCTTGAGGAAGCTGACATATGGTGACATCCAGTCACTGGGCTCCACGATCATGGTGACTAGGGCCGGCTCTTGTTGTAGTGGTATCCCAATGTCTATCTCCTTTGGTGGGTAGAACGAAGGTTTGTGGATGATGTCGAGGAAGACGCCTGCAGGTGGCGTCTGCTGAGCCGACCCGATGCGGGAAAGGGCATCTGCATCCTCATTCTTTCGCCTCTCGATCCACTCGACGGAGTAGCCGTCAAAGTGTCCTCCCAGCTGGTCTACCGCTTGGCAGTACGCGATCATTGTTGGAGAGACGGCGTCACAAGTTCCGGCGACCTGACCGGCGACTAGATCAGAGTCTCCGTTGCACAGTAGGCGGTTGATGTTCATCTCCTTGGTGGCCCACATGCCGTGGAGGAGGGCCTAGTATTCTGCCATGTTGTTGGTGTAGGGCTTGAAGTTGAGGTGGAGCACGTAGCGGATCTTGTCTCCTTTGGAGGAGGTCAATATGACCCCGGCCTCTGCGCCATTGGTTATCTTGGAGCCATCAAAATAGAGCGACCAGTAGTGGAGGTATGGTAGCTTCTCCGGCTATTGTGCTTCTTCCCAATCTGCCAGGAAATTAGCTAGGGCTTGTGACTTGATCGCTTTGCGGGGCTCGTATTTGATGTTGCGGATGCCGATTTCGACGGCCCACTTGGCGACTAGCCCAGTTGCCTCGCGATTTTGTATTATGTCCTGCAGAGGTGCGGAGGAGACCACCGTGATTGGGTGCTCCTGGAAATAATGGGGAGTCGCCGTTGAGCTTGGAATACCGCGTAGACCAGTTTCTGGTACTGCGGGTAGCACTGTCGTGAGTCCGTCAGGACTTCACTGATGTAGTAGACAGGGAGCTATATAGGGTTCTCATTGCCCTCCTCTGGCCGTTCGACGACCACAACGGCACTGACGACTTGAGTGGAGGCCGCCACGTAGACGAGCATTGGCTCTTTGTCGATTGGGGCGGCAAGGAGTGGAGCCGCGAGTAGCACTTCTTTGAGTGCTTTGAGTGCATCGTCCGCCTCCACGTCCCATTGGAACGTGGGGTTCTTGCGCATCGGGTGATAGAGGGGCATTGCCTTCTTACCTAGTCGGGGGATGAAGCGACTGAGAGTCGTGACTCGCCTGGCCAACTTCTGGACGTCACACAGGCACCCGGGTTTCCCGAGTCGCGCGATGATGTCAATCTTGGTGGTGTTGGCTTCGATGCCTCGCTTGGAGACTACATATCCCAGTAGTTGTCTGGTGGGGACGCCGAAGGTGCATTTTCCTGGGTTCAGCTTGATGTTGTACCTCCACAGATTTGCGAAGGTCTTGGCCAGGTCGGCAAGTAGGTCGTCCTGGCGGGTGGATTTTACCACCACGTCGTCGATGTAGATGTGAATGTTGTGGCCAATTTGGCTTGAGCGCACTCCGACATGCACCTTTGGTATGTGGCGCCGACGTTCCTGAGGCCGAACATCATGGCCGTGTAGCAGAAGGCGCCGAATGGTGTGATGAATGCCATCTTATCCTCATCCTCGACCGCCATTTTGATCTGGTTGTAACCAGAGTATGCGTCGAGGAAGCACAGCCATTCCGATCCCGCGGTCGAGTCGATGATCTGATCGATGCGCGGTAGGACGATCTCCTCCTTCGGGCAGGCATTATTGAGGTGGGTGTAGTCGATACACATTCTCCACGTGTTGTTCTTTTTCAGAACCAGGACTGGGTTTGCCAGCCACTTGGAGTATTTTATTGGCCAAATGAAGCTTGTGGCTAGCAGGCGTTGTACTTCTTCGGCGATTCCTCGATGGAGCTCTTAATTGAAGGGCCATAGCGACTGCTTTACTGGTCGCACTTTGGGGTCGATGTTTAGTTTGTGCTCAGCGAGTTCCCTCGAGACACCTGGCATGTCAGATGGTTTCCATGCGAAGATGTTGCGGTTCTCATGGAGGAACCCGATGAGTGCACTTTCCTATGCGGGGCTCATGTGCGCCCCGATGGTGACCGTCTGGCTAGAGTCGCCTGGGACGAAAAACAAAACGAAAACGAAAAAGAAGACGCTCCAAGAACAACACAACTGTGCATGAAACAATAAAAATGAAGTGTTTGGAAGAAACCTGGGATTTTTATTTATGAAGAAGGGGATGCCTTGGGTATCCCCAAGCTTTGACGCTTGTACTTCTTGGATATTTCTTGGGGTGACACGCATGGCATCCCCAAGCTTGAGCTTTAGTACATTCTTCATCTCATTACTCATTCCTTCCATACACCTGAATTTTTTCCTTCATACAAAACTTCACACAATCTTTATTAGCAACATTAGTGCACTCAAGATAATAAGTCTTTGGATTCAGTTTCAACACCAATAAAACTTCCATTAAAACACAAGCTACTGTAGCGCTTCCCTCAAAAATCTTAATTCCCCAGAAGAACGAAAAAAGGAAGCAACAAGAAGCAAATGCAAATAATGGCAGAAATCTGTCAAAACAGACCAGTAGGTAAATACGAATTTTTTCGAAGACCTTATGTTGCTCAAATTGAAAAGTGTTGAACTAACTACAGTTAGATAACAACCTGGTGCAGAAGCACAAACATTCACGCCTCAAACCGACGTACAGAGATTTTACACGATTTTTTACGGTGAAGAACAAAAATCTGTTTCGGGACAACAACTTTCCCAAGCATTACTTCTCTCTCATTAGAGGTTACTCTTGGCACAAAAAGCAAATAAAAAGGATAAAGAGCGGTTATTACATAGGTAATAACTTCCAAGACTCATCTAAAACATTTGGGTTATCTCCCAATAATTACTTTTCTTTAACGCCTTTAAGTTAGGCATGATAGTTTGAGAAGATGCTCACATAAGAATTATGAATTGAAGTAAAAGAGAGCATCAAGAAGAAAATTCAAAACACATTTAAGTCTAACCCACTTCCTATGCATAAGAATCTTGTAAAGAAACAAGTCATAAATCCACAAAGCAACAAGCATAGGAAAGCAAAGCAAGTGCAACTTCAAAACTTTCAACGTAAAGAGGGGAAACTTAATATTATTGAGATGCATAAAACCATATTTCCCTATCTCACAATAACTTTTAGTAGCATCATGAATAAAATTAACAATATAACTATCACATGAAACATTCTTATCATGAGCCACATGCATAAAAGAATTAATACTCACCACCATAATCATCAAATATAGGAGGCATATTGTAATCATAATTAATTTCTTCCTCAATAGTAGGTGGACTAAAAATATCATATTCATCATTGCAATCATCATATATTGGAATTATAGTATCATCATAAGCAATAGAATAGTTATCTTCCAAAGTGTGTTCATTTTTAAACGTATCATCATTGGAAGGAACATGGATAACACTAATAGTATAGAAATTATTAATATCATCATTTTCAGAATTGGTACCGAAGAGATTTTCAATATCAAAAGTAGTGTGCTTGTACCAATCATGATCACTACTATAGGTAATAGGCATAGGAACATTATCGAGTTCAGATTCATCAAAAACTATAATAGGAGTAACATGCTTAGGGGAAAATACCTTTTCCTCTCTCCTTTTACTCCTCCTCTTCTTCTTTTTCTTCTTCTCTTTAGGAGGGAGAGGCTTGAAAGGAAGCTTCTCCATATACCCTAGTTTATTGTTAGAGACAATAGAAGAAACTTTGGAGGATTTCTTATTTTCATTAATAAGATCCAAACACATATTAGTCTTGTCATATTTTGGTAAAATCTCATCTTCTACATTATTTTGTATGTAAGTATTTGTGTGGCAATTATCAACACAATAAAGATGACAACAATTCATATCAAAAGCACACATATCTACCAAAGAGGTTTTTCTTGATAACTCTTCACACCCCAAAAATAATGTAAGTTCATCATGCTGATTATGAGTAATCATGTGATCACAATACAAACTTGCAGTACTAATTGGATTAGAAGGGCTATTATTATGGCCCGAGCATTGAAAATTGAAATGCCCCACTTCAAAGCAAAGTTCACAAATAAAAGGATAGAGGGCACACACTTTTTTACCAAGATCATTTAGAGCCCTATACCATGTTCTATTTTTTTCATTCTTGTGGGTGATACAATATTCTTCTTCAATTTGATTATTCTCACAAGGTCTATGTATCCCAAAAAAATTAACATGCTTATAGGAAATAGTACTTTCAGAGGTTTGAGCATGTTTATTGCTATCATTAATAACAATTTCATTTTCCATGCAAGTGTCTTTAAAAGGCTCATGATACATGTCCCATTTTTCTTTAGGAGCATTAATATGAGAAGCAAAGGTTCTAAAACAATCAATAATTATTTGAGGATCAAGACCATATTTAGCACTAATGTTGGGGATATACTTTCCGGGTATCCTCACAGTTCCTCGCTGACTAGGGTGGACCACTTCGGGTTAGACCTTTGCTTCACGGGCGGCCCAGTAAGGGAGAAGAGACGGGGTCCAATCCGGCTATGGGAAGCCCCAGAAGACTTACCGACATAGGCCCATAGTGTTACTTGTAGTTCAAGATGTACTCTGTAACCGACTCTTAGTCGTAGCCGGATAGATCTCTCCTGTAAACCCTAGGCCGGATATCTATATAAGACATCCTAGGGAGAGCCTTTAGGGCACCCTCACAATAGTCTACAATCTCAACTCGCACAGGCGAACCCTTGTAACCCATATTCCGGCTCTACTGTATTACTGGATTGCTAGCAGGAGTAGGATCCATCCAAAGCCTGCGGATTCGAACCTGGGTAAACTTGTGTGCTCATCGTCCTGGACCACCCTACTTCTCACACCCCTCTCTTCCGCACGCCTCGAGAACCCCCTCATGGCGTACTTCTCATCAATCCGACGATAGTTGGCACCCACCGTGGGGCAGGTGAACTTCAGATCTGTGTTCTGAGCGGAATCTGCAAGAATCGGAATCGGCGAGACTATCACCGTCGGTCGCATCCTCTACGCCAGTGACATCCCTCTCATCATTCTCGACGAGACATGGATTCCGGCTAGGGAGGCTATGACTGCCTACACCATCATGTCTTTTGGCGAGATCGATGTTTACATTGGTTTTGCTGAACCTGTCCCACCCACCCCAGCGGTGACGATAGAGGCAGAAGATATTTCTGGGTCCCCTTTGTCTGCGGAGGCGGCAGAGTTCGGGATCTCAGGAAACCCTAATCCCACCTAGCCCGCAGCAATTGCGGAGATAGTGGAGAAATCCGAGCCTGAAGCAGACGCAGCGGTCCAAGTCGACTCTGGAGTGGATCTCACTAGAGAGACCGAATCCCAGATCGACCCACCCGCTGAGTTTGAAATCTAGGAGGAGAAAAACAACAACGAAGGTTCCGGCTCTAGCGATGCCGGTACAGACAGGCCTTTCCCGAGGTACACACTAAGACGCATGATGATGCAAAACTCAGGCGTAGATGCAATTCTCGAGACCATCAAACGTTTCAACGAGGCCTACTATGGATACCACAGCTATCTCAGGAAGGGCACATCACACTTTGCCGGATATGTGGGATCCGCATCCGGCACTGCCGATGCTGGAGACAACATCGACTCTGTACTGGAAGCGATCGGAACAAACGCCGACATACCCGCATCCTCGGATGAGTCGATGACATTGACAGATTTCCAAATGTTCTCCGTGGAATATGATGAGAAGCTTAACTCCACGGCTGCAGCAGAAGGAGAAGACATGGACGAAGGATCCAGAGAAAACTCTCCCAAAGCGCAGGATGACATGGAAATGAGAGACAATCCCGAGAACCAAATGTCCGAAATTACCGATCAGAGCTTGACTTCGGGAAACGGGCCCAAAGCCGTCTTTGCTATCGATGCTGCCAAGAAGGCGAAGTAGAAGAACAAGAAGAATAAGACCCCGGTGAAAGATCCTCCAGCAGAAGAGGTGATCGTCGAGAATATGAGGAAGACTCGGATGGAGCACTTAACCCAGACGAGCCCAAAAAAGAAGAATCAGTGGATGGACACGTGATCACTGAAGGTGCGTGTAAACTCATCGATGCTGCATTAACCACACCTATTCCTATAGCTGCAGAACTTACTGCTGAAGAGCTGGACGAAAGGGCCCAAGCCCTATAAGTGCGTCACCAAGTACTTCTCGATGAAGCTAAAAACATCGAGGAGGAAAAGAAACGCATGGCATCTGCGGAAAAATACAACTCGAGGCAACATCAGAAGGCCAGGAAACGTCATACAAATGACAACCAATTCCCGCAGATCCACAAATTCCTCTTTGGAGGAGAAATGGGGATGCCTCGGAAAGACAACAAAGGGGACTGGGTGTATCCAACACTAGTATAGAACACCGTTGCGACCCGAGAAATCCTATCGGCTAATCCAGGCCTGGAGCAGATCAGGTTGGGCATCAAATTACTCAACAAGGGACTCGAGCAGCAAAAGGTCGCCATGTCCGGAAATCAAAAGCTGGTCTCCGATTCCGACCAATGTCGCATAGATCCGGCATGGGCTGATGTAAGACCCCAGCGCGTTCCGGAGCAGCACCACCGTTCTGATCGTCAGGAAGACAATTACTCAAGAACCGGATCTTTGGGACAGCACCACAAAGCTGCCCGTGACTGGCGTAACGTTAACCCAGTTGCGGAGCAAGAGGCAATTGCTGCACTGAATCCGAGGAACCCGACCCAACGAGGGCCGAAAGACCACAGGGACGATGATAAAGAGAAACGTCGGGAGGAGGACTGACAAAGAATGCCACCTCCTAGACACGCAAGCCGTCCGGTTGATGGGCGAAGGAACGACGGACACCGTGCGGAGACAAGCCGGCAGGGGGCTCATCACAATGAAGACCCTCCCTGGAACCGGAATAATGACGCTCCGGACGGAGGCCGGCGATCAGCCGGAAATAACCCAGCTGCTTCACCCTCTCCACCAAGTAGCCATCACAATGGCTCCCAAGGAGTCCAAGGAGGGCGTCATGGTGGAGGAGGTGGCGGCAGAAGCCAAAGTCTGGCTCCAAGGCACCACAGCCACAGCCGACACTCGGGACGATCTCTATCCCTGAATGACGCAAGGCACATGATCAACTCTAATATAGAGGCGCAGCGCTATGAAAATGATGATATACATGGGACCAAAGTGCTTTGGACCATGCATAAGAGCCACAAAATTCCCGGAAGGATTTGCTATCTCAAGACATATTCAAGCCTATGACAGCATAGCTCGGCCGGATACTTGGCTACATGATTTCTTCCAAGCTTGCTGCATCGCCAAAGGTTATGTTGCGGAAGATGGCACGATCATGTTGCGGAAGACGGCACGATCATGGCTCAATGAACTTCCGGAGAACACCATCCACAACTGGTATGACATGCAAAGTGCGTTCTTTCTAAATTTCGAAGGCACATATCGGAGGCCCTGTACGGTCCGAGACCTACAGCGCTGCACCCAGAAAGCCGGAGAAACTTGCCGGGATTACCTCGGACCATGGATCGACACCAAGAACTCATGTGAAGGAGTAAATGACCAAACCGCGATTGAAGATTTCATTGCAGGTCTCCCAATTGGTTTAAGGTGTCATCACTTGAAGTGTGACAAAGTCACTGATTTGGGAGAGATCATAGAAATAGCGAGCAAGTATGCAGATGCGGACGATGACGCAGAGGATTACTCAACACCCTGGTTGTGCCACAGTCGGCAAAACAACAAAAGCAACAAGCTCAGAAGCGCAAGAATACCTCGGAAGAAAAACCCAACGCGGAAACGGTAGTGGTTACTGCTACTTTCGGGTTTGGAGGATGAGGAGGACGTGGCGGAGGCCACAGACGCGGTCGTGGGACTTCGAGAGTTTAAGGTACAGGAGACCAGCAACCAGGCAAAACCTACTCTTTTGCTGACATTGCCAATAACCCATGTTTGCATCTCTTAGACGCCAATTGGGGCTCGTCCCACACAAACGCCGAGTGTCGTTTCAATGACGACATTAAGAGATATGATACCACTGGCTACAAAGCTAAGCGGAAGAAGGGAAAGAAGAATCCCGAAAAGGATAAAGAGACCAAGGAAGATTCCGACATGGAGAAGCTGATGCTTCAAATCCCAAGTCGGAAGGGAAGAAAAATTTTCCGACCAAGAAAGACACTTATGTCACCTTCCTCGGTTCTCAACCAGCAAAGGTCAAAAAGGCAGTGCTACATGAGCTCAATGCAACAGTACCGGCTGTCCCCCAATTCTTGGACTGGTCGGAAGTGGCAATCACATTTGACCACGCTGATCATCCGCCTAAGCTACACAGGTGAGGAAAATACGCCTTAATCATCAATCCACTTATTGACGGGTATGGTTTCTCCAAGACTCTCATGGACGGTGGGAGCAGTATTAATATTCTGTATGTCGAAACGCTACGCCGCATGAAGATCTCAGAGACCCAGCTGAATCATAGCTCTATGATTTTTCACGGAGTTGTCCCAGGAAGACAAGCTAATTCCCTGGGAGAAATCACTTTGGACGTTACCTTCGGAACTCCAAAGAACTATCGGACGGAGGCACTTTCCTTCGAAGTGGTCCTGTTCAAGAGCGCGTACCACGCTATATTCGGACGTCCGGCTTATTGGGATTTTATGGCTCATCCGTGTTACATTTGCAATACAATGAAAATTCCAGGTCCCAATGGCGTAATCACCATCAGGGGAGACCCAAAGAAAGCGCGAGAGTGCGAGGATGGAAATGCCACCTTTGCTGAAGCCGTGCTGCACGCCTAGGAGTACCAGGAAATCAAGAAGAGCATATAACCGTCCGAGATGGCCACAACGAAGAAGGAGGTGACAAAGCTGAATCCGGAGTTCAAGGCATCAGAAGAGATGAAGAAGACAACGTTGAAGGATGATGGCCCCTCCAAGGTGACCCAGATAGGCGTAGGCCTAGATAGCGCATAGGAAAGCACGCTCGTCAAGTTCCTCAAAGAAAATCAAGATATCTTCGCATGGCAGCCATCTGACATGACCGGAGTACCTATGGAACTTGCCGAGCACTCTTTAAATGTAAACCCGAACGCTAAACCCGTCAAACAGTCCTTATGACGTTTTGGCGATGAAAAGTGTAAGGCAATAGCTAAGGAACTAGCACGACTCGAGTTAGTCGGATTCATAGAAGAGGTCATCGACACTGAGTGGTTGGCCAATCCTGTAATGGTCCTAAAAAGGACACCACTGATTTAAGGATGTGTGTTGATTATACTGCCTTGAACAAGGCTTGTCCAAAAGATCCGTTCGCTTTGCCTAGGATTGACCAAGTTATTGATTCTACGGTAGGCTCGGAACTCCTCTGTTTTCTTGACGCATATTCCAGTTATCACCAAATCCGGATGAAGGAATCTGACAAAGTCAAAACTTCATTCATAACCCCCTTCGAAACCTTTTGATTTGTTACGATGCCCTCTGGGCAGAAGAATGCAGGAGCTACGTACCAACGCACAATGCAACATTGCCTCCACGATCAAATCAGACGCAATGTACATGGATATGTGGACGATATTGTGGTAATGTCCAAAAAGAAGGAAACACTGATTTCCGACTTGGAGGAAACGTTCGACAATCTACGAAAATACAACATCATGCTTAATCCAAAGAAATGCTTCTTTGGAATTACAGCCGGAAAACTGTTAGGTTTCATCGTGTCTCAAAGAGGCATAGAGGTGAACCGAGACAAAATCAAGGCTATACTCAATATTTCCAGGCCAAACCGCCTGAAGGACATACAAAGACTAACTGGTTGCATCGCTGCATTAAGTCGGTTTGTAAGCCGGCTCGGTGAAAGAGACACACCATTATACAAACTCCTGAAAAAGACCAAGGATTTTGTGTGGACCGACAAAGCTGAAGCTACATTACAAGACCTGAAGAAAGTACTCTCATCTGCACCTATCCTTGCTGCACCGGAACCACAGGAACCAATGTTGCTTTATCTTGCTACGACAAACAAAGTCGTCAGTATCGTCATGGTAGTGGAGAGACCGGAGGAAAATCAGGAACACTTGGTGCAGCATCCGACTTATTTTGTTAGCGAGGTTCTAACATAGGCAGAACAGCGGTATCCGCACTATCAAAAGCTGGCTTACGGTGTTTCCCTAGCATCTCGTAAGCTACGACACTATTTCCAGGAGCATCCAATTACCGTGGTGATCATAGCTCTCATGAGAGATATAATCAACTATAGTGATGCCACAGGACGCGTCGCCAAATGGGGCATAGATCTCTCAGCTTTCGATATTGAGTACAAACCTCGGATAGCAATTAAATCCCAAATCCTTGCCGACTTTGTTGCTGCTTGGACAAAGACAAAGGAGAATATGACCCTCCCGGAGTCGGAATATTGTACCCTATATTTCGATGGGACTAAGGCTCGTGGGGGCTTGGGGGCTGGCGTGGTGCTCAAATCACCCCAAGGAGATAAACTTCTATACATGTTGCAGATCCACTTCACAGCGACAAATAATATTGCCGAGTATGAATCACTGCTGCATGGAATCCAGATCGCTAAGGATATCGGCATCCGACATTTGATGTGTTACGGAGATTCGGATCTTGTGGGTCAGCAAGTGTCAGATATTTTTAATGCAAATAAACACATGGCATCATATAAAGCTGTCGTGGATGATTTATCTAAATCGTTCGAAGGGTTTGAGGTTCAACACATCCCTCGAGCAGAAAATGAGGAAGCAGGTGCCTTGTCTCGGATAGGCTCTACACAGAAAGAGGTCCCGGATGGCGCTTTTTTAGAGCACCTCAAAGTTCCCTCAATAAAGGGAGTGGACGAGGAATATCCGACCAAATCCGACTCACCTTTGATAGCAATTCTGGCTGTAATTCCTAGCTGGACTCAACCCTACCTTGACTATTTGGTAGATGGCAAATTACCCGAAGACGAGGTTCTTAGCCGACAGATTATCCGACGAGCAAAAGCCTATACTTTAGTTAGTGGTGAGATCTATAAGCGGAGTTTATCTGGGGTATTTCAGCGCTGCGTATCTCCGGAAGAAGGAGTGAAAATCCTAAGGGAAATCCATGAAGGCGAGTGTGGTCACCACGCCGCAGCCAAATCTTTAGTGGCAAAATCTTTCAGACACGGTTTTTTCCGGCTTGTAGCCAAGGCAGATGCCGAACGGCTGGTCAAGATGTGCAAGGGCTGCCAAAAGTACGCCAAACAAGCTCATGTTCCGGCTGATCAGTTGCGAACAGTACCTATAACATGGCCCATTGCGGTCTGGGGCCTTTATATGGTATGACCGTTTAAACAGGCTCCAAGTGGATTTACTCACCTTTTAGTGATGGTGGATAAGTTCACCAAATGGATTGAGGCTAAACCCGTTAGTAGTTGTGATGGAGCAACAACCAAAAGATTTGTCGAGGATGTTATAATCCGGTATGGTTATCCACACAGTATTATAACGGACAATAGGAGTAATTTTTCTATGGGAGAATTAGCCGAATTCTGCAATGAACAAACTATCTGGCTTGACATTGTGTCAGTCGCACATCCACATGCTAATGGACAAGTTGCAAGAGCAAATGGTTTAATCCTACAAGGCCTAAAACCGAGACTCGAAGCACCACTATCACGTGCTACGGGGGCTTGGGCAGAGGAATTACCCTCTGTAATATGGAGTTTATGAACAACTCCGAACAGGTCAACCGGATACACACCTTTCTTCTTGGTCTATGGCATAGAAGCAATTCTTCCTAGTGATTTGATTCACACTTCTCCTAGAGTGGCCACGTATATCGAAGAAGATGCCGAGATTTCTTGACAAAATGATCTCGACTTAGTCGAAGAAGTTCACGTCGTTGCTAAAATGAGATCAACAGCCTATCAGCAGAAGTTACGCTAGTATCATAGCCAGAGAGTCAGAAACTGGTCTTTCAATAAGTGCGATTTGGTTCTCCGGCTTGTGCAACAAAGAAAGCACAAACTTTCCCCGGTATGGGAAGGGCCATCTTGGTTAGTCGACTATTACACAATGGTTCATACTACCTAACTGATATGAGGCCACTCAAAGAAAGACCTGCTACTAAGAAGAGAAGGAGAGCTGGAGGTAGTACAAATCTGGATGAGTTAGACAGACCTTGGAATATTGCTCAGCTACGTCTCTTTTATTCTTAGTTTATCCTTCTGTGTAATCATATATGTGTACATGTTCTATGAGAAATAAAAATTTTGGTTGCCTCAAGTTTTTTCTGAGAAGTGTTTACCATCTTATTTCCGAATGATCATGTCATAGTCGAAAATCCCAGAATACTTGAAAGTACTTTATGCTCATGTTTGTTCTGGTTTAGATTTCTGATTCTAAAATTGTTACCCTCGGGTATAACTCTAAAGTTGCTAGTCTATACTTTGGTTATTTGTCTGATTGCTGGATGCGGGTATTTTCCGAGTAGTGAATTGTTGGTACTGGAAGCTGGCTTTGTTTCCGAGTCTAAACTGGTTTAGTATTTGAGCTCCGTTGCTCGGCAAAGTTTCCGTGCTAAAAGTTTAGCCGGCTCACGAAAGGGACGAGGCGGATAGCCATATAAACGATAAGTATAAACAAAGAAGTACAAGTGCTTATGTAAACATTTCAGGCACACAAAATTCAAAAGCCAAAAAGTGCTGAATAGATAAAAGCTTAGGACTAGCAAAAGTATAGTACTGCATATTACAGACCCATAATGTTTCTCAGAATAATACATGTGTTTCTGGTAATCTATGAAACAGAAGAGGAGGTAGGAGCTGCCGGTTCGCTGGATACATCAGCCACACTCTAATAGTGATCCGAGATGTCCAAATCGGATATGGTTTGTCCATCCTCGGAAACTTCGGCTGCTTCTTCTGGAGGTGGAGGTGGCGTGTCCATGCGGGTGAAGACGGGAGTGTCGTAGCTGGTTAAGTCAGCTACGTGACACCCATATCCGGCACAGGATTCCATGATGGCCTTGATGTCTTGCTCCTGTCCGTCTTCATCCACCTTGCAGTACCCTCTGGTCACTTGCCAGATTTCCATGCTTCCACGGTGGCTCATGACCATTGTGAGGGCGTTCTGCGCTGCTGATCGTGCGTAGGACATATTCTAGGCCCGGTCGAGTTGTGGCATCTCCTTTGACTTGTCCCGCACCTGAATGTCGGACATGTTATGCATGTTCGGAACCTTGAGAGCTTCGCCAATATCCTAATGGATTGGCGGAAGTCATGAAACAAATCACTGACTTGGGTAAGCTGGTGGGTGCGAGGCTCGGCAGAAGTGGAGTCCGTCAAGTTCAGGGGACCTATACATATAACACAAAAACGATTAACTAAATCTGACATCGAAGGAGTCGAAAAATGTAGATAAGTCAGAAAGATGGAAACATACGAAAGATGACATCATCAACTTTGGTCTTCTCTTCCCGAAGACTCCGGAGTTCAGCCCGGAGTGCCTCCGAAAGGTCCCTCTCTCTGCAAAGCTCGTCGTTGAGATCTGAGATTTTCTTCTCGTGGAGTGCATTCTTGCGATCACACTCCACGGTGGCCATGGAGGAGGATTCGAGAACTTGAGCTATGCTCTTCTCATGATCCGCCTTAAGCTGGTCTAGCTCTTGGCGGAGATCCTTCTTTTCCAACACCAGGGTCTTCAAATTCTCGGCCTCTTCGATCATAGCACAGGACTGCTTTACCAGTGCTGTAAGACAAGAACAATAGTTCAGCAAAAAATGTTCGACTATGAAAATACAGGACAAGGCTTGAGTCTCGGAATACCTTTGGCCTCATCCTTGGAAACCTTCAGCTCAGCATTTTCAAGTCGGAGAGCCTTGATCTCTCTTCGCTTGTTGCAGATATTCTTCAACAAATCCTGGTTATATGAATTAACTTTCTGTATGTCAGAATACCCAGAGTCAGAAGTCTACTGAAGACTCGAGCTAATATTGTAGCTAATCAGCACGAGCCTTGGGGGCTACACTAGTTCATTCTTTGGCATCCTAAGGAAGCATAAACCCGGATTGTATATCCTACTTCATGCTTGGGGGCTAGAGGATGTGATATAAAGTACAATAAAGAAAAACGTGAGTTGGAATTACGACTTACATGATGTTCATGTGTGAGCTTTCTCAGGCACATGTTCACCTCGGTGGTAACCTTCTCGGCGAGGGTGAGTTGAATAATCGGAGGTGGTGGAAGCACACCAGCTCTTAGACCCTCGTTGCAAAGGCGGACTTGTTCAAGAAGGTCAGAGTACTTGATGTCCTCTGCTTCTTGTGCTACTTCTTCGGCAGAAAGATTACGTCTCTCCAGGCATCGTCGGGCCAGCCGCTGGATGTCCTCCGCAGATTTCCAAGACAAGCCAAATTTGGCAAGCCCCAGATTGTAAGGAGGTTCTCAACGAAGGTCTCTGCCGAGGGATCATTACCCGAAGAGGGTTCACCCTTATCTAAACCTGAGCCAACCATGGTGGCATCAGTCTGCGACTCAAGGGTCGCTGGCCCTGTTGAAGGAGCCAGATCATCCGCGATAACCGGTGATGGAGTAATCACCGGTGTTGCAGAAGGTTGAGGGGCAGGAGTCGGAGGAGCCACAACAGGCGAAGCCATAGTCAGCTTCGTCTGCCGTAGGGGCTTCGAAGAAGTTCCCTTCCCCTTTCCCTTGATGAGTTGTTTAGCTCTGATAATGTAGTAGAATGGAAAACATTACATCTCAAAAGAAATTACGACTAAAGTGCAAAGGCGGAAGTTGTGTGGAAAGTTACCTCTTCACAACTGGCACTTCCTTTGTGCCGACGGCCATTGTCGGAGCTTTGCGCTTTCGAGGCACAACATCCGGCAGTGGGACCAGTTCCTCCTCCTGAGAAAACTCTGGAGGATACCCCTCGATAGGAGCCAGCTCTGACTTGGGGAGGTCATCAAGCTGAAAAGAAGAAAATATCTCAGTATTGCAAAATAACTTAAAAGGTGAAACACATAAAAGGGTTTATTGCTAAAGCTTACCAGAACTACAGGGTCTTCTGCTGTGTGCATGTCTAGAGACAAGTCCATAATTTTCCTCTCGGTCCGCTCCTTAATCAGCCATTTGATCTGGCTTATGTAATCATGTGGCTTCAAAGCCTTGGGACTGATGCGGAGGGAGTCATTTTTCGACGACATGATGGAATGCATCAGTCGGTCGCCATGGTACTGGAGAGGATGGATCCGGCGTGCTACCCAGCACTGGACTAAGTCGGACCCTTTCAGGCCCTTGTGCTTCATCAGGTATTCAATCCGCCTCTTGGCGAGGATCAGATCGTCACTGAGAGCCGGAGGAGCCTCGTCCCAAGATGGAAGGGCCGTGGCGGCTCTGTCGATGAAAGCCGGCAAAGCAGTAGCTTTGTCGGGAGCAGGAATATCCTTATGATAAAAGAAGGTGGTCGGCAACTGTTTGACCGACTCACTAGCTAAAATGTGAGGATAAACACGCTCTCATCTAACTGAAAGGCTAATAGTGAAGATAATATAAGGATTACCGGCAGTGATAGAGTTTCTCCGGACATGAAAGGAAAACTAGACCAGAGTGAGACTCGGCCTAATGCCGAGGTATCCCTCACACAACGCTGCGTAAGAGCTCATCTCTAAGATGGAGTTGGGAGGAAGATGGTGAAGCTGAACACCATAGTGATCAATCACCTCAGAAAAGAATTCCGAGGGAGGGAAACACAAACCTCTGTCAAGGTTGGTGCCGAAGTGTACCCGCTTGTTGGCGTGCGCAAACGGCGGACCCAACAATGGTCGTGCTGACAGGGTGTTTGTCAGATGACGTGACTTGACCATGATCGGCGTCAGATGACGTCAGAGACCAAGTTCCGGCTTAGTTTGAATATCAAGCTGGAAAATCCGAGTAACATGTTGGTAGGTCCGACTTATTTTTAAGACCTAGATCGTATTTTTTGTTTTGAAGTTTCAGGAACCCTTCAAGATTCTGCAAGCCGAAGATAAAGCTAGATGATGATGAATCCGACATTGGATCCTGGAGACTTTTGGGGGCTGCTGTTGGGGATATACTTTCTGGGTATCCTCATAGTTCCTCGCTGACCAGGGTGGCCCACTTCGGGTTAGAGCTTTTCTTCACAGGCGGCCCAGTCAGGGAGAAGAGACGGCGTCCAATCCGGCTACGGGAAGGCCTAGAATACTTACCGACATAGGCCCATAGGGTTACTTGTAGTTCAAGATGTACTCTATAACCGACTCTTAGTCGTAGACGGATAGATCTCTCGTGTAAACCCTAGGTCGAATATCTATATAAGCCGTCCTAGGGAGTGCCTTTAGGGCACCCTCAATAGTCTACAATCTCAACTCGCACAGGCGAACCCTTGTAACCCATATTCCGGCTCTGCCGTATTACTGGATTGCTAGCAGGAGTAGGATCCGTCCAAAGCCGGCGGATTCGAACCTGGGTAAACTTGTGTGCTCACCGTCCTGGAACACCGTACGTCTCACACCCCTCTCTTCCGCACGCACCGAAGACCCCCTCATGGCGTACTTGTCATCAATCCGATGACAACTAAGCTCTTGAAAATCAGCAGTTTCAGTGAAAGACTTAATGCAATCATACTCATAGTTTATACCTGGTTCTTTACCTTTGTCGTTATCCTAATCTTCGGTATTGCTTTGAATTGTTTCAAGAAGATCCCACTTAGCTTTGACCTCCTTACTTGTGAAGGATCCCTCTAAACAAGTATCTAGATAGTCCTTGTAATGTCCTGAAAGCCTTGCATAGAAATTATTAATAATAATATTACTAGGGAGCTCATGGATGGGACATTTGAGCATTAGTGACTTCAATCTCCCCCCATGCTTGGGAAATACTTTCTCCATCATGTGGATGAAAATTATAAATGTAATTCATATCTTTATGAATTTCATGAGGAGGATAAAATTTAGAGTAAAAGAGAGATTCAAGTTCAAATTATGAGGATCATCTTGTAGCTCATACCACTCCCTTGCTTTGCCTTTATGTGAAAAAGGGAATAGCTTCCTCTTAACTTGGTTCACTGAAATACCTGCACACTTGAACAACTCTCATAATTCGTGTATAAAGAGTAAATGATCACCAGGATGGACAATTCCATCTCCAAAATAACAGTTATTCATAACACGTTCAACAATATTTATAGGTATTTTAAAAGGGATGCTTTCAGTATGTGGATTTAAAATATCACAAGTATCATTAGAATTACGACATATGGGAGATAAAGTATCATTAGAGCAAATTTTCTTCTTTAAAGCTAGGAACTAAAAAGATCATTTTCATAAAAACTAACTTCCCCAAGCTTAGATGTTTCCATAGCATTAGTAAGAAAGGTGTTCAAAATATTCATACTAATAATACTGATATTAGCATGCAAAGAAAGTTCCATGGGTTTTTTAATTTTATTTTCAACAGTTCATGTTCTACCTTGGGAATTATACTAAAAATTCTCTAGTTTTGTTGTTGTTTTCCATTAAGTCTAACTAGTGAAAACAAGAAACAGAAAGACAAAATTGCAGAATCTAAAGGAAATAACTTCGAGTACTCACACCGGAGGATGCGAGTACCTTTTACCTTACCTCCCCGGCAAAGGCGCCAGAAAATAGCTTGATGTCTACGCACTTCTATTCTTGTAGACATTTGTTGGGCCTCCAAGTGCAGAGGTTTGTAGAACAACAGCAAGTTTTCCCTTAAGTGGATCACTGATGACCCACAAGTATAGGGGGTGTATCGTAGTATTTTCGATAAGTAAGAGTGTTGAACCCAACGAGGAGCAGAAGGTGCAGGCTAGTGGTACGGATCAGGAATTCTCTGCAAATACTTAGCAAACGGATTTTTAGGGGTTTTCGATAAAGCAAGTAAGCAAAGTACAAGTAAATAAAAGACAATAGGAATAAATGCAGCGAGTGTCCCAATCCTTTATGCAACAAAGGACAAGCCGGTTGTATTACTTAAGATGACCAGACATTCTCGAGGACACATGGGAAGACTGGCAAGTGCTTTCGCTTCATATAGTTGATTAATCTTCTTTAGCTTGCTAAGTGTTGTGTGGGTGAACCTGTGCTAATGTACCGCCCCATCCAAGAATAATACATGCTTGTGATTATACCCCTTGCAAACATCCGTAAGTACAAGAAAATAATTAAGGTAGAAACCTAACCACAACTTTAAACTCTAAGAACGTTACGTCCCTTGCGCAATGGTTTCCTAACGGGGGTTTAGGTTTCTGTCACTCCGGCAACCCCTACGATTAGTAGCCAAATACACAATGCATTCCCCTAGGCCCATATAGGTGAAGTGTCATGTATTCGACGTTCACATGACACCACTAGAAGAAGTACGCCACAACTTAAATAACAATCTATTGAATCTTTCTCAACGCAACTCCACTACTAACAACAAGTCTTCTCCCATGTCCTCAAGAACAAAACGAACTACTCACAAGACATCATATGGATCATGATCAGAGATGGAATAATGATGTATAACAATATGAACATAAACAATAATTCAATGGTTCAGGTAATAGCATCAACTACAAAGAGTAATCAACAACGGGAAAGTTTCCACTATGAACTAATGCAAGATTCAACTCAATTCTTACAGCAATATGGAAATGGTGATGAGGGTGCTGATGGTGATGATGGTGGTGATGATGATAGTGACGATGATCCCGATGAAGTCCAGCTTGATGGTGGTGTTGATGGCGACGATCTTCCCTCTCCGGGAAGGAATTCCCCCGGCAAAAATCTGTCTGCCGGAGAGATCTTTCTCTCTCGGTGTTTTCCGCCCCGTAGAGGCGGCATAATCTTTCTGTGGTTGCTCCCCGAGTCTTAGTGTTTCGGGATGATGATATACGCTAGAGGGGAGAGGCTGGAGTGGGCCAGGGTGGCCACACCACCTCCAGGCGCGGCCTAGGGCTGCCCGCGCCATGGGGTGGTGTGGGCCCCCTGTGGCCCATCTCCACTCCATCTTCCGGGATCCTTAGTCTTCTCAAAAAAGGATTTTCCGTATATTTTCCCGGATTTTCTGATCTTCGCGAATTTTGCCTCCAAACAGCACCTTTTCCATCAGAATCCTGACTGCAGCGGTCCATGCTCAAAAAGTCATCAATCATGCAAAAATAGATGAAATAACATAAGTATCACCTCTCCATACGAACTATATCAATGAATAATAATGAATTAAGACATAGAATAGTGATGCAAAATAGACGTATCAATCACCCATGATTTATCGAACTTAGGGAGGAAGTGGTCAAAGGTATTCCCTCTCAAGCAACCCTGCAATCAAGATACAAGAAGTCTCTTGTGTCCCCAACACACCCAATACACTTTTTAGGTGTATAGGTGCACTAGTTCGGTGAAGAGATAGTGAAATACAAGTGGTACAGATATAATACAACGGTGCCAGAAAATAGGTTGATGGCGTGGAAGAGACTAAGGCAAACTGAAATAAAGATGGAAGCAAGCAAACATGTAATAGATCTAGTTGCAAACGGTGTTTCAATGCTAAGAAACAAGCCCTAGGGATCATACTTTCACTAGTGAACACTCTCATATAAATGTATTATCTTCATGATACTACTCTGAACTACTCTCCGGTTGGACACTCTAATCCATGGTAGGGCTATAACAACACACCTCAAAGTAAGCCTTTCCCATCCAGATAACCCCACACTCTCACCTTGAGCACTAGATGGTTTCAACAAACACCACAATTTCATAAAGACATCCAACTCCAAATATAACTCATAACAAGTATTTGTAATCTCTAGACTAAGCGCCACCCTGGTGTGCACGCTGTCACTTTCACACACATGGGGAGAGCAGAGATCTATAAAAGCACTTGTGTAGCAAGGTAGATCTACTTGATTACAAAGCTCATGACACAATATGATCATGCATAAGGAGAGAGATGAACACATAGCTACCAGTAGAACCCTTAGCCTCGAGGAAGAACTACTCCCTCCTCATCATGGGAATCAGCAACAGTGATGGAGATGGCGGTGGAGATCGATGGAGATGGCGGTGGAGCACTTCCCCATCCCGGTAGGGTGCTGGAACAGAGACTTTCTGTCCCCCGAATCTCCCCTTCGGTGGCGGCGGCACTGCAAAACTTTTCGTGGATTTCTGATTGATGATTTAGGGTTTTTGCATCGGGAGGATTTTATAGGCGAAGGGGCAGGGTTGGTGGCCATCCAGGGAGCCCACACCATGCCCCAGCGCAGCCAGAGGGGACCTTCGCTAAGGGGTGGTGTGGCCACCCTGTGTCCCCCCTTCGTCTCTCCTTCTGGCTCCGTGAGTCTTCCGGGAAAATAACGACTTTGGCTTTTTTCCGGTCCAATTCCAAGAATATTCATTTTTCTGACTTTCCTGGAACCAAAATCAGCAGAAAACAGGCAACTAGCACCGTGGCATCTTGTTAATAGGTTAGTCCAAGGAAGTGTATAAAGATACTCCAAAGTTGGAACAAAACATAAGAAAGTAGATAAAAACCAAACATGGGACATCAAAAATTATAGATACGCTAGCAACATATGAGTTCGTACTGGCACACGTTCTTGAAGCAATGTATCGCCGTGTCCGAGTGGATGCGGGAGGCATTGATCCACAGTTCTTGCCACCTTTGTATCCAATGGCGGGTCGACTCGCGTTGTCCCTAGATGCATTGCTCTAGGTCTTCGATGGTGGTGGCGCGGGTGTAGGAGCCCTCGAAGTGCCTGACGAAGGCATCCCGCATTTCCTCCCAGGAGTCGATGCTGCCGGCAGGGAGGGTGTTGATCCATTGACGGGTCGCACCCTCCATCATCAGGGGGAGGTAGCGAGCGGCGAGCAGATCGGTGTGGCCGATGATTCCCATCACCATGAGGTATGTGTCCAGCCACACTACTGAGTCGTACATTGGATCGTACTTTTCGATCTCCTTGGGCGCCTTGAAGTTGGTGGGGTTCTTTTCCCCTCTAATCATAGGCCCGAAGCATTGGGGTCCTACTCGGCTGAGCGAGCCCTTGGGTTCGGGGTCACCACGATTACTGAGGGTGTGCCTCAAGTCATTGGGCTGGCACACCCGCCAAGCCTGGTTGTTGACGATGTGCGCGCGGGCGTCGATGGGCTGCCCTTTGGCGGCGAACGTGTTGTTCACCGGTCACGGCTCGTTGGTGGAGAGCGCGGTGTTGGCGGCCCGTGGCTGGGTCGCCAAGGGCTACAGTGGTGGGAAGGTCACGGTGTTGGCGATGGTGGGGTGGCCGCTTGAGGCCGCCCTGCTTTCTGAGGAGCGGGAATACATCCGACCCTGCGGGTCAACTCCCGTGGCTTGTTGCTCGACGGCCCTGGCGAGTAGGGCATTGGCGTACTGGATCTGCAGCGCGCCTTCTCCCTAGGCGTCGAGGTTGGCAACTGTGGCGTCGGCCGCGGCGATGTTATCCATCGCAGTGGAGTAGAGTGGGAGTCCGTTGGCGTCGTGGGCCCGTGGCGAGATGATGAACCGCGGCTGGTCCGGCGGGGGCGCGCGGCCAATGGGTGGTGGAGAGGCCCCGGTCGCCATAGGGTGGTGGTCGGTTGCTTCCACCCTGGTGGCGCGTTCTCGCAGTCGAAGATCCAGAGCCAGAGTCGGAGTCGAAGATCCCAAGGATGGAGGAATCCTCGAAGTCCTCAGGGTTGGAGACCCACGTGATGGAATCCTCCCGCGATGCTGCGGTGATAGATCCGTCGACCGAGGCAGGGGTCGCGGAGTCGGCGTCATCATGGAGGGCCGCGTCGTCCATGTCGGCGTTAGTCCTGGCCGCGCTGCTGGCGGCCGAGTCATACTTGGTGGCGAGGCTCTTGATGGAGCGGATCTGCTCCTCCGAGAGCAGATCACGGTACGGCAGCGATCCGCCGACGATCATCGTCACCGCAGGGTCGATCGCGCCGGTGCAGCCGACGAAGAGGTTGATGGAGCCGACCGGCATATCACGCTGTGGGTGATCGGGCGTGACGCCGGGATGTAGCTACTAAGCAGGATCTGTAAGATCCCGCCAATGCCGATCATGCGTACAGTGGCGATCGGCCGATTGATCGGCGAGTAGGGTCTTGCCATAGAAATCAGGCTAGTCCGGCTTTGCCCCACAGTAGGCGCCACTGTCGTGGAAATGGCCACGGCAGTCACTGCTACTGGTAGCGATTGATTGAGATGGGGGCAAGAGCTGGCGGCCATCTGTGATGCGAGATGGGGGCGGATGCACATGGTTTACCCATTTGCGCCCCCAGAGGGTAAAGACCTACTCCTGCTAGATTAGATTGATGGAGAGCGAGTTATAGGGGAGGCGAGCTCGGCGTCTAAGCAGCGAGTCTCTTGAAGGGGTGTATGATGGAACGTAAGTCCTTAGGATACCCTAGGGAGGTTTATATATGGGGCACCTCGCTAGGGTTTACAGTTTACAACCGAACAAAATATGGATTCGGAGGCTTTGACCTAATCCGACTGGGCTTCAAATATGCTTTTGGGCCTTCAGTCTCCAGTCGCTAGGCCTTCTCCTCAATCGCATTCCAGTCGCCGTCCTGCAAGCCCACTCGTAAGACCTTTGGCCCAATCGGAACGTCCTGCTGGGCATAACCCATTCGGCATATCCCCATCACTCACGTTCCAGCTGCTTAGTGCGATCACGCAGTCGCAAAATAAATACAACTAATACACCTTCGAGCGCGGCGGCGCCAAGGTTTCATCGGTGGGTGGAGGATTACGAGGATCACTTGAGGGACCACTTGACATACCCTATCACAAATCAAGCAAGAGCGAATAAGGGACCAAGCAATACATGGATAAAAGGCTCGAATGCATTCAAGCACGACAAAGTATCAACAGAGACACTTCGACAAAAGCATGTTTTCAACAAAGTAAGTCAAACTACAACTATTACAAGATAGCTACTAAGGAGCAGCCTGCTTCTCCGACTTGGACTTCGACTTCGGGGGCCTCATTGAGTCTGTGGTAGTCTCAGACGCCACAGACTTTCCGCTAGCCCCTGGCGCTGTAGCATTCGCCGCTTTCTTTGCTTGCTGTAGCTCCTCGGAGTATTTTGCGACTGTGGTAATGAGTTGCGACCCGTACTTATCGCAGACAGTTGCAAAAGGAGCAAATACTGCCTGTTGACCATCTGCGCTGACGGGCATCGCCTTGGAGATTGCAGGAGGGTCCACCTCCAAGCCATGGGCTTGCGCCATTGCGAGTGCCATGGTAGCGCCAATCGCACGTTGAGAATTCCTAAAGTCCGCGGGAATACCTCTAGTGAGGGACTCCACCAGGTCCTCTAGGTTCTCAATCAGCTCAGCCTTGGGAATTAGCTCCTCGCGGATGTGGCTGAGCACACCCTTGGCTTTAGTCAGCGTCCCCTGAAGGGAAGCACTGCGGTCCTTGGCTGTCGCGACGGCGCCTGCCAAAGCATCATTGCGACAAAGTGCCTGGGCGTCGAAGCATCACCGCTAGCATCTACACAGAGCAAAGAGTCAGCACAATAACAAGATGTCGAAGAAAGAAACAACGAAAATTCAGACAAAAGAATACTTGAAAGAGACTTGGCAACCGAGAAGAGCTGTTCCTCGAACAACTTTTCCCTCTCAGTACCGGACGCGCGCAAATCATCTTCGCATTTCCGCGACTCATCCAGTGCAGCGACTGCTTTGTCGCAACTCTTCACCGCCGCGGCGAGCGCCTTTTCAAGAGAAGCAGCATCGCGAAGAATTTTGTTGTGCTCAGCTACAAGATGTGTCATCAATCGAATCTTTAAACTTCACATGGACAAAGACGAAGAAAAAACTAACCTTCGACAACACGGTGGCGATTGTCCAGCATCGCATGCTGTCGACCCATTACAAGGACCTGCTCCGCCAAACGAGCAGCTTCCTTCACGATGAGCTTCTTGAGAAGAAAACAAAGGATCAACAGATAGCAGCGAATGAAAAATTCAAATGCACTCTAAAAAGAAGCTTATGTGCTCCTCTAGAGACTCCGAAGATGACTACCGCTCAGTCGTCCAGGCAACCATCTGGTGTTCCCCAACATGCGGGGAACTCAATGAGTTGTGCCCGGAGTGGGCCGCCAATGGAGGAGAGGCAGATTGTTCCGCCACTTCCTTGGCCTTGGAGTCCGCGACTCCGGATTCCTTCACAAATTGGACATCGCCAGAAGACGAGGATGCCGCTTGGCTACTAAACACATCTAGCAAAAAACTTCAGGGAAAAGCAGCTCCGAAAGAAACCAAGACAAAAGTCATAGACATACCAGTAAAATTTATCAAAGTCGAAGGTTTGCTCCTCTGACTCCGACGACTCCTTTGGCAGCCGCATCTTCTTACAGGCAGGAGGTGCCACAGAGCATACAGGAACGGCGGGAATAGGCTCCTCCGTAGCAACGACAGGGCCTTCTGGCATCGTCGGCGACGAAGCGTCCAAGTCCTCGTTGCGGGAGCACTTGAGAGTGTCTGGGTTGCTGGACTAGGGGGCTCCCTCCTCTTCAATTGGGACGGTCGATTCCGACTCGTCCTCTTCATGCACTTCGCGAGGAATAACCCCCTCAGGACAAGGGGGTAAATTTGGAGACACCTTCCAGTCTTGCATTTAGAAGACACAACATTACATATCAAAGCATCATAAAGGCAATCGAAAGCAGAAATTACTTCACGGTACAATTCTACCTCAGGAGGAGGATTAGAGGCGTCGAAAGGAGGGACAACTGGTTCACCCGGGAGATCCTCCTTGGCGGTGTATTTGGTCACCAGTCGCATCCTCTTATCTACTTCACTCGCGGAAATGCCCTCGGCGGACACGAGAGTGGCATCATCAGCATCGGTCCAGTGGAACATAGGATGCACTCTGGCTTGCAGAGGCTAGACGCGGCGGCACAACCAGGTGCGAATGAGGGCAGCGCCACCTTCTTCCTTGCCTATTCGGCTTTCAAGGTCACAGACGCGCTCGTACATCACTTCTGTTTCCGCAGACTCGCCGGGCATGGTGACATTCTTCTAGGAGCGCCTCCTCTTGCAATTCGCCGCGGGGTCACAGGGCACAAGTCTGTAGTGCTCTCCGTCGACCTTCTGGTTGTGGATATAGAACCAATTGTCCATCCACCCTTCGACGAACGCGGTGAGGTTGATGGCAAAGTAGGTGACAAAGGAGTCGACATGGATTCTACAGCCTCCTACCTCGTAGACTACAGAGCCAGATGCTGACTGGCATTTTAGCATAAAAATACTCTTAAGGAGGCCAAAGTGCAGCTCGATTCCGAGCCAATACTCGCAAAGTGTAATGAAGCAGGAGATGTGGAGAATAGAATTTGGGGAACAGCTGATGCAGCTGGAGCCCGTAGAAGCAAAGGAGGCCCCTGAAGAAAGGATGTAGGGGCAGAGAAAGACCTTGGATGATGAACACAAGGAACATCACCCGGAAACTAGGGGGAGGACATGGAATTACCTCCTCGCCGGGCACTCGCGAGTCATCTGCCGCAGATGGAAGAACTCCATCTCAACGATGAAGTTGTAGCTCGGCAGGCCTGATGATGGACGCACGCCAAGCACTGTTAGTGACGCGGGTACACGCACGCTTCTTCTTCCTAGCACTGACGGCGCTGGTGCCCACAGTGGCAAAACCGCCCTTCTTCTTGTTGGCGGCAATGGCGGCGGCGAACCCAGCGGCAACGCCTTCCTTTTTCTTGCCCATCTTCCGATGGCGATGAGAACGGAGGAAGTAGCTGGGGAAAGTACGGAGCTGGTCCAGTGCCGCAACGAGAATGTGCGCAAGGAAGCAGAGAGAATCAGCAATCTCAATGGAGGCAAGAACATCGAAGACAGATGGGGAAATTACCGCAGCGGCGCTGCTACTTAACCTCCTCGAAGACACCATCCAACAGCCAGCAGAAACCCTACTACACGCGTGGCGCACATCGGCACTGACACATGGTGAAGCTGAAGCACGAACCGTCCCCCACTGTTCCCATTACGCGCGGAAATCGAGGAGACGTAGTTAAAACAGAAGATTACGCAAGCCCAATCAAATCAAAGTCAGAAAGTGGGACCCACCGCTCGTCATGTCCCGTCAAAACCGCTCATGTGGGTAACTGAGGTCATCACATCATCAGCACCGACATCATCAATATCAGCAACCGAAGATTTTGACTACTTTAGTCCTTGCTTGAGTCTTTGACTCAACCAAGCACTCAGCGGCAACTCCCATAGGGAGCGCTGGTCGCGACCCTACGATTATTTTTTATGCAGGTGTATAAGCATTCAAAACAAACCCATCACTCAAATCTGCGATTCGATTGTGATATCTTGGTTACTCCCGTAGGGAGCGCCGGAAGCAAATTCGGCTGAAACAAGCAACAAAAGAAAACAACAGTCATAAAAGGTTTTTAGTCCCCGCTAGAGTCTTCGACTCAATCAGGCACTCGGGGGCTACTCCCATAGGGAGCACTGGTCGCGCACCCTATGATTATTCGTACATTGTACTGTGTGTTGATAACATCCACATTCGAATGTTATGGCGACTTCGCCTCATATTTTCCCTACGAAGAAACCACGTCTCCTAGGCCACCCGAATCATCTCCGCGATGACAAAAATTCGGATGCCGCGCTTACAGCGTGAAGATAAGACCTGAATAAGGCCTGGCAACGCATCTGCTGCGCACTACCAGAAACATGTCCGTGCCTACCGGTACGATGAACATGCCTTGACGGACGCGTCGAGTGCTCACACTTATATCCTGGAATTCGACTCCTGTAAGACCTCCGCGGCCTGAGTCGAATTACACCAGCACTTTTCCAAATTCGAGTCCGGGGACTCGTGTTTGAGTAGATTGTGTTGTTTTGCCCTAAGGCAATTATCTGACATCGATACATAGGTTAAATCAGGCACATATATCAACAATCCCTGTGACACGAACAAAACACTCGAAAAATACTCAGTCATGCACTCGAAAGGCTTCGTAAAGTCCCTAGTCGAATCTGCTATTCCACTGGGCACTCAGGGGCTACTGACATGGGTATACCCTACAGGTACTCGAGTTTGGTATATACTATCCAGATACGGCAGAAACCCAAGGTGTTGCCAAGGCCCAGTGGAGAATTCAAGTGGCCCACGGACTCTCAATTGCTTGCGAGACTAGAAGAAACTCAAGCTAGAAAGTTTAAAGGGGAAACCCTAATTTGTAACCGACTCGACCTGCTACCCGAGACCTAGCCTATCTATATAAAGGCTAGGAGGGGGCAGGGAGAAGGACACACGCAACCCTAGTTTCCACAACCTTCGCCAGATTGCATCTGCGCACCATTGTAATCTTCGATTCCTTCGTTAATTGCAAGAGCAGACAAGCAGGAGTAGGGACCTCTACGAGGCCTGGACCTAGGTAAAACTTGTGTCCCTGTGTGCTTGTTTCCTAGCCGACTGATGCCTCCAGCGCTCCCTCCTTCTCCAAAACCCAAGTCCATAACAATGGGCATTGACGAGTTAAACCCTCGTCACCTAATAATTAAAAATGGAGACTATATGCGGGCTTTTCTAGTACTATATTGGCCCCATTTAAATTTTTGTAGAGAATCGATGCCATGTTTTGCCTTGATAATACAACATTTAATATTGCAGGGTATCTAAATAACTTGAACCTTCTAATTAATTGTCGGGACCTCGATTCCATTTAATATTGTCTAGTTGCATCCCTCCTTTGCCATGTCATACATTATACATGCATCATGCCCGATCTTCTGCGGTACTATTAAATAGTGCATCTGGTCTTTCTTTTAGTTCTTTGGTTCTTCACGGATTAGGCCATTGAGTTGATGCGAGTATCGACAAATTCTTCGGCTAATGTATCTCTGGCAGTGTATCCTAGGCAAGCATTGTCCCTCTTTCTACCTATTTTGCGTTTATAGTCTTTACTTACTTCTATTGATCTATTGCTATCCTTATTGCGATGCTTTAATTTCGGTGCACCATTTATATTCCCTACAGCCTCTATATTGCCTTGGACACATCCTATTGCCTGTTGTTTGATAGACGGTCGGCCTTGCGAGTCGTAGTTTCTTGCTCAGGTGCTGTTTCGTGTCATTGCCATTCCATCGTTGTTGGAAGGTTGGCACATGTTTAATGGTGGAGATGATCATGACTTAAATTATAACCTGATATTAAAATGCCGGGAATAGATATAACTAATACAGAGGCACCAGTGGGCAATAGATAATATTTGGCTATCACGCTCACTTGTGTCCTATTGGACCCTGAGTACTTGATACCTGTTCCTTGACTATTCACACTATCCACATATGGGAGACCTTATGAATCCCCCTTTGCCTGATCTTGATTTGCACTTTATTTCTTGGGGCCACAAAGTAGTTTGGGGCTTTATTACTATCCTATACTTATGCCATGCTTTACTGCTTTATTTACGATTGTGTGTGGAGCACCTGTACTATTTTGGAACGTGGAATGTTTTCGTGATATCGACAAACACAATCACACTTTCGGGTTCCTAGTCATTTACAACCATTGTCACAAACCCTGGGACCGTCTCGGAGCCGGTTAACTTCGTTGCGGGTAGCTTAGTGGGGTGGCCCCCTGAAATAATTTATGAATCCTGTGAATGCACAGTCGTGAGGCCTCGTTGTGTTTTATTTGGTTCTTCTCAAGGTTGATCGTGTGTGTGTTTCTATTTGTGCACCCCTACAGGGTAAAACTTTTTGAAAGCCGTGTCCGTGGTTATGGATGACTTGTAGCACAGTATCTCGATCATAGACAACTATAACTAAAGTAGTGCTATAAAATTAACTTTGACATGTCTAGTAATCAGTTTTACTACAACGGAATGACTAAATAAAAGTGCCAACAACTATTGAGTTTGGGATATCTTTGGCTAATTGTATCTGACTAGTAAGTATTACAACTATAACGGAATGGTTAACTAAAACTGCCCATTGGTTATGCTATCAGGATGACTGATGCTTTCTATATATGACTAGTAAGTGCTGCAACTATAATGGAATGAATAAAACTGCCAACTGTGTGAGTTCCTCGGGTTGCCTTCCTCGTTTGGTCTCGAGGGGGATACCAGGATGGGTATGATTGGTGTTAGTATCAGGTTGGATTCGAATAGGTCTTTCTTACCCCTCTATAATAGCGGACAGATGTATCGAGTCTCTATAGGTTGTTTAGTGCATGCTGCGCTGCCGCTTCAGTCCACCATACCTATTTAGGCAAGAGCCGCCGAATTCTAGACTCGCCGTGTACAAGCCTCAGTACTGACCGCTCTCTTTTTCCTTTGTCCTTTGTCGGCACCCCTTTTGTTTAGCAGTTATAAGTTCGACATCTTTAGCAGGGTTACCCTTCCGGCTTGGCCTGGGCAGGGTTATGGACGCCATTGTTTACTCTTCAGGGCTCTTATCCCCATTTGCTTCTTATCCGTACTAAGATGTGTATTTTTTTCTAGGTGATTTGGATCTTTGTAATGTATATCTATATTCTTGACTCATGGAGTCGTTGTGGTATATATATATATATATATGTTCTGTGGGTTCCATCGTGGACTATTGTGTAATGGTATTACCTTGTTTTCCACCCGCACGTAAGTGCCTGGTGGGCATCTTTGAATCGTTTCTATGCAAGTTTGGCGGAAATCGCTAAAACTTGCATAGGGTCGATTCGAGGATGTTACATACCTACTACTAGTAGCATAGTACTACTAGTAGTACTACTATGTTTGCTCTTTTCTTCGCTGCCTCTCACCATCCATCCTCTCTCCCCCTCCTGTGCAGTGCCCCGCACGCACCGGCCGGCTGATCTCTCCCTTGTCCCACTGTGTGGCGCCGCACACGTGTGCCTTAGTACAGCCGCGCTGTGTGTGTGTGCAGCCTATTTTTTCCTTTTTTTCTGGACAAGAGTCTCTAGCGTGTTGGTCAGTTGCCTTGGTGTATACTAGTAAACTGTACATTCTTCGCACGACTATTTTATTGTGTGCACTCCAATAACTTACCTTATTAAAGCATAATAATATCCTGCATAATTTAGAACTTTGGGGAAATACTTGGTCGCTTAGAACTAAACATCTCTCGGGTATTTTAGAAGTACTCCCAAACATGTTTCTAGCTTACCACGATATCATGTATTTTTTAATGGATGCAGTACTATGGATGGTTTTGCATGACTGTCAACATGCACAATTTTGGTTTTGCATTGTTCACATTTGACGTCCAGGCAGACAATGCACATATACCTCTCCATGAACAACGATATGAGTCTACATTCAATGTTACTTGTAAGTTTCATCGTTTTTCCCTACTTTCTAAATGTTACATTAAAATACCATCATTTCCAATGATGCATGAAACGACCAAAAAAGAGTTTTGACTTTTTTTAGTATCTAAAAATATTTTCATTGTTAATAATTAATTTTTACCATTTTACAGAGCATTCCATAAAATGAAACAATGTTTTCGCCATCAGGGGAAATGTTTCCATTACATGACAAAATAATTTCTTCATCACCAAGAATATATAGAACAAGAAATGAATTCCAACACAATAACCATATGCAATGACCTGATGTGTATAAACCTTAGTGACCGTCTAATTTGTAATTAGAAATGTCAAGGAGGGAGCATGCTAGATTCATTTGTGGTGGCTAGGTGCAAGTTTTTAATTCAATAAATATACTATATTATTATGGACACTCACAAAGACAATTGACCTCTTGTCTTAGGAGACTTGTGATAAAACGACTAGTTCGGAAATAAGTGACTTGGAAATTATCTAGATTCGTATGTATCACTAAAATACGTCTATATACTCATAAATATGATCTATATACTCGATCTATATACTCATGAATCTAGACAAATCTAAGTTTCGTATTGAGGGAGTACGACAATCTTATAAATTTGCAATGTTGTCATGATAAATAATGATATTCACTACACTCCATAAACGAAACCACTTCTTTTCTTCCGTCAAAGTTTTACATTTTTGTACTAAAGTATTTTTACTATAAAATACCGCATGAAATTAGTTACACGTTAGTGATTAAGTACTTCCGCTAATTCGTATTTACATACATAGGTAATACTACACACCCAATTAACATCATAAGTAATTTCTCTTTCTCTCTTTCTAGAGGAGTTTTCTAGGTTGTCAGTTCGAAGAATCATTTGTTAGATAGGGAGAATTTAACACTTTAACTTATACAACGAGTGATTAGATGGATGGACGATTAAACCATACACTATGTGTCACCGGTTCCAAGCAAAAGGTTATTAGGTTTTGAACCGCTACTGCTTTGCTTCTATGTATGAATCGCATCATACTGCATTGGTGGGACCTAGCAGGAATACAAAATTGATTATTTTCTCCTTGTTTCCTACCACTTCACGTGAGCAGTCATTTTCTTTCCCTTGTGTTTCAATAGAAGAATCTTTGTTTAATTGGTAGGAACCAAACCAACTTGTTGGTTCACTTTTGCTGTCAGAAATGAAGAATCGATGCTCTACTATGTGTAGAATCGATTTTAGGGGCCTTTGAACCGCTTTAGGTATAGTACATAGTAGTGCATAGAGGCAGTCGAGCTGGTAAAATTGTCACATTTAATGGTAGTAGTCTTTTCGTTTGCTTCCAGACAATGAATGAAGCCACAATATGGATATGATTTAAGTGGTTGTATGCCACATGGGGCCCTCAACTCTGACTACATAATGACAAAAGGGGTACCTTTTAGCTGCTACCGTGGAGTAATCTTGAAGGGTTCGGCAACTTCATCGGCGCGAGTAGTGCGCGGGAAAGCAAGGTGACAAATCCAAGCCCTCACAGCCATCGGATCTATTGAGTTCTAGCTTGATGTGTGGCACATAGCAGCTCCAACGTTTAAATCAACGGTTTGGATTACACCAAAGGTGCATCGGCGGGAAAAGACCCTGAAGCTGAGTGGCGAATCCAAATTTAAAAACTCGTGTACTATATATATATAGATAGGAAGAGGACATCACATATTTAACAATGTCCCGCTCCATGTGTTGGTGTTGAACAGTAGCCAGAGCGAATTCCACCATGCTTAGAACCATCATGTCACACCCCTCCCCAAAAAAATTCCATAGCACCATAGGCTATATTCTCAATATGTGTATATAGTTATGATTAATAGACTTAATGTATGTATTTTTCTCTATGAAGACTGTTGGTTAATAAAAAAATAATGTTTGTTAAACCCACATGTGATCGGTCCATATAAATGACATAGTGACATTAACCACAGAGAATCATCGTACGTCTTCCCTTCTCCTTTTTTTTGCAAAAAGGATCCTGGCATTAAAAAACATTGAATAGTACAAAGAACCTTAATAAAAACTAAAATTACATTGCAATCCTTGAGATGCCCTTCGTCTTCAATCTTAGTTGCCCGCGCCACGAGAAGCAATGGTACCTATCAGATTGACATGTTGTTTTGCAAATCCATCGAGGATGTCCTTGCAACGGAGGATGGCGGCCGTGCGGGCGTTGTTCACGCGCGACGTGCCCTGGAATACACACTGCTCAAGGAGGCTTATGAAGAGCTCCAACTCGTCGTGCTGGGCAAGACGCTGCGCGATAACAACTACCTCCATGTAGACGTCCACCGGTGCAGCGGGATAAGCCTCGGAAAGCTGTAGGGCCATCAGTGCACGGAACAGATTGTCTCTAGAGAGACCAGCCACTGAAGTGGTGAGCACGACAACAACCTAGGGAGGAACACCTAGACCAAAATTTGTGGCTAAAAGTTAGTTATAGATAGGCTAGATGAATGAATTCCATAGAAGAAGATATCGCTACTGGTAGCTTGCATTGTGGCAAACATACCTGTTGGGTATGCGTCATGGCACATGGCCTAAAGGCGGGCAGTGTGGTCATCCACCATGCCTGTGATGACGCTGAAGCTGGTGAGGAAAGATTCCACCGTCTTCTTGAGCTAGGCTGCAAAGATGGCGTCAGAATGGGTGCATGCCACGACACGTGCCAGCTCGACACGGAGGCGCTGCAAAGAGTCAACATGGGGGTGGACGTCCCTGGCTTTCTCTATCAGATGTGTGGAGCTCCCCCACACAACCTCCATCTTTACCTATATCTCTCTATCTCTCTCTCTCTCTAGATATCGCTCTGCGGCAGACTCCACCACTGCTCAATCTAGGTACTTCTGTACTCTTTCTTTTGGAAGTGTAGTACATATATATACTATGTAGTACTAGTAGTAGTACTCGTACAAGCAATCAATGGTAGAAAGATACTACCACCGATATAGTTGACCTTCAAGTATTAAGTGCCTACCTAACCAACCCTGCATGCTTATCTAGGTAATTGTGCGGCCTCACGCATAGGCAAATCCCCACTTAGGCTGGTCATAGTGGGAAGTAACTTAGAGTAGTAGTAACATGCATATGTTACTAGTCTAATTTACTTCCTCTATAGTGGAAAATAACATAGGTGTGGTATCATGCAACTGTCTCATTTATTTCAATGTAGACTCATTTTGTCTTGAAATGTGTGATGTTATGGTAACATAGCTAGTTACCACAAGCCTCTCTATCATCATTTACTTGCTTGCTATCATCTAAATGCTTAGTTGGCAATACAAGTAGGACTAGGTTACTACCCAAGTTACTCCCACTACGACTAGCCTTAACATGGAGTACTAGTAATGCCTGTTCAAAAAAACATATACTCCCTCCATTTCAAAATATAAGATATTTTAGTTTTGTGAAAAGAGTGTATCTAGACCACCGTTAGTGTATATGTTCAATCTAAATGAACATATAAACCAAAAGCGGTCTAGATGCACTCTTTTCACAATGCTAAAACATCTTATATTTTGGAATGGAGGGAGTTCTAGCTAGTAGTACTACTGTTTTGTTAGTACCAAGACGTGGCCTTAAAAATCGGTGAGAAAATCTTGTGAACGTTATTAGATCTAGTATAGGTACCTACTACTAGTAGCACAATACTACTAGTAGTATTACTATGTTTTCTTTCACCTTTGCTGTCTCTCACCATCCATCCTCTCTCACACCTCCTGTGCAGCGTCCCACGCGCACCGGTCGGCTCATCTCTCCCTCGTCCCACTATGTGGCGCCGCACACATGTGGCTTCGTACGGTCGTGCTATGTGTGTGGGTGGCATGTTTTTTTTCTTGACAAGAGTCTCTAGCATGTTTTGAATTGGATACATAGAACCAATCCTGACAGTTGGGCTATACAATCCAATGGTTCAGAGCAGCTGGATTCATGTTGAACAGTACCTAGAGAAAACTCCACCATGTTCTAGAACCATCATACTTTAAGTCTGGTTAGAGAAAAATACATACATTAAGTCTATTAATAATAACTATCTTCTTTTCCATTCTAGCATCTAGAAGATTCTATTGATAGTCTTCATCACAATGAATGCTATGAAGAAAACTCAAAACACACTTCTCCATCATTCTAGAATCTTCTCTCTGGTTTCCGTAGACCATGTTACCAAAATTTTAAAGTTTTTGATAGCTAATAATTATTGACTTCTACATGATATACAAAGTACAAGAACCAAATATATACACCCATACTTTATAGATGTTGATCAAATTAATTTTTTTTCTGATTTACCTATTAATAGTAAGTTGCACGTGCCTTGCATGTGAGACTCAAATAGTAGGCGTATGATATATAATCATTATATAAAATTATAATTGGTAAAGAACAATAAATTATAAATTTTATCAACATCTATAAAGTATGGGTGTATATTTGGTCCTTGTACTTTGCATGTCATGTAGAAGTCAAACATTATTAGCTACCTAGCACATGAATTTTTTGATGACATGGTCTAGAGAAACAAGGGAAAAGATTCTAGTATGATGGAGAAGTGTGTTTTGAGGTTTGTGCATAGCATTCATTATGCCGAAGACTATCAATAGAATCTTCTAGATGCTAGAATGGAAAAAAAGATCCAACGCCTATAAATGTTGGGATTCGTGAATCTTGATTCAACGGTCAACATTCAAAGTTATTTGTACATTATATAGTGGTAAGGTAAGATAAGATAAGATCATACAAAAGTCCACGATTATTAGCTACAAGGGAGAAGATTCTAGTATGATGGAGAAGTGTGTTTTGAGGTTTGTCCATCGCATTCATTATGCTAAAGACTATCAATAGAATCTTCTAGATGCTAGACTAGAAAAGAAGATCCAATGGCTAGAAATGTTGGGATTTGTGAGTCTTGATCCAACATTTAATATTCAAAGTTATTCGTACACTATATAGTGGTAAGAGGTAAGATAAGATATCTCTATCTCTACTACTATAATGGAGCAATTTTGAATTGGATCCATAGCACCAATCCTGATAGCTGGGCTGTTAGATCCAATGGTTCAGAGAAGTTGGATTCTTGTTGAATAGTACCTAGAGGAAACTCCACCATGCATGTTCTAGAATCATTATGCCACCAGCCCCAAAATTTCTTAGCACAGTAGGCTGAGTTCTCTCTACTACTATAGTGGAGCAGTTTTGAATTGGATCTATAGCACCAATCTTGACCGTTGGGATGTTAGATCCAATGGTTTAGAGCAACTGGATTCGTATGTTGGATAGTAAAGACCTAAAGCAAACTCCACCATGTTCTAGAACCATCATGTCACCAACACCAAAATGCATAAATTAAGTATATTAATAATAACTATCTACACATACTGAGAATACAACCTACCGTGCTATGAAATTTTGGGGGTGGTGACATGTGGTTCGAGAACATGGAGGAGTTTGCTCTAGGTACTATTCAACACGAATCCAGCTGCTCTGATCCATTGGATCTAATAGCCCAACGGTCAGGATTGGTGCTATGGATCCAATTCAAAACTGCTCTATTCTTATCTTATCTTATCTTACCACTATATAGTGTATGAATAACTTTGAATATTGACCATTGGATCAAGACTCGCGAATCCCAACATTTCTAGTATGGAAAAGAAGATCCAACGACTAGCAATGTTGGGATTCACGAGTCTTGATCCAACAATCAATATATTCGAAGTTATTCGTACAATGTATAGTGGTAAGATAAGATAAGTTAAACAATAGTATTTTCTAGAGATGATGCTACAATGGAACGGTAGATCCAATGGCTGGCAATGTTGGGATTCGCGAGTTTTGATCCAACCGATCAAAATTAAAAGTTATTCGCAAAAAATATAGTGGTAAGGTACGATAAGAAAGACTATCAGTTGTATCTACTAGATGCCAAAATAGAAAAGAAGATCCAACCGGTTAGCAATGTTGGGATTCATGAGTCTCGATTCAACGGTCAAAATTCTAAGTTATTCGTACACTATAATGGGTAAAATAATGTACTATCCATAGTGTATCTTGTATTTAGATGCTAGCTAGAATGGACTAGTAAAAGGCACGTGCCACACACGTATATATTGTATATAATGTGAATTATCAACATTAAGTTGTTATTATTAACCAATATTCTTGTTAGAGAAAAAGGGCATACATTAAGTCTACTAGTAAAAGGCATGAGACACACACATATATATTGTATGAAATGTGATTTAGCAAATATCAAGTTGTTATTATTAGCCAGTAGTCTTGTTAGAGAAAAAAGTCATACATTAAGTCTACTAGTAAAAGACATGAGCCGCACACGTATATGCTGTATGAAATGTGATTTAACAAACATTAAGTTGTTATTATTAACCAATAGTCCTATTAGAAAAAAGGCATACACTAATTCTATTAATAATAACTATCTACACACATTGAGAATACAACCTACTATGCTATGATTTTTGTGTGTGTCTGGGGGGGGGGTTACATGGTGGAGTATGCTCTATGGGTACTGTCAACATGAATCCAGCTATTCTGAACCATTGGATCTAACAGCCCAATCGTCAAGATTGGTGCTATTAATAATAATTATCTACACATACTCAGAATATAGTCTATTCTGCTATGAAATTTAGGGGGGAGGGTGGGTGGGGTGTTAACATGATGGTTCTAGAACATGATGGATTTTTCTCTAGGTATGTACTAGCTGTTCAACATGAATCCAGCTGCTCTGCACCATTGGATCTAACATCCCAACGGTCAGGATTTGTGATATGGATCCAATTCAAAACTGCTCTATTATAGTAGTAGAAGAAAAGAAGATAACACTGTATAGTGTACGGTACAAATAACTTTGAACTTTTACCGTTGGATCTAGACTCGTGAATCCCAACATTGCTAATTAACCGTTGGATCTTATATCCATTCTACTCCCTCCGTCTAGAAATATAAGACATTTTAGCTTTATGAAACGAATGTATCTAGATGTCTTTTAGTCTATAGGCCGACATCTAGATACATTCATTTCATAAAGGTAAATTTCTTATATTTGTGAACAAGGGAGTAGCATCTAGAAGATTCTATTGTTAGTCTTCAACACAATGAAAGCAATGCACAAATCTCAAAACACACTTTTCAATAATTCTAGATTCTTATCTAGAGCACGTGGAGTATTAGGTAGGAGTAGCTAGGTTGATTTATACATGATATAGTACAAAGTAGAAGAACCAAATATACACCCGATACTTTATGGACGTGGATCGAAATTAAAATTATTTTTTGAGTTTCACCTATTATAATTATAATTTTATAGTCCCGTGCAAGGCACGTTCAAGTTTATAATGGATGTCCAGACCATGCTGGGGGTGACAACTGCTTACCGTTGTCTCTTTGATTTCTACGTCAAGTACTGTATCTGAAAGGAAATGGTTTTTTAACTCGCGTGGAGACCAGGAGGCGACCTCTCATGGAGTCGACCTTGTTCCTCCTCCTCTTTGCGACTGTAGCTCTTCTCTGCCAGATTACTTTACCCGTTTTCATTACTTTTTGCTGTGCTATTTCACCCGCATGACCGGGAACAAGTCCCGCCACAGAAGGGCTCGTGCCATGTCGGCGAAGCTGGCGGAAGAGAAGAAATCAGCTTGTCGTTCTGCCATTATGTTGCTACCGTTACCAGGCGATGCGACGATCAAAGGGTCCTAGTCGAATCCCTCGGTTGCAGGCGAGAGGTCTTCAACTCAATCTTCTTCGAAGCCGTCGCAGCCAGGGAAAGATACCATCAGGTAAATCTCCGTTCTTGCGCAACTTTCCATGTCTTTGGCCGTTTCTTGATTTCTCATTTACCTAAAAAAGCACATTCTTCCTCGATGGAGTTTTTAGGTCGGGCGGTCTTCGAATTCCATCAGTACTCCTGCCTGTAGAATCATCTTCACCGCCACCGATGGAGACTTATACCTTCAGGTAAATCTCTGTGCTTGGGCAACTTTCCATATCTTTGACCGTTTCTTGATTCGCTCATTTCCCTATTAGTACAGTTTTTCTCAATGTTGTTTTAGGTGGATCAGACTTCACATTCCCGCGACACTCCTGCCTGCAGAATCATCTTCACCATCGCCGATGGAGGAGGATCGGTACAGCCGCAAGGTAAGAAATCATTCGAATTGTTATTTCGTGTCTCTCTAACTTGATAGTTCTCTGGGTACACTTCTGAATTTATGCTCCCTGTTCATCTAACAAAATATTGCCTTCGAAATCGAGTTTATGGTGAAAAAGGTGATGGGAGATTTCCGCGTCAAGACAGCGGACAGAAGCGCCCTCGTCAAGAAGCCGCTGACAAGGTCGGGCTTAGCCTCCTCAAGAATCTCGCCATGGAATACTTGATTGAGCGTGACGAGCTAAAGCGGCAGAAGCCGCATGATGGAGATGTTGGGCATAAGCTTTGAACAGATCCAGGACCTCGAGGACCAGAAGGACAAACTCCTGGCCGCACAGGCAAAGCTGAAGCGTGAAACTATCGTCGATCTCCATCATTGAGCCGGCACATGGAAGACCTTAGTTAGTACTCCATCTGTTTTCACAATATTAAGCCTATTTACACAGCTAAAACAGCTTACAAAAAAGGCTTATATATTACGGAACGGAGGGACTAGTTGATGATCGGATATATAGATTGCAATATTACCCTAGTAAATTGAAAAACCTTTATTAGTAGTATGAATGTATGATCATGTACTTGCTGGTAAAATATTTGGTTATTTGGTGAATGTGATATGCATCAGCATCACCAGCCACAATGTTGCCAGAGCCAATTTTGGGTGTGATTATCTTTCCTACTATAATATAGTAGTAATTAGTTATTATCGCTTCCGTGCAGAGTGGTAGCTACCTTTCCATCGTTGTCATGCTGCATCTGACCAAGTTCACTTGCTCAAAGCCTCCATTCTTCTTTACTCCAAAAAAAGAGCTTCCATTCTTCCGCCATCTTCGGTTTTGGTCCTGCTGATGGCAGTGGAAGCGGTATCCCATTGATGGTGACCTTAGATCAGCATTCCAACTTTGTCTCTGTACAGCTGCAGTGTAGTATAATCATTGCGCCAATGATTATAGGGGAAGGAAGAGGTCACTGCTGGGAATCCCTCCTGAACATATGTACACTCCATAATTTATACATTGAAGGGATAACCACTTTTATAACCATTTAAAAGATTTTCAGGTGATTTTGTCAAATTAATTCGACCTTTAACTTGATGTGTGCTATTTGGTCGACAATTAGAAAACACTATTTAGTTATTTAGTAGTAGTATATAGATTCTTCCAATTTTTTACTACCTTGTGACATCTATTTTGATACGAAGGGAGTAGGATTATGCGTTAGCTACAGATATGGCCTTTATTTTTCATAGTGTCTACCTGGTGGGATAATTCTCCCCTGAGGAGAGAGGCCTACACATTAAAAGGTGTCTAGATATATTCGTTTCACAAAAGCTAAAACATCTTATATTTTGGAATAAAGGGAGTACATAGGATCTAATAAAGAGGGAAGAGAGGTACATATATGAGTAAAAAATGAGAGTGGCAAGAACAAGATGATGAATGAATATTCTATCAATGGTCTTCCCGACAATTTGTCACCCTGTTCGGAAAAATGCAACAAATCCATGAAAAATGAAAAAATACGCGTGTATTAGTTTTTATGTGACAATGACTGTGCCCCTTGTGCCCTGGCACACACCCAGAAAATATGTGGAATTTCTTGGACCGACTCAACTACAACCAGTCCATCGCAAAAAGAAAAAGGAAACTATAGAAAAAGGAAACGATGTCGTGAAACTAGGTCAAACTTTCTTATCTTATCTTACTATTGTGTAGTGTACAAATAACTCTGAAGGTTGACCGCTGGATGAATACTGGAAAATCGCAACATATCTAACCTCTGGATCTTTACAATTCTAGCATCTAGAAGATTCAATGGATAGTCTTTAGCACAATGAACGCTATGCTAAAACTTCAAAACACAATTCTCCGCCATTCTAGAATCTTCTCTGTCATTTCTCTAAGCATGTTACAATTTGTTTTGAGTATTATTATGTACCAAGAACCAAGTATACACCTAATAATTTATGGATATGATGTGGCTCAAAATTCTCTAATAGTCTTTTGAGCTTTACCTATTATAATTTTATAAGTGATGACATGTCTTACTTTCCATCTCATAGCTAGATATGACATGATAGTCTTTTATTTGAATCTCACGTTTGTTTTTTCAAAATGGGGATACCGCAGCCTCTTCACTCAAAGGATGCACAAATCGCTTTTATTAAAAACCAAGTACCGAGTATAGTTTACGGATCAGATAAGGTTGATACAAACACCAACCATGTGAACAAAGATAAAGATCTCACAAGACAACGCACACATCTCACGTGCAAATTATTATGCAAATACTTACTTCAAGAACATAGTTTAACCGTAAATCTGGTCAATAATATATAATTATATTTAGTAATTTTTAACCAATTTATTTATATTGGAAAAACAATTCCAATGGTATAATTTTTTGACATACAATTCATAAATTGGTGACCAAATTTATGGTCAAATTATTTTCTTCGAGTATGTATTTGTCTAATGAACCGAAATGGAGGTAGTATACTATATAGTAGTATTTTTTTCCCTAAAAGGGGAGTGTACATGTTTGATTCGTAGGATAGGAAAATCGTAGGAGTAGAAAAATGTATGATTGCAATGTCATGCCCACTCGAATCCTATAGGAATTCATATGAACCAAAGTGTGTTTGATTCAACCATAGGTGTTCGTTTGATTCAAAGGATTTCCCTAGGGATTCTGGAGGATTAAATCCTATAGGAAATTTTCCTATGACGGCTGTTTGATTTGTAGGATTGATTCCCATAGGATTTTTTCCTAAGGATTCATTTGTACTAGTTTTCATAGGATATCAAACATCCACCCATACCTCCTTTTCAAATTCCTATGGTGGAATCAAACACACTTTTGTTCATATGAATTTCTATAGGATTGAAGTGGGCATGACATTGCAATCCTACATTTTTCCTACTCCTACGATTTTCCTTTCCTAGGAATCAAACGTGCCCAATCTGAAAAAGAGGTATGGGTGTATGTTTGATTTCCTATGAAAACTAGTACTATGGGAATCAATCCTACAAATGAAACAACCATCGTAGGAAATTTTCCTATAGAATTTAATACTACAAAATTCCTAGGCAAATCCTTTGAATCAAACAGACCCTAGATTAGGAGTGCTTGAAGCAAAGGCCCTGCTCGTGACTGCGCATAGCTTTTTGCAGTAGGGACTACATGAAGTCTGCACCTAGGAAAGGTTGTTGGTGCGTTCATACCTCCCATTGCATTCGATGCATTTCGTCTAGCTCAGCTCCTGGCTAGTGTAGCAATAATCATAGAGTAGAGATCGCCAATTTTTTTGGCAGGTTCAACTTGTTCTAAAGTGAGATCGCCAAAATTTGAATCACATTGGCAGGCTTTTCTTTGAACTACCCGGCGCGACGCAATTCAAAAGTTTCTAACCTACCACCGACACCGTTGTGATACATATAAAACAGGCCGTATCCCACATCTCTCACTCGACCTTAGAGCCGGAGCATCTCCCATGAACCGCCGTCCCTCCCCACCACCACTGCCTCTTCATGAGGTACCGTTGTGACTGAAGGCACCAGTCCCTTGTTTAGCAAGATGGAGCGGCTTTCCCACGCCGACGACCACTGTGCCAGCGCATTCACAGCGTCGCTGGTAAACAAGGTACGGTCGCCGCAAAGTACCATCTGCTTCACGGACTCCCTGGTCTCTGGCATAGGAGAGATGGGAAAACGACATGCCCCCCCCCCATTCGACTGCAACAACGCGAAGCGTAAACTCGTCTCCTCCCCATATGAAGGTTGTTGCACACTTTATGCTTCCTTTCGTTATGCACCTTATTACTATCAAAAGTACTACGCCGTTTGTTACAGTGTACTACATCTTGCTCATATACTCGATCGTTACTAAAGTTTGCTAGAGCCTTCATTACCATCATTATGAAGCTCCTCTGACATCTGTGGAATATCTCCTAAAATGATTCTAGTTGGGGCGTACAGGTTTATAGATAGCACAACTAGTATACGTCAACTCTAGCTGACGTCCTAAGCCGAATTAGTATGTCATTACCCCTTGTTTAGAGTATAACCAGGCGATCCCTTCTAGTTATGTTATCAGTATTATAGTCAAGCTTGCAGGTTAGTCGATTGTATTGGAACTTCATGTGTTTTCTTCTCACTCAGGGTGACATATAGTTAGAGTATTCATAGCGGAAGAACTCTACTAGAGTTGCGATGGGAATCATTGCTTTTCGAGCCATCAACCTCTGTAAGAACTCCTAATAATTTCCTCTTTTTTCACACGATTCCATGATAAATCTGAAAAGCTATTTGCTTCCAATGCAGGAAATAGAGTCAGAACAAGGTCTCAGACTCTACTTAATCTAGTTGAAATGACAACCAGGCTAAAAAAGACAATAATGCAAAAACATCAGCATAAAAAGTTTCGTCCTAATCCCGCACCAGTTGGTCTAGTTGCACTGGTGGCTGCAATTAGAAAAATACACATGCCACAGCCGCTAGTATCCTATCCGGTTACCCAGGAAGAATTGGCAGCAGAACCAGTTTCAATAGCAGGTTCTCATCAACGAACTGGTTATGATCTCCCAACGACCTTTAGTACTGACAGAGACATATACTCCCTTGCAAATGATCTTGACACCAAATTTTTTATATGTTCAGAGACTAGTAGTAGCATGCCCTTTTATATGTTATATGTATACATTGATATTTCGATGTAATTTTTTTAGTTGCACTACGACGAAGATTAACAAGGGGGCCGAAGATGGGAAAAAATCTTGAGCAGATGCTTGAAATAACTAAATCAATACTTCCGATCACATCTATAGCAGGATTCAGAAGGCCACTGGATCCACATGAATCTGCTTATATTACATCGATCACAGGCGTTTTCGTGAGAAATGATATTCCCATCCTACCTTCATGGAAACACCACTGAAATACCCCCGAGCATTTTGAAGGTTTACTAAAGAAGTTACATGTAAGTCCTCTGTCTCTTGGACATACTCCATTGCTCTGTGCCTTGTCTTCTTAACTTGCCGTTTGTTATATATGCTCCTCATTGTTGTCTACAGAGATTTTTCATGTACGATGAGAATAGCGAGGAAGTAAAGGTCGTTCTCAAAAACATATTCTCCGCATGTTTACGCCAGCAGCGCCACAAGCTAAAGAAGCAACACTTCTCTGGCAAGTGTTTTAAGGATGTTACAAGAACGTCTCCTGTGGATCACATGACTGATGATAAGTGGGGTAATCTTCTCCACCACTGGCTTGATATAAAGAATGAGGTATGCTTTGAGAAGACTAAGGCTAGATCGCATTGTCAATTCGTAATTATCCATGTGTTTTACAAGTCTCATTTTGTAGGCTATCGCTCAAAGGAACTGTTCCAGCCGTAATAAAGTACGATTAGTAAGTCATATAGGATCCCGCAGCAATTGGTAAGGAACTATTGTTCTATACTGTATATTTTAAATAAGTATGTAATTGATGTTGTGGAATCTGTATGCATCTTATCTTTCGACCTCCGTTTCCACCATGTGATGCAATTTATCCAAATGCAGACGAAGTCTAATGCGGATCAAAAAGAGGTTGACTATGCAAGAGAAATTCGAGGGAGGCTAGATCAATAGATATGGTTCATTGTAAATAAAGTTGTTGTAAGTCTTCTCTGCATTTTGTGATGTTGCACTTGCAGTGATTTATACATATAAGTTTGATATGCAACCTTGCTTGGACTGCTTCTTAGTTTTTGTTGGGGATATAATTTCCAGGTATCCTCAGCGTACCTCACTGAACTGGGTGGCCCACTTTGGGTTAGAGCTTTGCTTCACGGGCGGCCCAGTCAGAGAGAAAACGGAGTCCCATCCGGCTACGAGAAGGCCCAGAAGACATACCAACATAGGCCCATAGTGTTACTAGTAGTTCAAGATGTACTCTGTAACTGACTCTTAGTGGTAGCCAGATAGATCTCTCCTGTAAACCCTAGGCCGGATATCTATATAAGCCATCCTAGGGAGAGACTTTAGGGCACCCTCACAATAGTCTACAATCTCAACTCACATAGTCGAAACACTTGTAACCCATATTCCGGCTTTGCCGTATTACTGGATTGCTAGCAGGAGTAGGATCCATCCAAAGCGGGTGGATTCAAACCAGGGTAAACTTGTGTGCTCACCGTCCTGGAATCCCGTATGACTCACACCCCTCACTTCCACACGACTCGAGGACCCCCTCATGGCGTACTTGTCATCAACACGACGATAGTTGGCGCCCACCGTGGGGCATGTGAGCTTCGGATCTATGTTCCGAGCGGAATCTGCAAGAATCGGAATTAGCGAGACTATCACCGTCGGTCGCATCCTCTATGCCAGTGACGTCCCTCTCATCGTCCTCGACGATACTTGGATTCCGGATAAGGAAGCCGTGACCACCTACACCATCATGTCTTTTGGTGAGATCGATCTTTACATCGATTTCGCTAAACCTGCCCAACCCACCCAGCGGTGATGATAGAGGCAAAAGAAATTTCTGGGTCCTCTTTGTCCGTGGAGACGGCAGACTTCCGGCTTTCAGAAAACCCTAAACCCACCCAGACTGCACTAGTTGCAGATATAGTGGAGAAAGCTGAACCTGAGGCAGATCTTGTAGTACAAGTCGGATCTGGAGTGGATCTCCCTAGCGAGGTCGAATCCGAGATCGATCCACCTACGGAGGTCAAAATCCAGGAGGAGCAAGAAGATAACTCTGGTTCCGGCTCTGATAACACCGGGACAGACCGACCTCTCCTGAGATACAACGTTGAGGCGCATGATGATGCAGGACGCAACCGTAGATGCAATCCTCGAGTCCATCAGGTGTTTCGACGAAGCCTACTGTGAAGACCGCGGCTATCTTAGGAGGAACAAATCGGACTTTGTCGGATATGTTGGATCTAGATCCGGCTCTGCCGATGCTGAAGACAACACCGACTCGGTGCTGGAGGATATGGGAACAAGCGTCGAATTACCGGCATCTTTGGATGACTCCATGACGTCGGCAGATTTCTGGAAGTTCTCCGCGGAATATGAAGAGGAGCTTAACTCCACAGCTGATGCAGAAGGAGAAGACATGGATGAAGGACCCGGAGAAAACTCTCCCAAAGCGCAGGACAACATGGATCTCGGAGATGATCTCGAGAACCAAATGGCCGAAAGTACCAATCAAAGTTTGACTCTGGGAAACGGGCCCAAAGCTGTCTTTGCTACCGGCGCTGCCAAGAAGGCAAAGAAGAAAAACAAAAAGAACAAGACCCCGGCAAAGGATCTTCCGGCAGAGGAAGTGATTGCCGAGGAATACGAAGAAGACTCGGATGGAGCACTTATCCCAGATGAGCCAAAAGAAGAATCGGTGGATGGACACATGATCACTGAAGGTGCGCGTAAACTCATCGATGCTGCATTAACCACACCTATCCCTACAGCTGTAGAGCTTACTGCTGAAGAATTTGATGAAAGGGCCCAGGCCCTAGAAGCGCGTCGTCAAGTACTCTTGGATGAAGACAAAAACAGCGAGGAGGAGAAGAAACGCATGGCAACAACGGAGGAATACGTCTCTCGGCAGCATCAAAAGACCCGGAAGCGCCACACACGTGACGATCAATTCCCAGAAGTACATAAGGTTCTCTTCGAAGGAGACCCAGGGATGCCTCGTCTCGACAGCAAAGGAGATCTGGTGTATCCAACACCAGTACAGAACATTGTTGCAGCTCGAGATATCCTGTCGAATAATCCAGGCCTAGGACAGGTTCGATTGGGCATCAAGATACTTACCAAGGGTCTAGAGCAGCAAAGGGGCGCGACATCCAGAAGCAGAAAACTGGTCTCCAAATCCGACCAATGTCACCCGGACTCAACCTGGAATGATATAAGGCCCCAGCATGTACCGGAACAGCACTACCGTTCCGATCGTCAGGAAGACAACTACTCAAGAAACGGATCTTCAGGACAACATCACAAAGCTACAGGTGACTGGCGCAATGTCGCTCCAACTACCGAGCAAGAAGCAATTGCTGCACTGTATCCGAGAAAACCTCCCCGATGAGAGTCGAACAATCGTAGGGGAGAAGACAAAGAGAAACATCGGGAGGAGGACCATCAAAGAATGCTACCTCCTAGACCTACAAACCGTTCGGCTGAGCCCTACAGTGGTGGGAGTGACGGACGAAGGAACAACGGAAACCATGCCGGGACAAGCCAACAGGGAGCTCCTCGCAATGAAGACCATCCCCAGAATCGGAATAATGACGCTCCGGATAGAGGACGACGATCAGCCGGAAACAATCCAGCTGCCCCACCCTCTCCACCAAGCAGCCATCACAACGGCTCTCAAGGACGCCAAGGAGGACGTCGTGGCAGAGGAGGTGGTGGTAGAAGCCGAAGTCCGGCTCCAAGGCACCGCAGCCATAGCCGTCACTCAGGACGACAATCTTTGTCTCCAAGTGATGCGCGACACAGGATAAACTCCAACATAGAAGCGTGGCGCTATGAAAATGATGACATATACGTGGGCCCAAAATGCTTTGGACCACGCATAAGGGCCACAAAATTCCTGGAAGAATTCGCTATCTCAAGACACATTCAGGCCTACGACGGTATAGCTCGGCCAGATACTTGGCTCCAGAATATTTTCCAAGCTTGTTGTATCGTGAAAGGCGGAAATAGCCTGGTCGCAACCCGATATCTCCCACTCATCTTGCGGAAGACGGCACAATCATGGCTCAATGAACTTCCGAAGAACACCATCCACAACTGGTATGACATGCAAAGTGCGTTCTTTCGGAATTTCGAAGGGACATATCAGAGGCCCTGTACGGTAGGAGACCTACAGCGTTGCACCCAGAAACCTGGAGAAACTTGCCGAGATTATCTCGGACGACGGATGGACACCAAGAAATCGAGTAAATGACCAGACTGCGATTGAAGCTTTCATTGCAGGACTCCCAATTGGTTTACTACGTCATCGCTTGAAGTGTGACAAGGTCACTGATTTGGGAGAAATGATAGAAACAACGAGCAAGTATGCATATGCTGATGACAACACAGAGTGATTACTGAACGCCCTAGCTATGCCACAGTCGGCAAAACAACCAAAGCAACAAGCTCAGAAGCACAAGAAACCTCGGATGAAAAGCCCAACGTGGAAACGGTAGTGGTTACTGCTACTTTCGGGTCTGGAGGACGAGGAGGACGTGGCGGTGGCCACGGACGGGGTCGTGGGACATCAAGAGTTCAAGGTAGAGGAGACCAGCAACCTGGCAAAACCTACTCTTGGGCCGACATTGCCAATAACCCATGTGTGCATCACCTTGACACCAATCAGGGCTCGTCTCACACAAACGCCAAGTGTCGTTTCAATGAAGACATTAAAAAAGATGACACCGCTGGCTACAGGGCTAAGCGGAAGAAGGGAAAGAAGAATCTTGAAAAGGACAAAGAGACCAAGGAAGATTTTGACATGGAGGAAGATGATGCTTCAAATCCAAAGCCGGAGGGGAAGAAAACCTTTCCCACAAAGAAAGACACCTATGTCACCTTCCTCGGATCTCAACCAGCTAAGGTCAAGAAAGCAGTTTTGCATGAGCTCAAGGCGATAGTTCTGGCTGTCCCTCAGTACCTGGACTGGTTGGAAGTTGCAATCACCTTTGACCGTGTTAATCATCCACCTAAGTTGCATAGGCAAGGAAAATATGCCTTAGTCATCAATCCACTTATTGATGGCTATGGTTTCTCCAAGACCCTCATGGACAGTGGTAGGAGCATCAACATTTTGTATGTCGAAACGCTACGCTGGATGCGAATCTCGAAGACCCAGCTGAATCACAGCTCCGTGATCTTTCATGGAGTTGTCCCAGGAAGACAAGTAAATTCCCTGGGAGAGATCACTTTGGATGTTACCTTGGGAACTCCAAAGAACTATCGGACATAAGCACTTTCCTTCAAAGTGGTCCTGTTCAAGAGCGCGTACCATGCTATATTCGGACGTCCGGCTTATTGGACTTTTATGGCTCGTCCGTGTTAGATTTACAATATGATGAAAATTCCAGGTCCCAATGGCATGATCACTATCAGGGGAGACCTGAAGAAAGTGCGAGGATGGAAATGCCGCCTTTGCTGAAGCCGTGCTGCACGCCCAGGAGTACCAGGAGATCAAAAAGACCATCGATCCGTCCGAGATGCCTGCAACAAAGAAGGAGGTGACAAAGCCGAATCCGCAGTTCAAGGCATCGGAAGAGACGAAGAAGATGTCGTTGAAGGATGATGACCCCTCGAAGGTGACCCAGATAAGCGTAGGCCTAGATTGTGCATAGGAAAGCGTGCTCGTCAAGTTCCTCTAAGAAAATCAAGATATCTTCGCATGGCAGCCATCTAACATGACCGGAGTACCTACGGAACTTGCTGAGCACTCTCTAAATGTAAACCTGAACGCTAAACCCGTCAAACAGTCCCTACGATGTTTTGGCGATGTAAAGCGTAAGGCAATAACTAAGGAACTAGCCCGACTCGAGTTAGCCAGATTCATAGAAGAGGTCATCCATACAGATTGGTTGGCCTACCCTGTAATGGTCCCTAAAAAGGAAACCACTGATTTAAGGATGTGTGTTGATTATAGTGCCTTTAACAAGGCTTGTCCCAAAGATCCGTTCGCTCTGCCTAAAATTGATCAAGTTATCAATTCTACGGCAGGCTCAGAACACCTATGTTTGCTCGACGCATATTCCGGTTATCACCAAATTCGGATGAAGGAATCAGATAAAAACAAAACTTCATTCATAACCCCCTTCGGAACCTTCTGATTTTTATGATGCCCTTTGGGTTGAAGAACGCAGGAGCTACGTACCAGCGCACTATGCAGCGTTGCCTCCACGATCAAATCAGACGCAAAGTACATGCATATGTGGATGATATTGCGGTGATGTCCAAAAAGAAGGAAACATTAATTTCCAAATTGGAGGAAACATTCGCAAATTTACGACAGTACAACATTATGCTTAATCCGAAGAAATGTATCTTTGGAATCCCAGCCGGAAATTTGTTAGGTTTCATCGTGTCTCAGAGGGGCATAGAGGTGAACCGAGACAAGATCAAGGATATACTCAATATTTCCAGGCCAACTCGCCTGAAGGATGTTGAAAGACTCACTGGTTGCATTGCTGCAGTCAGTCGGTTTGTAAGCCGACTCGGAGAAAGAGCCGCACCATTTTACAAGCTCCTAAAAAAGACCAAGAAATTCGTTTGGACTGATGAAGCTAAAGCTGCACTACAAGACTTGAAAGAAGTACTCTCATCTGCTCCTATCCTTGCAGCACCAGAACCAAGAGAACCGATGTTGCTCTATCTCGCTGCGACAAATAGGGTCGTCAGTGTCGTCATGGTAGTGGAGAGACCAGAGGAAAGTCAGGAACACCTGGTGCAACGTCTGACTTACTATCTCAGTTAGGTCCTAACTGAGTCAAAACAGCGGTATCCGCACTATCAAAAGCTGGCTTATGGTGTGTTCTTCGCATATCGTAAGTTACGACACTATTTTCAGGAACATCCAATTACCATGGTGAGCATAGCTCCCATGAGAGATATAATCAACAACAGCGAGGCTACATGACGCGTCGCGAAATGGGGCATAGAGCTTTCAGCTTTCGATATTGAGTATGAACCTCGGACAGCAATCAAATCCCAAATCCTTGGTGACTTTGTTCTGATTGGACAGGGACAAAGGAGAATATGACCCTCCCTGAGTCAAAATATTGGACCCTATATTTTGACGGGTCTAGGGCTCGAGGGGGCTGGCATGGTACTCATATCACCCCAAGGAGATAAACTTCTATACGTGTTGCAAATCCACTTCACAACGATAAATAACATTGCCGAGTATGAAGCATTGCTGCATGGAATCTGGATTGCTAAGGATATTGGCATCCGATGTTTGATGTGTTACAGAGATTCAGATCTTGTTGCACAACAAGTGTTGGATATTTGTAATGCAAATAAACACATGGCAGCATACAAAGCTGTCGTGGATGATTTATCTAAATCGTTTGAAGGGTTTGAGGTTCAACACTTCCCTCGAGGAGAAAATGAGGAAGCAGACGCATTATCTCGAATAGGCTCTGCATGGAAAGAGGACCCGGATGGCGCTTTTTTAGAGCACCTCAAAGTTCCATCCATAAAGCGAGTACACGAGGAATATCCGACCAAATCCGACTCACCATTAGTAGCAGTTCTGGCTATAATTCCTAGCTGGACTCAACCCTACCTTGATTACTTGGTAGATGGCAAATTACCCAAAGACAAAGTTCTGAGCCGACAGATCGTTCGATGAGCAAAATCCTACATTATAATTAGTGGTGAGCTCTATATGCAGAGTCTATCTGGGGTCTTTCAGCGCTGTGTATCTCCGGAAGAAGAAGTGGAAATCTTAAGAGAGATCCACGAAGGAGAGTGTGGTCACCATGGTGCAGCCAAATCTTTAGTGGCAAAAGCTTTTCGACACGGTTTTTTCTGGCTTACAGCCAAGGCAGATGCCAAACGGCTGGTCAAGACATGCAAGCGGTGCCAAAAATACGCCAAACAAGCTCATGTTCCGGCTGAGCAGTTGCGAACAATACCCATAACATGGCCTTTTGCACTCTAGGGGCTTGACATGGTAGGGTCGTTCAAACAGGCTCCAAGTGGATTTACTCACCTCTTAGTGATGGTGGATAAATTCACCAAATGGATTGAGGCTAAACCCGTCACTAGTTGTGATGGAGCAACAGCCAGAAGATATGTCGAGGATGTTATAATCCGGTATGGTTATCCGCATAGCATTATCACGGACAACGGGTGTAATTTCTATATGGGAGAGCTTGCCGAATTATGCAATGAGCAAAGTATCCGGCTTGACATCGCGTCAGTCGCACATCCGCAGGCCAATGGACAAGTGGAAAGGGAAAATGGTTTAATATTACAAGGCATAAAACCAAGAATCGAAGCACCACTTAGACGTGCTGCAGGGGCTTGGGCGGAGGAATTACCCTCTATAATATGGAGCTTGCGAACAACTCCAAACAGGTCAACAGGATACACACCTTTCTTCTTGGTCTGGGGTGCTGAAGCAGTTCTTCCTAGTGATTTGATTCATAATTCTCCTAGAGTTGCCGTGTATATCAAAGAGGATGCCGACATTTCTCGACAAAATGATCTCGACTTAGTCGAAGAAGTTCGCGTCGTTGCTGTAATGAGATCAACAGCCTATCAGTAGAAGTTACGCAAGTATCAAAGCCAGAGAGTCAGAAACCGATCTTCAATAAGGGCGATTTGGTTCTCCGACTTGTGCAGCAAATAAAGCACAAACTTTCCCCAGTATGGGAAGGGCCTTTTTTGGTTAGTCGAGTATTGCATAATGGTTCATACTACCTAACTGATATGTGGCCAGTCTAGGAAAGTCCTGCTACTAAGAAGAGAAAGAGAGCTGGAGGCAATACAAATCCGTAAGAATTAGACTGACCATGGAATATTGCTTAGCTATGTCCCTTTTATGCTTAGTTTATTGTTCTTTGTAATCATATATGTGTACATGTTCAATGAGAAATAAAAATAGTTGTTTCCTCAAAATTTTGTGAGAAGTTTCTACCATCTTATTTCCGAATGATCATGTCACAGACGAAAATCCCAGAATACTTGAAAGTACTTTATGCTCATGTTTGTTCTGGTTTAGATTTCTGATTCTAAAAATGCTACCTGCGGGTATAAATATAAATTTTATAGTCTATACTTTGGTTATTTTTCTGATTGCTGGATGCAGGCATTTTCCGAGTAGTGAATTGTTGGTACTAGAAGTCGGCTTTGTTTCCAAGTTTAAACTGATTTAGCAATTGAGCTCCATTGCTCGGCAAAGTTTTTGTTCTAAAGGTTTGCCGGCTCACGAAAGGGAAGAGGCGGAAAGCCAGATAAACGATAAGTGTAGACAAAAAAAACAAGTACTTATGCAAACATTTCAGGCACATAAAAATTTAAGCCAAAAGTGTTGAATAGATAAAAATTGGCACTAGCAAAAGTATCACACTACTTATTTACAGATCCATAATGTTTTTCAGAATAACACATTTGTTTTGATGATCTATGATGCAGGATGAGAGGTAGAAATTGTCGGCTCGCTGTATACATCAGCCACACCTTGATAACGATTCGAGATGTTCAAATCCGATGCAGTTTGATCATCGTCGGAAACTTCAGCTGTTTCTTCGGAAGGCGGAAGCGGCGTGTCCATGTGGGTGAAGAAGGGAGTGTCGTAGCTGGTTAAGTCAGCCACGTGACACCCATATCCGGCACAGGAGTCCATGATGGCCTTGATATCTTGCTCCTGTCCATCTTCATCCACAGTAGAATATCCCCTAGTCACTTGCCAGATCTCCATGCTTCCATGGTGGATCATGACCATGGTGAGAGCGTTTTGCGCTACGGTTCGCGCGTAGGACATGGTCCAATCCTGAACAAGCTACGGCATCTCCTTGGCTTTGTCCCGCACCTGAAAACCGGACATGCTGTGCATATTTGGAACCTTGAGAACTTCGCCGATATACTCGATGGATTGGCGGAAGTCATGAAGAAGATCACCGACTTGTGTAAGCCGGCTGGTGCGAGACTCGGCAGAAGCTGAGTCTAGTAAGTTCAAAAGACCTATTCATATAATGCAAAATGGTTAGTAGAAGAAATCCAACATCGAAAGAGTCGAAGAATGAATGCAGACAAGTCAGTAAGATGGAAACATACTAAAGATGACATCATCGACTTTGGTTTTCTCCTCACGAAGGATCTGGAGTTCATCCCGGAGTGCCTCAGTGATATCCCTCTCTCTGAATAAGTCATTACTGAGATCCGAGATTTTCTTATCCTGAGTCGCAATCTTACGATCATGCTCATCGGTGGCCATGGAGGAGGATTCGAGAATCTGAGCAATGCTCTTGTCATGATCCGCCTTAAGCTTGTCCAGCTCTTGTTGGAGGTCCTTGTTATCAACCACCGGAGTTTTAAGGTTCTTGGCCTCTTCAATCATTGGACTGGACTGCTTTACAAGTGCTCTAAGTCAAAAGAACAACAATTCAAAAAAATATTCGACTATGAAAACGCAGGACAAGGTTTGAGTCTCGGAATTCTCATCCTTGGAAACATTTAGTTCAGCATTCTCAAGTCAGAGAGCTTTGATCTCTTTCCGCTAGATGAAGATATTCTTCAACAATTCCTGGTTATATGAATTAACTTTCTGTATGTCAGAATACCCAGAGTCAGAACTCTACTAAAGACTCGGGCTAATATTGTAACTAATATCAGCACGAGCCTTGGGGGCTACACTAGTTATTTCTTTGGCATCCTAAGGAAGCATAAACCCGGATTGTCTGTCCAACTTTACGCTTGGGGGCTAGAGGATATGATATAGAGTACCATAAAGGAAAACATGAGTTGGAATTCCGACTTACATGATGTTCATGTGTGAGCTTGCTTAGGCACATGTTCACTTCAGTGGTAACCTTCTAGGCGAGGGTGAGTGGAATAATTGGAGGTAGTGTAAGCACACCAGCTCTTAATCCCTTGTCGTGAAGGCGGACTTGTTCGAGAAGTTCGAAGTACTTGACGTCCTCCGCTTCTTGTTCTTCTTCTTCGGCATAAATGGTTTGGCTTTCAAGGCATTCCTTGGCCAACCGTTGGATCTCCTCCACAGATTTACGAGATAAGCCAAATTTGGCAAGTCCCGGATTGCTCAGGAGGTTGTCGGTGAAAACTGCTGTCGGGGGATCATTACCCGAAGAGGATTCACCCTTATCAAAACCTGAGTCTCCCATGGTGACGACAGTCTGTGACTCAAGGATCGTTGGCTCCGCTGAGGGAGTTGGATCTTCTACAACGATCGAAGATGGAGTAATCTCCGGCGCTGCAGAAGGTGGAGGGGTAGGAGTCAGAGGAGCCACGCCAGTAGAAGCCAAATTTAGCTTCGACTGGCGCAGGGGCTTGGCAGTAACTCCCTTCCCCTTGCCCTTGATGAGTTGTTTAGCACTAAGAATGTAATAGAACAAAGAACATTACATCTCGGAAGAAATCGCAAGTGAAGTACAAAGGAGGAAGTTGTGAGGATAGTTACCTTTTCACGACGGGCACCTCCTTTGTGTCGATAGCCACTGTCGGAGCTTTACGCTTCCGAGGAACAATGTCCGGCAGTGGAACCAATTCCTCCTCTTGAGAAAACTTAGGAGGATACCCCTCGATAGGAGCTAATTCCGACTCAGAGAGGTCGGCAAGCTGAAAAGAAGACAGTATCTGAGTATTGCGAAGTAACTTAAAGATGAGCACATAAAAAAGGGGTTGTTGCTAAGGCTTACCAGCACAACGGGATCTTCCGTTGTATGCATGTCCAGGGATACATCCGGAATCTTCCTTCCGATCCGCTCCCTTATCAGCCACTTAATCTGGCTTATATAATCCTTTGCCGTATAAGCTCTGGGGCTGAGGCGGAGGGACTCCTTTTTGGATGACGTGATGGAATGTATCAGTCGATCTTCGTGGTGTTGGAGGGGTTGGATCCGGCGTGATACCCAGCACTGGACCAAGTCGGACCCTCTCAGGCCCTTGTGCTTCATCAGATATTCGATCCGCCTCTTGGCAAGTAGTAGATCATCACTGAGAGCCAGAGCGACCTCATCCCAAAATGCTTGAGGCGTGGTGGCTCCATCGACAAAATCCGGTAATGCAGTATCTTTGCCAGTAGCGGGAATATCCTTATGATAGAAAAAACTAGTCGGCCATTGCTTGACCGACTCACTAGCTAAAATCCGAGGATAAACACGCTCACACCTATTGAAAAACTAATAGTGTCGGTAATGTAAGGATTATCGGCAGAGATGGAATTTCTCCAGACTATGAAATAGTACCGAAGGAGAGTGAGACTCAGCCTAATGCCGAGATACCCCTCGCACAAAGATGCGTAAGCGCTCATCGCTAAGAGGGAGTTTGGGGGGAGATGGTGGAGTTGAACTCCATAATGATCTATAACCTCGGAAAAGAAATCTGAGGGAGGGAAACTCAGACCTCTGTCCAGGTGAGTTCTGAAGTGCACTCGCTCGCCGTCGTGAGGATTGGGGACGGTTTCGCCGAAGCCGCTCCGCCAATCGCCGGCGCGGAGGAGCCCTTCTTATTCTACGCCATGGAGCTTGTCGTCGTCGAGGACGCACGGGATCTAGACCCCGCGGTTGATCTCCTTTTCCACCGCCACTGCTGTCACTGTCATCGATGCCGCGCTGAAGGATGATGTGGAAGCCATTTTTCCGCTGCGCCGGTGACCTTGGATGGACGACACTGGGAATTTCTGGAGGCAAGGGAGCTCTGTGCGCGTGGGAGAAGTACGGGAGAAGGAAACGACGCTGAGAACAGGTGAAGAAGATGAGGAAAAGGAATCATCACCCCTTATAACCGCCAGCTGCGCCAAGATTCGTGCAAATGTTACAGTAATTATGCCACGCATCGTGGATAGAACTGGGAAACCCCACGTGCTGATTACACCGCCTCGATCTTCACGCACGCATTGAAACGGCGCCTCGGTTCCATGAAAGGTGGACCCACCAACGGTTGTGCCGACAGGAAATGTCTGTCAGTGATGTGACTTGACCATGACTGGTGTCAAATGACGTCAGAAACCAAGTTCCGGCTTAGTGTGAATTTAGAGACTGGATAACGTATTTATAGGTCCGACTCGTTTTTGAGACCCGGATCGTATCTTTTCTTGTGAAGTTTCAGGAACCCTTAGAGATTCTGCAAGCTAAAGATCAAGTTAGACGATGATGAATCCGACATTCGATCTTGGAGGCCTCTGGGGGCTGCTGTTGGGGATATACTTTTCGGGTATCCTCAGCGTACCTCACTGACCAGCGTGGCCCACTTCGGGTTAGAGCTTTGCTTCACGGGCGGCCCAGTCAGAGAGAAGAACGGAGTCCCATCCGGCTACGGGAAGGCCCAGAAGACTTACCGACATACGCCCATAGTGTTACTTGTAGTTCAAGATGTACTCTGTAACCGACTCTTCGTCGTAGCCGGATAGATCTCTCCTATAAACCCTAGGCCGGATATCTATATAAGCCATCCTAGGGAGAGCCTTTAGGGCACCCTCACAATAGTCTAGAATCTCAACTCGCAAAGGCGAAACCCTTGTAACCCATATTCCGGCTCTGCTGTATTACTGGATTACTAGCAGGAGTAGGATCAATCCAAAGCCGGTGGATTCGAACCTGGGTAAACTTGTGTGCTCACTGTCCCGGAATCCCGTACGACTCACACCCCTCTCTTCCAAATGCCTCGAGGACCCCCTCATGGTGTACTTGTCATCAACACGACGATAGTTTTGTTTTCATTTTCCTTCATAATTTGCAACTAAAGTCAGTTTCAGTTATGAATTGTACAAACAGTTCGCATATCATGCACCTCATAGTGTTTACACAGGAAGCCACGTTTTTAGGTCTTATTAGTAAATAACATAAAAAAAGATACACGACAAAATGATCTTTTTACTGAAGTGTATAAGATGCGTTATCAGCACTGCATGTTTCTCTGTAGTAAATTCACTTCCCGTACACATGTCTATCAACTGAAAACTTTCCAGGCTGAATTGAAAGTGGAGCTAGCAAATCCTGGGAAAGACTGTTCAGTAAAAACTCCAAAAGAATGTGTGGATTTATTTTCCAAGGCACTACAATGAGGTGCTATAGCCAAGAATATGTTGTTGTGTAATGCTGGGTTCCCAGCGAGCTCATCAAAGTCCAGGTTCAAGTTCAAGTCCAACTCCAAAGCCATTTCTTTGCATATTCAAGTTCTAGATGAACAACTCCAAGCTAAACAATCGTTATCGTCTGCCCTAAGTGTATACAATGAACGTTTGATCACAAAGTTAGAAGAAATTTTAATTCAGCTCAAGCACTCCGTAGAAAATAAGGAGAAAGTCATGAAGATGCTCAATATTTGTGGTTGAGCACTAAAAGTTGAGGTCAGTTCCTTTGTCGTGAAATGGAACCTGAAGCTGAAAGTATTTGTCTGGGCACTAGTCTGCACTTGTTATGAACTTGGGTTGTTTCCTTGTTGCGACATGTCTTTAATTTGTATGGTACCTTATAATATACTTCCTCTGTTTCAAAATATACCCCTTTTTAGGAAAGTTGTTTTAGCTTGCTAAAGATCCTTATTGCATCAATGGAGGTACTATTGGGGAACAGAATGAACCAATATAGAAGTAGTATGGTTCCCGAATGTGTGATCTCTGGATTCCTAGCCTGCTTAATATTGGTGCTTTATATGCTGCAAGGTTGGATTGTTGGGTACTAATATGTGTGGATGGAGAAAATTGCATCTAACACCAGTCTTTGTGGCATTTGTTGCACAGAACACAGAAACATGACCTTTTTGTGGCTAGCACGGTTTGTGGCTTAATTTTTTGCACCTGGCCAAAATAAACATATGAAACTGATGGGTTAGAGCATCTCTAACCCATCCCATAAACGACAATGGAGGAGTAAATTTACTCCTCTAACGGCCGAAGCCGCACCAAACCTAACCCTAACCCCTATCGTCGTTTAGAGGAGAATAAATATAGGACTTGCCACCGCGACCTCAACTCCTTTATTTTTTCTCCCCCACCAGCACGTTCGCTGTCGGCCCACTGCCCTTCGCCGGATCTGTGCTCTGTCGATGGCCAGCTACCCTATGTGCTTCATGTGGTAGCCTACATCGCTGGAATAGGCCACCATGAGCCATTTTCCCTGGCCACAAATGCGCCGCCGAGTTTTGCTAGATTCTACGGACCGTGGCCAGGATTTGCCGTGATACGATCAGATCCCGGAGGCCAAGCACCCTCCGACATGACTACACACCATTGCAACTCCCCGACCGAGCTTGCAGTAGTGGCGCCCCAAGCACCCGCGCTGCCACTAGCTCCGGATCCGGCAACAGCAGCCGCATCGGTACCAACCCTTGGACCCGAACCGACACCTTCCCATACCGGCACCGCCGGAACAAGGTGAGGACGAGATAAGCTCCAGGGTTCTTTGTAACGTTTTTGGTTAAAGCTTGTCAATTTTCTAATCTAGATGATTCTTTCTAGCAAGGTGAAGAAAATAGAATATCCATGGTCCGAGGATGATGACAATGATTTGTACTTTGCTTGGTATCATCAAACAATTGTTGGACTCGACCAGCCTTTCCAACAATTTTGGGATGAAATACATGCCAATTTCAATGAAATAACTAGTGGAGATGCAAGGTCATTATGGTCGATTATGAATAGGTGGACTTTCCTCGTAATTTACTCCAATACGAGATATCTATGAATAAATGGAGCTTGCATGTACGAATAATGGTGTATGAACATTGATCTTCTCTCTTATTCATCTTGTTAAGTACGAGCTGACGTGAGATTTTAGCAAATTAGGATTATGCTATTTCTATGTATGACTAATTTATTGATATTAGGATGATGCTACTGTATTACTATATATATGAATTATGAATCTTTATGTTACACAAAAGAAACTATGCTAGATGCAAAAAAATAAACTGGTTATGTGTGGATGCACCAATATGTACTAGTGTTATATAGTACATTATGTTACAAGCGTTGTTGTCCTGGATCATTGATCACAAGGTTCAGGTTCTCAAAACAATGCCTTAGCCCTTTGTTGCACACCATATTCATACGCGTCATGTGATAAATGGAACTACATTTTTGATTCGGAGCTCAACATTTTCTTTCACGTCTGAATGGACTGATGAACAGATGGAGGACGACCTACAAAAAAAAGACCTTATACAATTTTTCTGTTCTATTACTTGGAGTAGTCACATTCAAAACCGTACTAGAGCCACAAATCCTCCCATTGTCCCTTGTAATATTTTGAATCCTAGATCATGTTATCCAATTTTCTACCCCTCCATCCAGAAAAAGGCTACTTTGAGCAAGGTCCTAGATGATCAATTGATGTGACCAGGCCTTGGATTCATGAACATAGGGAAGTACGGTCTACTAGCAATTATTGATTGGAATGTCACCAAATTCAAATTCTGAACCGAGAGGCAAAATTTCCCGCCTACACGAAATATTTGGGCCCCATGTTTAATATTTCATATACTTCTAAATTCCGTTTGAACTATTGTAATGATGACCAATGGTGATTGTGAAATTTCTGGGTTGGGTGGTGGGGTTCGCTCGTAATTTTTGTTACTAGGACTATAGTCAAATTAATAATCTTAATTGAGGGTAAAACCTATAGCCCAAACAATTTCGCAGATGGAGTCAACATTATTTTTTCTATGGGATTTTTTTCCTAAACATTGGGTGTGGCATTTTTTTCAAATTATTATTTGTACTCTAGCCAAATTCAAAATCTCAGTTGAGTGGCAAAATTTACCAATGTTCTGCGCAATTATGTAATGGATGGTCAGTTGATGTGACTCTCAGCCTTCAATTCCTGACTAGATAGCGTACAAGTATACAACTATATTTTTCTATTATTACTTTGCTGCTAGCCAAATTCAAATTCATAAAATCGAGTGGCAAAATCCCAACTGACTCATATGCATTTCGCGCCCCTCCGTTTCAAACATTTTCAGGCAAAATCTCCCACCGATGGAGTACCATTTTTCTAGTATTACTTGGACTCTTGCCAAATTCAAAATCTCAATTGAGAGGCAAAATCACACACCGACCTTGAAGCATTTCCTACCCCACCGTTTCAAAAACTTTGAACAAAATCTCCGACTGGGGAGTATCATTTTTCTATTTTTATTATTTGTCCTGTAGCCAAATTCAAAATCCCTATCGAGCAGCAAAATCACATACCGACCTTGAGAATTATCCGCCCCACCATTTCAAAAACTTTGAGGAAAAATATCCCATCGTGGATGACCATTTTTTATTACAGTATTATTATTTTTCCAGTAGGCAAATTCAAAATCTCATTCGGGTGGAAAATTCACACACCGACCTTGAAGCATTTCCCACCCCGCCATTTCAAAAACTTTGACGCACAATCTCCCACCGTGGAGAATCATTTTTCTATTATTATTATTTGTCCGGTAGCCAAATTCAAAATCTCGGTCGAGCGGCACAATCATAGACCGACCTTGAAGCATTTCCTGCCCCACCATTTCAAAACCTTTGAGGCAAAATCTCCCACCAGGGGATTATCATTTTTCTAGTATTAGCCAAATTCAAAATCTCAATCGAGCGGCAAAACCAGAGAATGACATTGAAGCATTTCATTCCCCTCCGTTTCAAAAACTTTTGACGTTAAAATTCCTTTTCTACCCATTGTTTCGATGCCCTATGGGCATGCTAAAGTCGGTAGCTTGGGGGCACGATCGTAATTATTTTGTTAACCTCCATAGTCCCGATTCGCGTAGTTTTTCCAGCTGGCCCTCCCAAAATCCCAGGCTTCTCTCCCACGCACTCACCTCCACGACCACCGCGCGCACCGCCCGGTAGCAATTCCACGGCTGCCGGAGCCGCTTAATCGACGCCCACCCCATCGGATCTAGTTCACCGGGTCGCTCTGCCACTCCACCAGAGCTATGGTCTCGCTGAATGCTCCTATGGTGTTGTCGACCGCCCACGCTCCGCATCCCCGCCACCTAAAGCTACCCAACCGTAATAGAGTAGCTTCACCGTTGTCCACCAGACAAGATCTAATTCAACAAGTTCCATGTCCACTCCTCCATACCAGCTACACGGTCGTCGCCATTGACTGCACCGGCATCGACTGCCCAATATCTGCTTCCCCGACGCCAATAGCCACCGCAACCGTAGCACCCTCGGTGACCTGGACGTCACTCACATAGTACCGACGATGCTTAGACGCCTCTCCGACCAAGGTAACTAGATCTCCAACCCATTTTTGTTTTGTTAGCGGTATAGCAGGTTCAAGCCTGTCGCAGTGAACTATATTTTTGTAATTGTGCTAGTACATACAAGTCACTAGGCACACATGTTCTTCGTGCTAGTACATAAGGTCATTAGACATGTTGGTTTGCATTCGCTGCTCTACAAATATCAAGTCATGCACATGTCTATTATTTTGTCATGCACATGTTCTTATCTTAGCCACTCTGTACACTAGTAAATGCCTGCTATTGTTTAGTTCTTGCAAAATGTAATCTCAGTGGAAAATATTAGTCTGGATTCCCTACTACACAGTTACTGACTCTATCTTGTTATTCCTGAGCTAAGTTCCTGTTATTATTTCCTCCCTGGAATCGTTCTGCTATCCTGTGGTACCCGCTCAAACTCTTCGTACTAGTTCGATTATAATTTTGTTGTTTTCATCTGGTTCTTCAAAAGCTGCAACACTGACTATTTTCATGTTCTTTGCATAGAGCTCAAAAAGGCAACACTGAACATGTTGGTTTGCACAGCCGATAGGTCCACCAGCGATGCCATTATATATTTTATGTATCTGGTGTTGGTTCGTCCTAATCAACGGCATAATTATTCTTTAATGTATAGTTCATTCATGTTTTCCATTCTTGTTTGACAAGTTCTGGTATGATGCGGTTATAATTTCTATGTGGTTCATTCTTATCTATGACAGTAGGTGCATGCCATTGTGTAGCTCACCGCAAATTCCGAGTGACCCAATGTCTCTTCCATTCCAGGAGATACCACTACTTCCATATATATTTGCTGAAATGACCTGGCTAGTTTATACTGAAATTCTAAGAAACACTTTGTTTGATTGCTCATTTCATTTTTGGCATACTTGTCTAATGCTTATTTGTCCTGTTTTACAGGTTCACAAGCCACACCATTATATCTCGTATCTAGTTCTGGTTCATCCTAGGCAACAACATAACTATCACCCACTATATAGTTCATTCATTGTTTTCATTCCTGCTATACATGTTCATATTATGCAGTTATAATTCCTATCTGATTCATTCTTAGCTATGAGTAGTTTGTCTTCTTTGCTGTATTAACTTGTTATTAGTTAGTTTTAGACTACAATTATGCTATTGCCACCAAAGAGGGGACTCCAACATCCTATCTGAAGGTGGTTTTCTAATGTAGCTGTCACACTCAAAGGGAGATGTAATTGATGGATTGATAAAGCAAATTGAGGACTCTGCTATCAACTTGATTCACAACTGAAATGCTGAATTTCCTTTCCCTTTTGTTTATATTTTGTAATATTTTTAAGAAGATTGGAGCTGATGTAATATCTAGATAACTCGCATTGGCCATGTAGGCATTTAATTGACACCGTCCACGCATGGCGGCACCATAACTGCGCCAGCCAGGTCGATCAGGTAACTTTCTAGGGTTTTGTTATTTGCCCTTCTTGTATCGCGCCTTCCATGCACAGTAAAATATGCTCGCTAATTATACTCATTTTATGATATTTGCGTGGGCTTCAGAATTACTGAAACAGTAACTGTAACTAGCCAAAACAGTAACGTGGAAAAACAGTAACAGGCCAAAACAGTAACAGACCGAAACAGTAACATGCCAAAACAATAACAGACCAAAACAGTAACAAACCAAAACAGTAATAGACCAAAACAGTAACATGCCAAAATAGTAGCAGGCCAAAACACTAGCATACCAGAACAGTAGTAATCCAGCATAGTAACATGCCAGAATAGTAACAAGCCAGAAAAGCAACAGGCCTGAATAGTAGCAGGCCAGAACAGGGGCAACCAGCACAGTAAGGGGCCAGAACAGGAAAGGACCACAACAGTAACATACATGAATAGTAGACGTCCAGAATAGTAACGAGCCAGAATAGTAAAAGGCTAGAACAGTATCGGTCCTTCTCAAAAGTGGGCCATTCGTAGGCGGCCTAGGACGAGGTGTGAGAACAGTGATGGGCTGACCATGGGCTTTAACAGTATCGGGCCTACTTGATGCAACCTGTTTACGGGTCGCACAATATTCGAACATTGTAGGCTTGTGTAGGCCGAAACAGTAACGGGCCTGACATTCACAGGCCGCTACTGGCCACATCTTTTAGCCCATTGCAAACAGTGCCGAATGAAACAGTAACGGGCCATAATCTTATTGGGTTCTCCTAATGGGTCGGCCCACTTAATTCTGAGCAGGCCTTAACTGGGCCTAGCTTCTACCATGGTTTATGTGGCCGTTAACGATAGTAAGTGGGTGTTAACGATGTTTTCCACGTGGCATTTTGCATGACGTCAGCAGTCAAGGCGGCTGGTGAACAGATCTACGACGGAACAAGTTTTCGTGGCTGAAGGGTGCAATCCGCCACGGTCAGAAAAAAACCCGTGGTAGATTCTTTTGTGACGGGGCTTTTACCACGGGGGAATCCGTCGTAGAAGACTTTTTAGCCACGAAAAACGGGACTTCAACCACGAAAATCATCCATTGTAAAAGCTAACTTTTCTTGTAGTGGACACCAGAGATTCCGGTGCCACCGGAATTATTATCGGAATTGCCCCTCGAAAGTCAACATTGGTTCGATGCCCGAGAATATTCCTATTTCGTCCAGTTTTTACCCTTTTGTGCCCAAACTACCCTTGTTTTAGTGGTTGACCTATATATATCCCCCACACCCCTTGTATTACTCAGATTTGGATAATTGAAATTAGAAGACACGCTTGTGGATCTCCCTAATTTCTAGTCTCATGCTCCTTGATAAAGGAGCACCAATTATCCCCCACCTCGTTGGAGTTTGCATCGTGCCTCGCTCATTGTACAAGGCCTTGGCATCGAAGCCCCTTGCCAAGACTTCAAGATCTTACCAAGACTCCCAACTCGTCCTGCCGATTCGAGAGAGAGAGAGAGAGAGATCTTCGCCTCACACTGATCCTAGGGATTGTCTTGGACCGGTCACCGCTGGCGTGAGCTATAGGTGTGTATCATGTCTTCGTCTGTGCGTGTGTTCATCATGTTCATCGTGCGTGAGTTCACGTATTTCACCCTCTCCCTCACCCCTCCTCCTCGATTTCAAGGGATTCATGTAAGATTGGGCCATCCCCGAGGTTTGCCCTCAACAGAAAAGAACCATCTTGTCATCACTCGAAAAACTAAGAATTTTATTTCGTGATAGATGGAAACTCACATCGATGAAATTGTTTACTACAAGAAGATTATTCACCCATCTAAGTCTGAAAAGACATTTAATTCAAGAGCAATATATCGCACTTACTTGTAGCTCAAGTTTGACCTAACTTTGTTAAATCGGAAGATGCAAAATCTTAGCAAGAAGTTGAACCTGCTGTAAAAACTCTTGGTGGTGTTTTGTGATATATTAAATGACCCCCTAATGGTCACCACAAAAAAATCGTAGAACTTTTGGTGAGGGCAAACATGGTGGGTGGCCTGATCTTCACAAATCTTGTGGTCAAATCGATGGGAAAGCGAGGGGAAAGGGAGAAAGGTAGCGGAAGCGGACACATACCTCACGAAGAACACGATGAACAAACGCAAAAATCACACGATACAAGGCCGATTGCTCCCGCTGGTAGCCACCAGTCCAATAGTATCCTTGCAAGTAAAGATCAGTTAACATGCTCCCTCGATCACAAGCGGAGAGGGAAGAACACCTTGGAGACGGTCTTGACGACTACGCTCACGCACTCACAAACATAGGCCTTGTACAATGAGGGAGGCGCGATGCAAAGTCCAACGAGGTGGTGGCGATAGTCGGCCCCCTTTGGTAAGGGGATGAGGCAAAACTAGAGATTCCACAAAGGGGTTGTCTTAGTTTATCATCTATGGCTAAGCAATACATGAGGGGGTGGGGGCACTATATATAGGCCAGCCACTTAACAAGGGGTAGTTTGGAGAGTAATTCTTGGATTTGGAACGGACTAGAGGGGTACATGGGCCGAAGGCCCAAAGGCCTTAACATGCTTGGCATCGTGGACACCAAAGACTCTGGTGCGATGGGCCAGAGACTACGGTGTGATCGGAGACTCCAGTCTTTCTCTGGTGTAGACTCCGGAGTGGTGTATAGAAGGGTCCAGGCCGGGGTCCGGAGTCTAGTCCGGATACTCTGGTGTTGGAGACTAGAGACTCTAGTCTTGAGGGCCAGAGACTCTGGTGCTTGAGCTTCTGCTTCTTTTGTCTTCTCTTCCAAGCCTCTCCCTTGTCGGGCTTGGTGCTCCGGTCTTCCTCCCTTGCCTCCGAACATGTCGGTGTAAACCTATCATGATAATTGTATGATGTATGAAGTAGTATACCATTCAATGGGGTAGGAAGTGGGCTCGCATAGATGAACAGATTCACCTTTGGAGTCATGACGACTTGTCATAACTTGGAGACCTTGTTGTGGTAACGACCGTAGGTCGGGCGACATTAGCTCCCCCCTTCAAAAAGAGTCATCCTCAACTCTACATGCTCATCACAAAGTAGAAGAGGTCAAGAGACCTTGATCCTGGGGTTCACCATATAGTTGTCCTCGGGAAGATTGATTTGACAACACTTCAATGATCCTTCACTTTCCAAGAAGCCTACAAATCTCACAACAAAAGTGAAGCAACACTCAAAGGGTAGCCAATTCATGAAGATTATAGCTCGAGCCCTCAAGTAGAAGGAAGTGACCTTATTATCTAGAGATGGATCATCAAAGGGTATCCATAGGTAACTCTCTACAGTTCGTCTTGTCAACTTATGGTCCATAGAGCTTGATGCATATGCAATTTTACCTTCACACAACAAAGACCAAGAAAAATATTTTTATGTGTGATAGAGGAGCATGTAATTTGTGGCATGTCCATTCTTGTTCACAACACAATTAGCACCACTCAAGTATAGCAAACGGTATGCATATGCATGGTCAAAGTGCATGAAAATTGTTTGAACATTATCCAAATGTGGGAAGTCGAAAACTCCATTTAACGTCCTACTGTAGCACTCAAAGCAATTGACTAAAATATTGATCAATATCTTTGATGCAAGGATAGGAGAATTCACCAAAAACACATGAGGAAGAATATCCAAAACAACATCATTATGTGTGCCAACCAACGATTGGGAAGAGAAATTGTTCAATATGTTGAATGCACGCACAAATCATCCAAAGCAAGATTCATGGGAATATGTGTATCACGAGTAGAAGAACAAAAAATGTGTTTGCAAACAAACCAAATGAAAGAGAAATGGGACCTTATGTTTGTTGCAACAATAATACGAGATACTTGGAAGCTCTCGTGACAATACATGCTCATAATGGCAATATGGTTGCACACAAAACAACGGAAAGGGAAATTGTTCAACATTTTTGTTGCAACACGCAAAGCATCAATATCCAATAGCAAAGAAACACGATTGTCATAAGGTGAAAGAATACCATCAACATGCTTGCAAGCAAACTAGAGGAAAAGAAATTTGTCAACATGAAAGATGCAAAGCATGCAAATTGTCTCAGAGTTGGGTTCGATCTTGAATCACTTGAGGGATGCTCTCTAGTGCTCTTTTTGTCAACTCATGCTCAATCAAGGTTGAGATTATCGTGCGGGTACCTACACACCTTGTGCACATCACCATTATTGTCAAGCAAGTGTAACATAGGTGATATGGGGTGGCCCGATCTTCTCAGCAAACACTTGTCGATGATAATAATAGTGGATACATAACTAGCTTGTAGCTATGAACTATCCCGCTTGAACCCTATTGCCAATGCAACAGCTCTTGAACCATGTGGGATATTCACAACACCACGCTCTTGCGCATGGAGCCGTCGACCATGAATGGAATTTGCAATCTACTGATTCCCAATGGAACAACATATCACACTCAATTGCAGTAGTAAATCGATCACAGGTAATTCCAGAGGTTCTAATAAGAAACAACTCCAAAATAATTTTAACATGGTCTAAACCTAAACTAGAAGCGGCGCCCCATATTAAAGGACCAAGGGGGCGACTAGGCTAAGAGTCTAAGACGCAAATGACTTCAACTTAGGATACATGTTGACCCAATAGGGGTGGCCCTTTACATGCATATGCCACTTCTGCTGCGGCAGGATAATAAGTAGATTTTGTGCCATGGTAGAAAACTTCTGCCGTGGCAGAGTTTATGCTTGTTTTTCAGCCGTGGCAGTACATGTAGTGTTGATGTCTCCCTTGATAGCTCCTTGTGCTTCCTCCCTATCCTCCCTCGCACATGATTCATGGATCAACATGCCATGCTCCATATGCTTCAGTTCCTCTCTCTGTGCTATGCCTTCTTCTCCCATGTACCTGATCATACAATAATGCAAAGACTTAGGCAGTATATAATTATCATTACGTAAAACATCAGGTTCATTAAGAAACAAGTTCACATTTTTTTCTAGTAGCTTAGCACAAGCTCTTGTAATGGGTCCAATTCTAATATCATTGGACTGATCCTTCTTTGCAGCAACTGAAACATCTTCGATAGCAATTGGGGAAGGTGTAAGTATAGGGATGTCCTCATCATCTCCCCCCTTCAAAAGGCGTCGATCTCAACGCTCCAAGGTCTTCTCCCTCATATGGTAATAAATCAGCAACGTTGAAGCTATTGCTAACTCCACCAAACTCAGCAATAGGAATAACAATCGAGTAGGCATTATCATTAATCTAGGCTAACACCTTGTAAGGACCAACACCATGTGGCTTCAAATTGGCTTTTCAAAGTAGTGGAAACCTATCATTGCACAGATGCACCCAAACCATGTCTCCAGGCTTGAACAAAACCTCCTGTTTGCCTGATTCCTTGCTGCAACAATGTTCTTGTATTTCTTCTCAATAGCCTCTCGAGTCTTCTCATGAATTTTCTTCACATATTCAGCATGTTTTGATGCCTCCATATCAACTCTCTCATGTAATGGCAAAGGGAACAAATCAAGTAGCGTTAGTGGCTTAAACGCATACACCACCTCAAAAGGACAAAGCTGAGTAGTCGAATGCACAACCCTGTTGTATGCAAACTCAACATGTGGTAAACATTCTTCCCACTCCCGTAGATTCTTCTTGATCATAGTCCTCAGAAATTGTGACAATGTTCTATTCACCACCTCCATTTGACCATCTGTTTGGGGATGGCATGTAGTACTGAACAACAGCTTCATTCCAAGCGTCCCCCATAAGGTCTTCCAAAAGTAGCTCATGAACTTCACGCCACGGTTAGAAACAATCGTCTTGGTACTCCATGTAATCTCACGATGTTCCTGAAAATGAGGTTAGCAAAATGTGACGCATCGTTGCTTTTGTAGCAGGCAATAAAATGAGCCATCTTAGAGAACCTATCCACTACCACAAATATAGAGTCATGACCTCTCTGAGTTTTAGGTAGACCTGGGACAAAATCCATACTAATCTCTTCCCATGGTGTAGTAGGTGCAAAGAGAGATGTATAGAAACCATGAGGCTTCGACTTTGATTTGGACTTGTTGCATGTAATGCAGCGGCTCAAAAATCTGAGCCAATAAAAGTGATCAGCAAGCATGAGCAATGTCTTCTCACACCCAAAGTGACCCATCAAACCTCCAGCATGTGATTCCTACACTAAGAAAAAAAGCAATGACGATTCTGGAATGCGTAGTTTGTTAGCTCGAAACATATATCCATTATGTATATGATACTTATCCCATGTGTTTCAAAGAGCACACAAACGATATGGTTCAGCAAAATAATGATCAGTTGCATATAGTGCACAAATGCTTTCTAAACCAGGAATTTTAACATCAAGATACGTTAATAACATGTTCTTTCTAGACAAAGCATTAGCAACCATGTTTTCTTTTTCTTTCTTATATTTTATTATGTAAGGAAATGATTCAATAAACTCTACCCTTCTAGCTAATATTCTATGCAAGTTTTATTGATCTTTCAAATACTTCAATGCTTCATGATCAGAATGCATGATAAATTCTTTTGGCCACAAATAATGTTGCCAAACTTCAAGAACTCTAACAAGTGCATACAATTCTTTATCATCAATAGGATAATTGAATCTAGCACTAGCAAGTTTCTCAAAAAAATATGCTATAGGATGACCCTCTTGCATCAAAATGCCAACAATTCCTATCCCACTAGCATCACATTCAACTTCAAATTGCTTCGAAAAATTAGGCAATGCATGTAATGGTGCAGAAGTAAGCAAACATTTCAATGTATCAAATGCAATATCTTGGGTTGTGCCCCATACAAATGGCACACCTTTCTTAGTCAATTCATTCAATCGTGCAGCAATAGTACTAACAACTTTCACAAAGCGCCTATGGAAACCATTAGACCATGGAAACTACGCACTTGACTCACATTCATGGCAATAGGCCAATTCCGAATTGATTCAATTTTAGATTGATCTACTTCTACCCCATGCTTAGATACTACAAATCCCAGAAATATGACCTTATCTTTTGCAAATGTGCACTTCTCAAGATTAGCATACAATTTGTTATCACGCAACACTTGCAAAACTTGTTGGATATGAGTACAAGTATAAGTTTCATTGTGGCTATATATAAGTATATCATCGAAATAAAAAACCACAAAGCGACCAACAAATTCTCTTAAAACATGATTCATTAATCGCATGAATTTACTAGGTGCATTAGTAAGACCAAACAGCATAACGAACCACTCATACAACCCAAATTTTGTTTTTAAAGCAGTTTTCCATTCATCCCCTTTTTCATTCTAATTTGATTGTACCCACTACGCAAATCAATCTTAGAGAAAATAGCAGCACCACTCAATTCATGTAGCATATCCTCTAAGCGTAGAGTAGGATGACGATATCGAATTGTGATTTTATTAATAGCTCTACAATCTACACACATGCGCCATGTACCATCTTTCTTAGGCACTAAAATAACAGGAACAACACAAGGGCTAAGAGAAACACGAATGTATCCTTTATCTAGGAACGTCTATAATTGTTTATGTATCTCTTTTGTTTCTTTAGGGTTGGTTCTGTAGGGTGCACGGTTTGGTAGTGTGGCGCCAGATATCAAGTCGATTTGATGCTCAATGCTAGGCAATGGAGGCAATCTTGCGGACACATCTTCTAGAAACACATCTCCAAGATCCTACAAAATAGAAGATACACCAAGAGAAATATGGGTCCTTTCGTTAGAAACCAAGACCTCACCCTTATACATGAACACAAGAGGCATGGTTGTAGGATCCTCACGAAACTCTCTCATATCTTCCTTGGTTCCTAATATCAAAAGATTAGGCACTCTCTCTCACTTTTTGTTATATCATTATTTTTGGGCTCATTTGCATTATTCACAGCCGCAGCACTATCTTGCCTATTTATAGATGCATCGTTCAAGTTCACCTCTATCTTTTGGCAGGACTCATTGACAATCTTCTGTGGTGTCATAGGCTGCATATTAATTTTCTTGCCCTTGAACTCCAAATGATATGTATTGGCACGACCATTCTGTTGCACATGGCGATCACAAAGCCAAGGCCGACCAGATAATAGATGGCATATAGTCATAGGAACCACATTAGAATCAATAGAATCCTTGTATTGTCGTATTTCATAATTCACACGTACCATATGGTTTACCTTCATCTCACCATTGTCACTCAACCATTTTATGTAGTATGGCTTGGGATGAGGTAAATAAGTCAAATTGAGCATGGCACATAACTCCTTGCTTGCAAGATTTCTGCAGCTACCTCCATCAATGATTACTTTGCAGGCTTTGTTAGGGCCAACTAGTGCTTTTGTTTGGAATAAGTTGCAGAGCTGAGAATCAACAATAGGATACACACTAAGTATATGTGGAGACACCACAATAGTTGGCACATCCTCAGGGAAAGCATCCATACCTTCCTCGCTGTCATAACCATCGTCATCACCACAATTAGGATCAACTTCATCTCCGCTTTCATACACACCTTGTCCATTGTCAAACATGACCTTGCGGTTTGGACAATCTCGCTTGTAGTGACCTCTACCTCCACAAGTATGGCACTCCACATCGCGAGTACGAGCAGTTGACATATTTGAACACGAGCTAATAGCAGGAGCAGCAAGTTTATTCGCATTGGAACCATAAGATTGCTGAGGTGTGGACTTCGTCGAAGATGGCGAAGGATGACCAGCAGGCGCTGCAAATGGTGCCATAGGAGAGGGCGGTGTAAATCTTGGTGGAAGGGTACCTTGCACGGGCCTTTGCCTCTTCAGCGAGCTGGGATTCTGCCTCTCTTGCATGATGCAACAACTCATTCATAGTCTCATACTTGTGATGACGAACTATACTCTTTATAGGTAGCTTCAAATTGTTGAGAAAACGCTCCATAGTCATCTCAAGTGATTCATGAACTCTAGCATGTTCCATAAGCATCTCCATCTCCATGTAGTACTCATCATCTGACATGGTTCCTTGCTTCAATTGTGTCAACTTGTAAAAAACTAAACTCAAATAGTTAGTGGTCACAAAATGTTCCTTCATGACGCGCTTCATCTCTCTCCAATTGAGCACAGGAAGGTCATTGTCCTCTCTTCTATTTTGCACAATAGCATCCCACCAACGTAATGCATATCCATCAAATTCTAATGCTGCAAGTTTTACCTTTTTGTGTTCGGCATACTCATGCAAACGCCAAAGCTTCTCAATGTTCAACTCCCATGTAAGGTAATCTTCAGGATCAAGTGAACCATCAAACTTGGGAATCGAAAATTTTGGCTTACCCAAACCATCCTCAGGGATATGGGGTAGAACACATTGAGCATAGCCAACTAGAACCCATCCACAACCATGAGAAGGAGGAGGCGCACGCCCTCAGCCAACATGGTTTGTATATTGAATATCACCAGTATTACTAACTTCGTCGTCATCAACAACGTCAACATATTGTTGTGGCTGCCGTTGCTCAAGTGCTATCGTCTAATCTGCAATAGAATGTTGCAAAGCTGCTACATTGGTGTATAGGGTCGTCACTTGTGTTTGAATGTTAGTGACTGCCCCCTCATTTGCATCGAACGCCAGCTGCACATCTTGTACTGAATTCTCAATCCCATCTGTTGTGGCAGTAAACACACGTGTCAAATGAGATTTCAATGCTTCATATTCTTGCCAAGTAACAATATCTTCATCATTCTTTTTTGGATAACAACTTCATCACTAACATACATGACTAAAATGAAAATATGTTTGGTGTAACACTCACAACTCACTCCAAACTGACAAGAAAGCAGATCTTACCGTTCCAAAGTGAATAGAGATGCTTTACCAAATCGAAATCAAAGACTTATGCACTGATGTGATGAAGTGAATATCAATGGTATGGAGAAAAATCATAGGGCACATAGGTTATTTATTGTGGAGTTGTACGTACGGTATCCTAACTACACTACAAACAAGTCGTAGTGCTGATTGTAGAACCCAAGAAACACACACATGGAGATAAACGTGGCAATGAAACTATGAAGGGTGTTACACTGCGCTGGAGAGACACTAGCAAAGCTCAAAGTAAACAGACACAAGATTGCTCAGTCTAGCGGTGCATAAAAATATCACTAGGCCTCTTTCACAATTCTCTTTTTCTTCTATTTTTATTTTGTATTGATTCCTTCTATTTTTTCTTTTTTTGTTCTTTTGATATACCCTCTTTTTTTGAATATGTATCACACTAGAAGCACAGCCAAAATTATTAATCACATCACCAAATACCTAAGAGCAGTCTGTAAGAGTGGAAATTACAAAATATCACAATTTTTATAGTTGTCTGACAGCAGAAAATGGGTCAGAAGTGTGCCGCGGCAGACAATCCGTATCACGGCATAGAATCGAGCGGAAATCGTGCCGCGGCAGGAAACGGATCTGTGGCAGACACGGACTCACGGCAGAGAAACTTGCAGTTTAAGTGCCGTGGTAGAGTCGGCAACCAATATTTTTTTCAATTCCGACTAGGCCAAGTAGTAAACAACCAGGACTCTAGTGCTTGGCTCAGACTGGATCTTGTGATGGCGGAAAAAGAAGATGGGGAACTTGTATGAAGAAGCTAGATCTAATTGCAAACTCGAAACCGAAACAGAAATTGAACCTAGACTCCTACGGATTACTATAGATCGGGTCTACGAGATAGACGATCAGCAACTAAAATTTGAAGACAATGCAATCTAGGCTATGGCAAATCTTTTTGTGAGGCTTTTCCTGTATAGGATGAAAAGTAATCTAATCTATCGATGGATTGTGCATTGCTCATCGAGTAAACGAGGAAATTTGATACCAAGATGATATGGGGTGGCCCGATCTTCTCAACAAGCACTTGTCAATGATAATAATGGTGGATAGATAACTAGCTTGTAGCTATGAACTCTCCCGCTCGAACCCTGATGCCAATGTAACAGCTCTCGAACCCTTTGGGATATTCACAACACCATGCTCTTGCGAAGCCAGCCGTCGACCACGAATGGTAGTTTGCAACCTACTGATTCCCAATGGAACAAAAAACTCAATTGCAGTAGTATTTCAATCACAAGTAATTCCAGAGGTTCTAATAAGAAACAACTCAAAAATAATATTAACATGGTCTAAACCTAAACTAGATGCGGCATCCCATATTAAGGACTAAGGGGGCGGCCAGGCTAAGAGTCCAAGATTCAAACGACTACAACTTAGGATACATGCAGACCCAATAGTGGCATCCCTCTAGGCGCGCAGGCCTTCTGCCATGGCAGGATAATAGGCAAATTTTATGCCGCGGTAGAAAACTTCTACCGTGGTAGAGTTTATGCTTCATTTTCTGCCGTGGCAGAACATGTAGTGTTGATGTCTCCCTTGACATCTTCTTACTCTTCCTCCCTCTCCTCCCTTGCGCATGCTTCATGGATCAACATGCCATGCTCCATATGCTTCAGTTCCTCGCCCTGTGCTATGCCTTCTTCTCCCATGTACCTGATCATACAATAATGCAAACACTTAGGAAGTAGAAAATTCTCATTAAGTAAAACATCAGGTTTATTAAGAAACAAATTCACCTTTTGTTCTAGTAGCTTAGCACGAGCTCTTGTAATGGGTCCAATTCTAATCTCATTGGACTGATCCTTCTTTGTAGCAACTTGGATATCTTCAATAGCAATTGGGGAAGGTGTAAGTATAGGGATGTCCTCATCAATAGGTGCATGGTGAGTATGCAAGTGGGGAACATGCTTATCATGGAATTTAGCAAAATCTCCAAAATTTGAGAAAGCTATGGGGTCATCTCAATAGAAACCATATGTGAATTATTGTTGCAAGCAAAACAAGTGAAAGAGAAATCGTCCATATTATTGCTAGGAACGGGAGAAATTTTAAAACAACCGTAACAAAGCATAGTCTGAGGGAAACCGTTTTTAACATCATTGCAAGAAAAACATTGGAAAGAGAAATTGTTCAACAAAGTGAAAGAAATGATATCATTAACGTAACGTTTAGATCATATCATGTCTATGGGAATATCATGACAATAAAAGGATTCCACATGGTCATTATGATGCATAGCAAAATTGATACATGGGAATAAAGTCGACCATATGTCATGTCACAAGTATCATGCTTAGCATGCAAATCATCACAGATCATCATGTCCACTAGTGGGAGCATGGCATCATCGACACCCTTATTTTTACCTTGTTCATACCTCTCATATGAAGTGGGTGTTGTGGTAGTATTGGCCTCCATGTGGGCGACTTCGTCTTCTTTATGTACCCATGGCGTAGTATCATATTCATGCACCACGTACATCTTCTCAGTGGAAGGAATCATCATCTCCAAGCTTGGCACTTCTTGATACATGGAACCTACCACATCATGAGAAGACACACTAGAGGTAGAGGTTAAGTCATTAGAAATCAAAGTGGTCTCACATGACCTATCAACTACCACTCTCAACTCACTCGGTGTATCACTCGTGCCCTCCAAGTGGAAGCACTCAATCTCACATATGGTGGAGTCACTCATCTCACTTTTGTTCTTACTCAAGTGGGCTAAGTGGCTCTCATACTCACATGGAATTGGTACCACATCATCACTCAAGCATATGGGGATAGTCTCGGTTCTCTCAACTCCATGCGCCACTTTTGGTGAAGGGAAAATCCCATGCTCACCATTCCTGACCTTGTCGTCACCATCTTGTAGGGTAGGCTCTTGTCTTGGAGCTTGCTCATCCTTCGTCATGACCACCTTGTCTTGTGTAGCGGTGTACTCCCAAAACATATGACCTTGGTATCGTCACTTGCCGCATATGATAGTTGGACATGCCCATGGGTATTGACCTTGGTTGTTGCACTTGTAGCATAGGGGTGTGCTCTTTTGTACTTGAGTTTCCATTGTGGTGGTGGCCCTAGAAGGAGATACCACATGTTGGGGAGTGTGGTTGTAGCTTGAGCTTGTTCTTGGGGCCATTGCGGTAGTGGCAGAAGTCGTCGAAGGTTCCTTATGATAATGTTGTCGATGGAGGTCCTTGGCATGCCTTGTCAAAGGTTGATGTAGGTGGCGCACTTGGTCATCCATATGACGCTCCCGACGATGATCCTTGTCCATGTCACTCTTCTTTGGGTGGTACCATCTTGAGCTTGACTCATCAAATTTGGCGAGGTTGTCGTCCATGTCCTTCTTGAACTTGATGAGGTCGCCTTTCAACTTCTCCAATAGATTTTGGACCTTGGCGCTCTCGAGGTGGCGAAGATGCCTTGGAAGATGTCTTGTATCCTCTTGAAGTTGATGATGATCTCTAGAGGATGTTTGTTGATGAAGATTCTTGCTTCATGGCACTTCTTATGGAAGATGATGTTTGGGAGCCACTTTTCTTGGAGTAGGTGGCACGTGATGCCTTGGAGGTAGATGCGCTTGATGCCCTGGAGATGGTGGTGCTTGGCACCTTGGAGATGGTGGTAGTTGGCGCCTTGGAGATGGACCAACGAAGTAGGTGGTGCCCTTTGGTGTGGCATGCTTGGCCTTGAAGTTCATGTGATAAGAATCATGCCAATGTTCCTATTGAGTTTTGCCCGATCTGTCACAGAGAGTCAACGAGGTAGGTGATCTCCCAATTATGTGGTAAACGCAACCTAGAGAAGAGGAACGAATCTAGCAAGAAACATATTGATAAACAACACGCCTCAAACCATAGCTCGATAATCCTTGATGCACACAAGAACCTTGAAAACAATCACTCAATACGATAGATAACAGGAAGCGTCGTTCCCCTGAGGGATGATACATAACCCGTGTGATACAATAGATCTAAATATGAATTCTGAACTTCTGTAAACCCTAGGCGGCTCCTTTATATAGGAGTTCCGCAACTAGTCGGTCGGATAGACCCAAACCAAACACACAAACGGACTCAACCCTAACCTGCACTCGGTGTTTGACACAACCGTAGACTTATCATTATATACCGAAGGTCGTCCCGGCGTGCCAATCTTCAATGGGATGCCTGCATCATCCTCTCCCCCTTGGAAAGGCGTTGTCCTCAACACTGGAAGGTCTTCTCCAACATGTGGCGTCATATCAGAAACATCGCCACTCTTCACCTTCAACTTCAAGTCTTGCCTGCCTGCCACACCACACCCTCCCTCTCAACTAGCTTGACTTGATGCTACACTTGGTGTCTCCTTCCTCCTCCACACGATCATGGATTTTGGCGCCACCACCTTATTTTTGTCATCTCTCGATGGAGCCCTCTGAACCTGAACACGATCCCTCTTCGTATGAGCCTGCAAAAAGGTTCAATGCCTGGACCACACAACGGACGAACACGTCCATCTTTCCCTTTGTACATACACACTCCTGCTCCAACTCACCACAGAGCAGCTCCAACAAAATCGGTCTATGACCCTCGCCTCCATATGTACCAGTACAGGATCATCACGACTATCATTGGTATGCACGCCTTTATCGACACAAAGTGGAAGTGTAGAAACTGCTACATCATCTTTCCTTTCTTCGCTAAGAGGCTTGACTTCAACCGACTTATCACTAACATGTATAGTTCAAACAACTGGCTTGTCATCAACATGCATGGCTAAAATATCATGAGTGTTGATACTCCCTGCATCATGATCCCCTACTTGAAGCGTGACCGTCCTCGGTCGCGACGTAGCCTTGTGCGCTTTCTCCTTGTGCACCGCCAACACCACATCGGATGTGATCATATCATCCTCCATAGGCTTCTATGTCCTCTGTTTGCCATCATGCACCAAAGTATAAGTACTGGCTCGCCCTGCATGCGTAGCATTGCGATCATATTGCCATGGATGCCCAAGTAACATCCCACACACCTCTAATGGCAACACATCAAACTCTACCTCATCAATATACTCATCAACTGTAAATGGCACACGCACCTTATGTGTAACCTTCAGCATACCACAACTATTCAACCACTCAAGATGCTTCGGTTCAGGAATATGCATGTGGACAATCCCAATGATGCCACCTTTGCCTTGCTTATGCCATTAGTAGAGCTACCACCATCAATCATCAACTTGCACGCTTTGCCTTTGATCATACACTGAGTTTGAAATAAGTTACAGTGCTGACTTCTATCAACTGCCATGCAAGTGCCATCATGTACCCTCTTGAGTTTCACATTCAGTCCACTCAATGGTACAACCTTATCCGGAGCAACCACCTTGTCCCTCGCCTTAGATGGTGCCAACACGTAAACTCTTCTTGTAATCCTCCCAACTAGCTTCTTTTGGGACGCCTTTCCACACTCCACCACATGTATATTCGTGCATCCACACACATCGTTATAAGTGTGGAAATCATAGTGTCATCGGGCTTGAGATTACATAGGCCAAAAACACGCTCCATTATGTGTTCCCATAACTTATACTCTGTCGGTGTTGCAGTATGTAAGAGCTTCCATTTCAATTTACTAGGATCCTAGTGCATACGATTTTGTCGGTCTAGATAATCATTGTAGATGTCTCGTCCTGAAAGAACACTTCAAACTGCAAATCATCATTTGAAATCATCCTTGAATGTTCTGTGGAAGTAGACTAAATCTGTGGTCTCCCTTTTTATTCCGTGAAGGACCTCACCTGCGGGCACATTGCCCTATTGTGGTCTTGCCACGAGATAGCGATCGGTAGTGTTTTTTCTCATGCTGAGGGACTCACGAATGTGAGTTGTTGGGATCGATCATATTTTTTTACCTTGGCTCCACGTACAAAGACTCCATGTTGGCTTTGTGCTTTTTTCCATTTTTCTAAGCTGACTTGCCCGCTCATGTGCAGGAATTTGGTACGGATCCAAATAGACGATCGATTTCCCTTTTTCCAATCTAAACTAACTCAAACTGAAATGCACCAGATTACGTTCCAGATCCCTGCCTATTTTTTCTTGAGGGCTAACCTCGGGATGGCACGATCTTTCACGAATCCCTTGAAATCGAGGAGGGGATGAGGGAGAGGACCAAAAACCGCAGATTCACGCACGAAGAACACAAATAACACATGCACATGCTAAGACACAATACACACCTATAGCTCACGCCGGCAGTGACCGGTGTAGCGCAATCCGTAGGATCAGCGTCGGGCGGAGGTCTCACTCTCCAACCAGCATGGTGAGAAGGGAGTCTCGGTGAGATATTGACGTCTAGGCAAATGGAACCCTATGCCTAGGCCTTGTACAACAAGGGAGGAACGATGCAAACACCAACGAGGTTGGGGGATAATTGGTGCTCCTTCTTCTAGAAGCATGAGACTAGGAATTAGGGAGATCCACAAGGGTGTCTTCTAATCCCAATTATCGAAGTCTAAGAAATACAAGGGGGTGTGGGGGCTATATATAGGCCAGCCACTAAATCAGGGGTAGTTTGGATACAAAAGGTTAGAAACTGGACGAAATAGGAATATTCTCAAGCATCAAACCCTTGTTGACTTTGAGACTGGAGCATCCCAGCGATAAGTCTGGTCGCGTCGTACTGGGCGCCGCAAATTCTGATCAGCACCAACAATTCCGGTCGGTGACCGGAATAGCGTACATAGATGCGTTTTGGTCGGCGCTGGTTGGTTTCGGCGCATGTCGGGAATTCCGGTCGGAGGCCCGGTCCGCAAGAGCATGCGCCGGAACTTCTGGCAAGATTTCTGGTCTGTCGGTCCTAGCACCGGTTTGGTCTGGATATCCGTCTTGTGATGGCTTGGCTGCTTCCCTTGGCCTTTCTTCATGGGGTTCATACCTGATGATGCATAAAGTATTGGCATGAAGTAGCAAGCCATCCAAGGGTGTATCGAAATCACATGAGACAAGGAGCAAATTCACCTTAGCTTGAAGGAGCTTGGCTCGAGCACGATTCATTGGTCCACTTGGGGGACTTGGTGGTGTAGATGTAGGAGTGTGCATGGGATGGGCCAGATCAGCCCCCCTCCTAGGGAAAGAGTCGTTATCGACTCTTCATGGCTATCATCTTGAACATCTCCATGCTAGGGTGAGAGGTCCTTGACATTGAATGTCTTACGCACTAGGTCTCTCTATCGCTTGTCGAAGTCCATGTTGGTACGCTCATGGAGAGGTAGTGGTAGGATGTCGAGCGCGGCGAGAGGCTCAAAGCCATAGAGGATCATGAAGGGACTCATCTTGGTTGTAGAGTGCTTGGCTCGATTATAGGTGAACTTGGCATGGGGAATGCATTCCTCCCAATCCTAGAGGTTTTTCTTGATCAACACACGAAGGAGGGTGCCGAGGCTTTGGTTGACAACCTCGGTTTGGCCATCGGTTTGTGGGTGCGATGCGGAGGAGAAGAGTAACTTGACACCGAGCTTGGCCATGAGGGTCTTCCACAAGTAGCTCTTGAATTTGATGTCGCGGTCGGAGACGATTGTTCTTGGCACACCGTGAAGACGGACGATTTCCTAAAAAACAAATTGGCAATATGTGAAGCATCATCTGTCTTATGACATGGTATGAAGTGTGTCATTTTGGAAAAGCGATCCACAAAAACAAATATAGAATCATGACCATGCTTAGACCTACGTAATCCTAACAAAAAATCCATGCTAATGTCGGACCAAGGTGCATAAGGAATAGGCAATGGCATGTAAAGACCATAAGGGTTAGCTTGCGACATAGCTTCAACACAATTAGTGCATCATTGGACGTAGCATTCCATGTCACGCTTCAACTTGGACAGAAAGTAGTGAGCGGAGAGCATGTACAATGTCTTGTCGCGGCCAAAGTGACCCATGAGGCCTCCACCATGAGATTCTTGGAGAAGCAAAAGTCGAAGAGACGACTTCGGAATGCAAAGCTTGTTTTGTTTAAATAGAAAGCCCTTATGCAAATAGAAATCATCAACTCCTTTGTCAATGGAGCATTTTGCGAAAATTGGTCCAAAGAACGGGTCCGAAGAATACAAAGTTTTTATTTCATCAAGACCCAACACGTTTACTTCAAGTCGAGTAAGAAGGCTTGTGTGCTTGCGAGACAAAGTGTTCACAACTACATTATGTTTCCCCTTCTTATACTTGACAATGTAAGGAAAAGATTCTATCAAATCAACCCACTTAGCGTGTCTCTTACTCAAGTTGGATTGGCCTTTGAGATATTTCAATGACTCATGGTCGGAAGGTATGATAAATTCCTTCGGCCAAAGGTAGTGTTGCCAAACTTGAAGGACACGAACTAAGGAAAAAAGATCTTTGTCATAAATTAGATAGTTAAGGCAAGGACCATCAAGTTTCTCGCTATGGTGGGCAATAGAACGCCCATTTCGCATATGACTCCTCCAATTCCAATACCACTAGCATCACACTCTATCTCAAAAGTTTTAGTGAAATCCCGTAACGCTGGAAGAGGTGCTTCGGTGAGCCTCTTTTTAAGTTCATAAAAAGCTTTTTGTTGTGCTTTGCCCCACATGAAGGTGACATTCTTCTTGGTCAACTCGTCCAGAGGACAAGCAATGGTAGAAAAGTCTTTCATAAAGCAACGATAGAAACCGACCAGCGCATGAAAATTTCGAAGTTCACTCACATTTGTGGGGATGGGACAATCTCGTATGTCCTTTACCTTGGAAATATCAACTTCAATGCCCTTCAAAGAAATGAAAAATCCAAGAAAAATCAATTTGTCTTTAGAAAAAGTGCACTTGGGAAGATTAGCATAGAGCTTTCGATGTTGAAGGATTTGCAAAACTTCCTTGACATGTGTAACATGGTCCTCAAGTGACTTGCTATAAACAAGTATATCATAGAAATAGACAACAACACTTTTTCCAATGAGAGAACGCAATATATGATTCATAAGGTGATGAAGGTGGATGGGCCATTAGATAAGCCAAAGGGCATGACCAACCTTTCATAGAGACCAAGTTTGGTCTTGAAGGAGGTTTTCCACTCATCACCTTCCGCCATGCGAATTTGATGGTAACCACTATGAAGATCAATTTTCAACAAAACCGTGGCTCCACACAAGTCATCAAGCATGTCATCAAGACATGGTATGGGATGTCGATAACGTACGGTGATAGCATTGATTGGATGGTAGTCCATGCATAATCGCAACGTATCATCCGTCTTTGGTACAAGAATCATGGGTACCGCACTTGGAGTAGTGCTTACTTGGATCAAACCTTTGGCGACGAGTTGGTTTCTTTGACGTTCGATCTCCTTCGTCTCATGCGGTTTCATGAGGTAGGAGGCGCGGTTTAGAAGGGGTGCATCAGGTATGAGGTCAATCCAATGCTCAATTCCGTGAAGGGGAGGTAGTCCATGAGGAAGCTCTTCGGGAAACACATCCTTGAATTCCTGCAAAACAGCCATCAAAGAGGGAGGAAAATTGGTCACGTCATTAGTTCCTTGCGCAAGTCCCTTGCAAATGAGGACATAGTGCAAGATGGATGGGTTGTTCCTCACATCTCTCATGTCACTTTTTGGTGGAAAGGAGAACCCTCTTAGTTTTTGCACTCGAGTTTGTCTTGTGGCTGTCACTCACTATGAGGTGGTTCTCTTGCTCACCACTCTTCTCACAAGTTTGTCTTGTGGTTTGCACCCACGCTAAATCCTTTGCATTTTCCACAATTATTTGGCTAGGAGTTATCGGTTGCAAAACACATGTCTTGTTAAGCCACTTGAAGGTGTAAACATTTGAGCGACCATCATGTAGAGCACCTTTGTCGAATTGCCATGGTAGACCAAGAAACATGTGGCAAACTGTCATTGGGACTGCATTTCACTCTACCGTGTCTTTGTATGGGCCAATAGAGAAGGTTATCAAGACGGTGTGCTTGATCTTCGTGGATCCTTGGTCACTTAGCCATTGCACGTGGTAGGGGTGCTTGTGCGGATGAAGGGTGAGGTTGAGCTTCTCATACAACTCGGTGCTAGCAAGGTTGTGGCAACTCCCTCCATCGATGATCACTTTGATAGATTTGCCATTGATGCCAGTTCGTGTTTGGAAGATATTTGAGTGTTGGTCTTCATGCTCTTGTGCTTGAGTAGTCAACATCTTTGTGATGACAAGCGATGGACTTTCATCATGTTCACACATGAGGAGTTCTTCGTCATCTTCCACTCGTTGCCTTTTCATTGCTTCCTTAACTCGGGCATCAAATTCATCTTCACCCAATTACTCTTCATCGCCATTGTCATGGATAAATAATAATTTCTTGTTTCCATACTCGGCCGACTTGTGTCCTTTTCCTCCATACTTGTGGCATTCGTCGTTGAATGGTGTGGTATCCTTTGTGTACTTGCTACTTGGGGACGGTTTTCCTTGAGGAAGTGTGGGCTTGAAGGAAGTCTTGGAGGTACTTGAGGAGCTTCCATTGACGGTTGTTGTCGTAGTGGTTGAAGCTTGCTTGTAGATGAAGTACGTCTTTGGTTTGTTGTATTGGATGTCCTCTTGCACTTGATGTTCGGATTTGATGGCGATGTGCACAAGCTCGACCATGCTATTGTATGTTTGGAACTCAATGATGTGCTTGATTGGATGGTTCAAGCCAATGAGGAAACGTTCCATAGTTTGCTCTTTGCGCTCTTCAATGTTGGCGCAGATCATGTTGAGCTCTGTTTCCTTGAAGTACTCTTCCACGGATTTTGTCCCTTGATGCAGCGATTGAAGGTTTATGAAGAGGCCGCGTGTGTAGTGTGAAGGAACAAAGCGGGATCTCATATGAGCCTTCATGTCATGCCAAGTTGGGATTGGTGGCTCTCCTCTTGCATCTCGAGCAACTTGAACTTGTTACCACCAAATACTGGCGTACTCATCAAACTCAAGCAAAGCCATGGCCACCATCTTATCATTGAAATAATTGTGCATACGGAATATCTTGTCGACTTTGAGTGCCCATGAGAGGTATTCTTTGGGGTCATTTGATCCGGTGAACTTGGGCATCGTGAACTTGAGCTTGCCAAATGTTTCTTCATCATTGCAGTCATAGTTGTGTTTGTTGCCATGGTGATGAGGGTCTTCATCTTCCATGCAATCATTATGATGAGCTTGGTGAGCTTGTTGATGTGCTTATAGTTGATGAGCCGCATTTGGAGGTGGCGGAACTTACTTTTTCTCTTGGCGCAGTTGTTGACGAGGAGGAGGCACTCGGGCCTCGTGATGATCATGAGGAGGTGGAGCCTCTTGAGGTTGTTGTGGACGAAGAGGAGGCTTGTTCCTCGGGTGTTGATGCGGGTTAGGAACTTGGGCCTCACGACGAAGATCATGGTCTTAAGCCTCGTGACGTGGTGGGCGTCGCTCAACTTGTACCACTTGACGCTCCATGTTTTGATGTGGTGGAGGAGGCGCCTCGTGATGACCATGGTGTCGGTGTAGAAGTTCATGAGATCGATGATGAGGAGGAGGATCTTGGATAGCTTCATGTTGTTGACGAGCTTGATCCTCCAAGTTGGAGTCATCACTTGTTGTGTGAAGTATGTGTCACAGGTGGTGGTGATGTACTTGAGGTTCCGCTTGTGGTTGCGTTTGTTGGATCACTAGAGCCCTTGCATGATGACATTGTCCTTCACGCCTTGCTTGGGTCCTTGAGGAGAGATCACCATCATAGATTGACGTTGCGGCGTGCTGTGGTGAAGGTACACAGTTTGAAGAGCTTCCATCTTCAACCACAGGGGTGTCATTGTGTCTTGGAGCACTTGTATGACGATATTGATGAAGAGGAGAACAGTGGTGCGATGCACTTGAAGAGCTTGATGCGCGTGCGTACGGTCTTGCCATTCTGTCGATGAGGAGTCAAAGCTTATAATTTGTTTCGGCGACAGAGCATTGGAGTGCTTCATTTTTATGGCCAAAGTTGTGATGCATCACATGCATTTGTCGTTCGAGGCCATCGAAGCGATTGTCTATGTTCTTGAACTCGGCTTGCGTCTCGCTAAATTGTTCATCTTATCGCGTCTCAAGAGCTTGGCAACGTTGACGGAACTCTTGTTGGATGATGTAGTGACTTGCGTGCGTCATGTACGGTCCATGTCCTTTTCTTGGGGAGGTGGTTGGCTCGCCTCACCGTGCCTATCTATCATGCAAAACACACAAGGATTATGTTGAGGGGTTACCTCTTGGGTGGCCCAATCTTCACGGATCTGGTGGTCAAATCGATGGGAAAGCGAGGGAGCGGAAGCGGACGCACACCTCGGGAAGAACATGATGAGCACGCAAAAAACTCACACGATACAAGGCCGATTTCTCCCGCCAGTGGCCATAGGTCCGATAGAATCCTCGCAAGGAAAGGTTGGTCATCGTTCTCCCTCGATCCCACGCGGAGAGGGAAGAACACCTTGGAGAGGGTCTTGACAACTATGCTCACGCACTCGCAAATGTAGGCCTTGTAGAACGAGGGAGGCACGATGCAAACTCCAACTAGGTGGTGACGATAGTCGATCCCCTTTGGTAGAAGGGGATGACAGAAAACTAGAGATTCCACAAAGGGGTTGTCTTTAGTCTATCATCTATGCCTCCGGATACATGAGGGGGTGGGGGCTCTATTTATAGGCCAAAAACTAGCATGGGGGCAGTTTGGGGATAAAATAGGCAAAAGGGTAAGTAAAGGGAATATTCGAGGGTATCGAACCTAGATCCGTGTGCAGACGGGCGATTCCGGCAATAAGTCCGGTGGCAGCGAATTTGGTGCCGGTATTTTTGGTGGTAGCCGAAATTTCTGGCCGGCGCCGAAGTAGTCTTCTGCATGCGATTCTGCTCACGACCGGTCCTGGCACCAGTTTGGTCGGCGTGGATTCCGGTCAGCCGGTTCTGGCATCGGAAGTTCCGGCGGCAGATCCGGTGGTGCCGGTTCCTCCGCCGGTTTGGCTATGCCTCTTCCGTCTCCTGTTCCAAGCCTCCGTCTTGTCGGGCGTGAGTGCTCGGGCTTCCTCCCCGGTCTTTGTACTTGGCGATGTGAACCTATCATGGTCATAGGATGGAGTATGAAGTAGTATACCATTCAAGAGGGTGAGAAGTGGGCTCTCATAGAGGAACATATTCACCTTTGGAGTCCATGATGACTTGGCATAAGTTGGAGACCTTGATGTGGTAACGACCGTAGGTCGGGATACATCATCTCCCCCTTCAAAAAGAGCCGTCCTCGACTCTACATGCTCATCATAAAGTAGAAGATGTCGAGAGACCTTCTTGATCCTGGGGTTCACCATATAGTCGTCCTCGGGAAGACTAAATTGACAACTCCTGAATGTTCCTTCACCTTCCATGAAGCCTACAAAGCTCGCAACAAAAGAGAAGCAACACTCAAAGCGTAGCCAATTCATGAATATTATAGCATGAGTCCTCAAGTAGAAAGAAGTGACCTTAGGATGTAGAGATGGCTCGTTGAGGGGAAGCCATAGATAACTCTCTACGGTTCGTCTTATCAACTCTTTGTCCATAGAGGTTGTCGTGTATACAGTTGTACCTTCACACAACAAAGACCAAGCAACATAGGTTTGTGTGTGATAGAGTAGCATGTTATTTGTGGCATGTCCATTCTTGTTCACCAAACTATTATCACCACTCAAGTATAGCAAACGAAATGTATATGCAAGGTCAAAGTGAATGGAAATCATTTGAACATCATCGAAATGTGGGAACTCAAAAACTCCATTAGGCATCTTAGTGTGGCACTAAAGCAATTGACTAAGATATTGAACAACATCTTTGATGCAAAACTAGGAGAATTCGGAAAAAACAAATGAGGAAGCATATCCAAAACAACATCATTATGTGTGCCAACCAACCATTGGAAAGAGAAATTGTTCGATATGTTGGATGCCATACACAAATCATCGAAAGCAAATATCATGGGGATATGAGTATCCCAAGAAGAAGCAAAAACCACATGTTTGCAAACAAACCATATGAAAGAGCAAGTATTCCTTATGTTTGTTGCAACAACTATACCAGGTATAGGTTGGATTATGCTTGTCATGCCAAGTATCAAAGTCTCCAAAAAATCAGAAAGCTATGAGGGCCATCTCAATAAAAACCATATGAGATTATTGTTGCAAGCAAAAGAAGTGAAAAGAAAGTATTCATCTTATTGCAAACAACGGGAGAAATTGAATAACTACCATGACAAGGCATGTCCGAAGCAATAGCATGGTTGTTGACAAACATAGGGAAAGAGAAATTGTTCTTCAAGTTTGTCACAACACGAGGATCATTATTAACATCATTGCAAGAAAAACATTGGAAAGAGCAATTGTTCAGCACATTGCAAGCAACAACAGGAAAAATGAAACATTTGTTGCATGGCATGTCTATGGCAACATCATCACAATCAAGTAATTTCACATGCTCAACATTATGCAAATGTAAATTATCACATGGAAACATGAATGAATCATTTGTGATATCAAAAACATCATCCATAGCATGACAATCATCAGAAGTGATCATGTCCACTAGTGGGATCATGGCATCATCAACACCCTTATTTTTATCTTGTTCATACCTCTCATATGATGTGGGTGTTGTAGTCGTAGTGGCCTCCATGTGGGCGACTTCATCTTCTTGATGTAGCCATGGCATATCATCATCTTCAAGCACCATGTACATCTTCTCCATTTGAGGCATCATAAGTTCAAGGTTCGTCTCTTCTTGATCCATGGAACCTAGCACATCATGAGAAAACACACAAGAGGTAGAGGTTAAGTTGTTAGAAATCAGAATGGTCTCACATGACCTATCAACTACCACTCTCAACTCACTCGGTGTATCACTCATGCCCTCAAAGTGGAAGCACTCAATATCACATATGGTGGAGTGATACGTCATAAACGTATATATAATTTTTGATGCTCCATGCTTGTTTTATATCAACTTTCTTATATTTTGTTTACACTTTGAGGTATTTTTATACATTTTCTGGAACTAACCTGCTAACAAGATGCCACAGTGTCAGTTGCCTGTTTTCTGCTATTTTTGGTTTCAGAAAAGCTAGTAAGGAAATATTCTCGGAATTGGACGGGACAAAAGCCAAAGTCAATAGTTTACCAGAAGGAACACGGAGTCTAGAGGGCAGCCAAAGTGGGGCCACGAGGTGGCCACACCTAGGGCTGGTGCGGTCACACCCTAGGCACGCTGCCCTATGGTGTGGGCCCCTCGGGCGCCCACCGACCTTTCCCCTTCGCCTAAAAAAGTATATTGATACCAAAACCCTAAGCACACGATCAAAAATCCATGAAATAGTCTGTAGCCGCCGCTATCTCCATCCATAGATCGGGGGGATACGAAGCTCTTGCCGGCACCCTGCTGGAGGGGAGAGATCATCCCAGAGACCTTCTTCATCACCATGTCAGCCTCTGGAATGATGCGTGAGTAGTTCACCCTTGGACTATGGGTCCATACAGTAGCTAGATGGCTGGTTCTCCTCCTTTGTGCAATCATGTTTCGATCTTGTGAGCTCCGTTCATGATCAAGATCATCTATTTGTAATCCTATATGTTGTGTTTGCGGGGATCCGATGGATATTGAGATACTATGTCAGATTGATTATTGATTCTATCATGTCCATGTTATTTGCGATCTTGCATGCTCTCTGTTGTTAGTCGCTATCTTGGCCAAGTAGATGCTTGCAACTCCAAGAGGGAGTATTTATGCTCGATAGTAGGTTCATGCCTCTCGTAATCTGGAGAAGTGACAAAAATCTCTAAAGTTGTAGATGTGTTATTGCTACTAGGGAGAAAACAATAATCCTTGGTCCATGGGGCAATTGTATTGTTTACTTTGCACAATTTGCTTAATGCAATTATCTGTTGCTTGCAACTTAATACTGGAAGGGGTTCGGATGATAACCTAAAGGTGGATTATTAGTCATAGATGCAGTTGGATTACGGTCTATGTATTATGTTGTAATGCCCAATCAAATCTCGTAGGAGTCAAGATATCTAGTATATGCATTGTTATGCTTTCTCAAATCTGTCAATTTCCCCGCTGTAATTTGTTCACCCAACATGCTATTTATCTTAAGAAGAAACACCTCTAGTGAACTATGGAGCCCGGTCCATTCCTTTACCATTAAAATATCATCTATTGTTTATTGTTTACTTTCTGCAAGCAATTACTATCTTCCACACTATACGTTTAATCCTTTGTTTTCAGCAAAACCAGTGAGATTGACAACCTCAATGTAAGTTGGGGCAAAGTTCTGTGGTTGTGTTGTGCAGGATTCCAAGTTGCTAGCAACACCTTGGAGTTATTTCCTTACTCCTACTGGTTCGATAACCTTGGTTCATAACTGAGGGAAACTTGCTGATGTGCTCATCACACCTTCCTCTTGGTGTTCCCAACGATCTCTACATATCTTGAGCCAACAAGCAGCTTTTTCTAGCGCTGTTGTCAGTGAGTTAAGGACAGCTTCAGTCTCTTCCTCCTCGTCAATCACTTTTTAGGGAGAAAGAAGATTCTTGCAAGGGGAGTCTCTCACAACCAATCTCTTTACTTTGTTTTTGTTTTTCTTAGGTTTTTTCTTTGTTTGCTTGTTTCTTTTTATCAAAAACACACACAAGATTAGTTGTACTAGTTTGCTTCTTTTTATCAAAAACACAAAAAAATTAGTTCCTCTTTCATTTTATATTTCTGTTGGCTTGCTTTAATCTTGCAAAAAAATGAATACACCTAAAAACACTAAGTTGTGTGACTTCACTAGCACACACAACAATGATTTCATGTGCACACCTATTGCTCCACCTGGTCTTGAAGCTGCTGTCTTTGAAATTAAACCTGATTTGCTCAATCTTGTTATGAAAGAACAATTGTCTGGTGCTGCTACTGATGATGATGCTGCTCACCTTAATAACTTTGTTGAACTTTGTGAGATGCAAAAACATAGGGATATAAATGGAGATATTATTAAGCTTAAATTGTCTCCTTTCTCTTTGAGAGGAAAAGCTAAAGAATGGTTGCTATCCCTACCTAGAAATAGTATTGATTCTTGGATTAAATGCAAAGATGCTTTCATTGGAAAATATTATCCTCCTGCTACGATTATATCTATGAGAAATGCAATGATGAAATTCAAACAATTTGATAATGAACATGTTGCTCAAGGTTCGGAAAGAATGAAATCTTTGGTAATGAATTGCCCCACTCATGGGCTGACTGCTTGGATGATTATCCAAACATTTTATGCAGGACTGAATAATTCTTTAAGAAATCTGGTGGATTCTTCTACTGGAAGCACCTTTATGACCATCACTTTGGGTGCTGCAACAAAGCTCCTTGCTAATATGATGGTTAACTATTCTGAAGGGCACACTGAGAGAGCTCCACCAGGTAAGAAGGTAAATTCTGTTGAAGAAACCTCCTCCGTGAGTGATAAAATTGATGTTATTATGTCTATGCTTGTGAATGGAAAAGCTCATATTGATCCAAATCATGTTCCCTTAGCATCTTTGGTTGCTCAAGAAGAGAAAGTTGATGTGAACTTCATCAGAAATAATAATTTTAGCAATAATGCCTATAGGAATAATTTTGCTAGTAATAATTATAGGCCATATCCTCCCAATAATGGTAATGCTTATGGAAATACCTACAACAACAATAGAAGTGCACCCTCTGAACTTGAAGTCATGCTTAAGGATTTTATTAGTAAACAAACTACTTTCAATAAAACTGTTTAGGAAAAACTTTCAGATGCTGAAAAAAAATATCATCTTTGTCTGAAGCACAATCTTCTTTGATTAATAAAATGGCTGCTAAACCTGAAACTATGGGAACCCCCTTTGCTTCTACTAATGCCATACAAGTTAAGATTGATGAAAATGTTATATTGTTAGCTAAATTGCGTGCTAAGTGGGAAAGAGAAGATTAAATTGTTAGAAATAGTAGTATGTGTACTATTACTACCACCAATGTTGATGCTAGCAAACCACATGAAGTCCCCATTCCTTTTGCAACAATGCCTAAAACCAATGGAACCTTTTCCTATTAAAATGCTGAAATTCTTCGAAATATGGCAAACAATAGTCCTACTACCTTGGATGGTAATTTTGATTTTGATCTTGATGGTTGCAATATTTTGAAGTAATTATGTTCCTACAAAAGCTTACTAGAAGTCCTAATGCTAGTTCTATGAATATGGCCTTCACAAAAGACATTACAAATGCTCTCATAAAAATTAAAGAAGAAAAATTGGAACATGAAGCCTTTATTCCTAGGAAATTAGGAGATGGTTGGGAACCCATCATTAATATGATAGTGAATGATTTTAATCTCAAAGCTTTATGTGATCTTGGTATTGGTGTCTCTATTATGCCTAGAAAGATTTATGAAATGCTTGATTTGCCACCATTGGAAGATTGTTATTTAGATCTCCAACTTGATGAGAATGCTAAAAAGAAACTCATGGGGAGTATTAATGATGTTCTTATTATGGTTAAAAATACCTATGTCCCTGTTGATTTCTATGTTTTGGATGTTGATTGCAATGGTTCTTGTCCTATTATTTTGGGAAGACCTTTTCTTAGAACTATTGGTGCCATTATTGATATGATGGAAGGCACCATTAAATAACAATTCCCACTCAAGAAAGGTATAGAACACTTACCTAGGAAGAGAGAGAAGATACCTTTTTCCTCTCCTATTAAAACAAAATTTGATCTTAATGCTTCTTAATTTGAAAATACTTGAATCTTGCTCCTATGCCTAGTAAAAGACGTTAAAGAAAAGCACTAGTGGGAGATAACCCAAATTATATTTACTTTCAGTAAGTTTACCTTATGTTGAGCCTTGGTAGTTATTTCCTTAGGAATAACCTCTCCTTATCCTTTTTGTGTGGTTTTTCTGCCAAGAATAACCTCTAATGAGAGAGAAGTAATACATGGAAAAGTTGCTGTCCTGAAAAAGATTTTTGTGCTTCACTGTAACAAATCGTGAAAAATCCCTGTACATCAGATTGAGCTGTGATTTTCTGTGATTATGCCCCAGGTTATTATATAACTTTCATTAGTTTAGCACTTTTCGATTTAATCAACAGAAGGTCTTCGAAAAAAATCAGTTTTTACCTGCTGGTCTGTTTTGACAAATTTCCGCCATTATTTGCATATGCCTCTTAATATTTTTCTATTTGAGTTCTGTTTGATCACTTGAGCGTTTAGAAGGAATTGCTACAGTAGCTTGTGTTTTAATGGAAGTTTTACTTGTGTTGAAAGTAAACCCAAAGACTTATTATCTTTAATACACTAATGTTGCTAATGAAGATTGTGTGAAGTTTTGTATGAAATTTTCAAGTGTAGGGAAGAATAATGTGATGAGATGAAGTATGGACAAAAGCTCGAGCATGGGGATGCCACCCGTCCACCCCAATAAATATTCAAGAGGTACAATCGTCAAACTTGGGGATGCCCAAGGCATCTCCTTCTTCATCAATACAAATCTCAGGTGTTCTTCCAAAACACTTCATTTTTATTGTTTCATGCATAATTGTGTTGTTCTTGGACCGTCTTTGTTTTTGTTTTTAAGTTTTCTTTTGTTTGGTTTGCTTAAATAAATTGATTGGTCCCCCGCATTCATATATTTTTTCAAATAACTTGATTAGTGTTGGGAAAGAGTAGGAAGCTTCATGCTTATAAGTGGTACAAAAGGAGCTTGTTTTGACTATGGCCTAGACTTTATGGTGTCATGTTTGATGTTGCTTTGACCTTATGCTTAGTGATTATTGTTATAGCATGACTTGTTCCAAACAACTGAGATTGTCTAATGTGCCTTGAAAGAATCATGCGTTGTTTTAGCATACAAAAGTATAATATTGTGGTATTCTCCTTTGATGCTTTATTTGGGTTGACTTGGCACATGCTTACACCATGTTAAGACAATGAACCAGTCACCTTAGCCTCTATGATCATTTAGTTTTTGACTTTTAATATCACTTTATGCTTTAATTAATAATGTTTTGTTGCTTTGCATGCTTATGGCCATTATCGCTCTCTTAGTTGATCGCTCCCAGTCTTTTGCTAGCCTCCACCTGTACCACGTATGAGTTCCACTCATGCATCCAACCTCCAAGAAAACCAAGTTATTCCAAAGAGTCCACTATAAATTCCTATGCATGGTGTATTACACCATTCCAAGTATATTCATGTTTTTATCTATCTTCCAATTTAAACTTTTGTTATGTGAAAATTAGTGATTAAAGCTCTCGCGAACTTAATGGCACACTTTATTTTCTTGCACTTAATAAAGTTGAATCGTTGTGTCCATCTATGTTGCTTATATGCTTGCACTATATAAGTTGTGAATTAGCAGAACCATGTTACCATGGGGAACATTTTCAACATTGTACTTATTATTCAGTTGATATCATTATTCTTTTGTTTATGGATCCCGGCGGTGTGAAATAAAAGGGGAGCTTGCAAGCTCATGGAGTTTGTATGTGTGTTAGAGAAATGCCTGGGCGGCTAGCCTAAGCCATGCCTAATCATGGTGGAAACTTGCAGCATAACCATAGTGAGCATTTTGTGAAGGATCCTCGATAAAAACCTATGCAAATAGCAAATAAAAAGATCGCTGAGATGCTCATTGTCTGTTTTGTTGTCATTTTGATATGGGAAAGCTCCTGTATCATGGGGCAAGGGGTACCCCGTTGGCGGTTCTCCATGATACACATGTACTTACAGTGACAAGAACTTACTTGTGACTAAAGTCGAGTAGCATGAGGTTCGGTACTCGTAAGCAAGGGGCATGAGATTTTCAACTTATAATGTGTCAAGCATATCCTCATATTCGTGTCACTTTAACCTTAATCACCTCAAGATGCTTATGATAGGGGAAATGAGAGCTGAAAGCTAATAAGTAGCATAATTTTTGGAAGCTCTTTATGAAACTTGAAATCCCTGGTTCCCTCTATGAAGGGCCTTTCTTTTTACTTTTTTTGTTGAGTCTCCATCTTCTATCTTTATGCACCAATTGAGAGAGAATAGTGGTCATTCTTAGTTTAATGTGCATTGTCCCAAAACTTGTTGATTGAATCATTACTTTGATATTGCTTGTTCTTAAATTATTTATATCTAGTCACCCTTATGAACTTTCAAGGTGTCATATGCATTTATGTTCTGCTATACCATGAGGGACAAGCTGAATACCACTCTTATTATTCTTTCTATATGTGAAACAAACAAACGTCTTTCAAATGCATTGTTATTCATGATCTTTTGCTTGTACCTTTTCATGTTACAACATAGTTGCTATGTCTTATTGTTAGAACTCTATGTTTCATGCTTATGTTTAGCGTACTTTGATCCTAGCTGTCAATGCGTTACAAATACCTTGATCAAGATTGTGATGGTGCATGTGACCTCAAAAATTATTATTTTTATCACTTACCTACTCGAGGATGAGCATGAGTTAAGCTTGGGGATGCTTGATACGTCATCAACGTATATATAATTTTCGATGCTCCATGCTTGTTTTATTTCAACTTTCTTCTGTTATGTTTACACTTTGAGGTATTTTTATACATTTTCAGGAACTAACCTATTAACAAGATGCCATAGTGCCAGTTGCCTGTTTTCTGCTGTTTTTGGTTTCAGAAAAGCTAGTAAGGAAATATTCTCGGAATTGGACGGGACAAAAGCCAAAGTCAATATTTTACCAAAAGGAACACGAAGTCTGGAGGGCAGCCAAAGTGGGTCCACGAGGTGGCCACACCTAGAGCTAGCGAGGCCACCCCTAGGCGCGTCTCCCTATGGTGTGGGGCCCTCGGGCACCCACCGACCTTGCCCCTTCGCCTATAAAAGTATCCCGATGCAGAAACCCTAAGCACCCAATCAAAACTCCCCGAAAGAGTCTGTAGCCGGCGCCATCTCCATTCCTAGATCGAGGGGATCTGAAGCTCTTCCCGCCACCCTGCCGGAGGGGAGAGATCATCCCGGAGGCCTTCTTCATCACCATGCCAGCCTCCGGAGTGATGCGTGAGTAGTTCACCTTAGACTATGGGTCCATACAGTAGCTAGATGGTTAGTTCTCATCCTTTGTGCTATCATGTTTAGATCTTGTCAGCTCCGTTCATGATCAAGATCATCTATTTGTAATCCTATATGTTGTGTTTGCAGGGATCCGATGGATAGATACTATGTCAGATTGATTATTGATTCTACCATGCTTATGTTATTTGTGATCTTGCATGCTCTCCGTTGTTAGTAGCTATCTTGGCCAAGTAGATGCTTGCAACTCCAAGAGGGAGTATTTATGCTCGATCATTGGTTCACGCCTCTAGTAATCTGGGAAGTGAAAAAAATCTCTAAGGTTGTAGATGTGCTGTTACTACTAGGGAGAAAAAAACATTCTTTTGTTCATGGGGCAATTGTATTGTTTACTTTACAGACTTTGCTTAATGCAATTATCTGTTGCGTGCAACTTAATACTGGAAGGGGTTCGGATGATAACCTGAAGGTGGATTATTAGTCATAGATTCAGTTGGATTACGGTTTCATAAATGAGGGAAACTTGCTGTAGTGTTCATCATACATTCCTCTTGGGATTCCCAACGAGCTCTACATATCTTGAGCCAACAAGCATGGAGACACTCATCTGAAACGGTACGACCGGTTAGGGTAGCACCTCTATGTATCACGCCAATCCCTGGATCGGTTCATTGGCATACATAGCATCGATAAACAGCAAAGAATTAACAGTGCATCATTTATTACAACGATATGATCTAGAATATTGGATTTATTACAAGGTTTGCAAAGCATAACGCTTGCACAAATAAACAAGTATCAAATAGATAGCATAAATAAAGTAGCTCCAGTCTCCATTATGCGCAATAGGCGAACAAAATGTTGAGTGGAGGGTCGCAACCAACACTACTACTCAGAGTAACCGGAAGAGTAACCTAAAACATGAAACGTAACAGCCTCGAATGGTTAATACTTGGAATGTACTAGCAAGTGGAACAATGAGAGAAACGACAAGACTAATAGCTATATGCATACCTGGCTTGTGGGGTTCATGCTTAGTTGTAGCAGCAAAATAATTTATCCTACCGTTTGTAAATCATTTGTAAAGCATTTAATTTTCATCACACAACCCAATTAAGTTTCAACCACAAGTATTAGCAATTACAAGTTAGAATGAATGAGAACATGTCATAGCACCCATAATCCAGCAACTCAATCGTCCATTACCGGGGACACGGCTAAGTACTTAGTTTTACACCCTGCAGGGGTTGCACACTTTACCCATATGACCTGGTCGACCCGCTCATACCATGACACGCATATTGAGTCATGATAGGGAGAAGCCCAAGAAGAGACAATTGGGGAAGTAGCTCCCCAATCCCATCCACGCACTGTATGAACCTATCACATTCACTACATCTCTGGATACGAAGAGCTCGGGTCACCATGACCTACTAAGTCCGTCCAGCCACCCATAACTCACTGGCATATGGTTGCACACGGAAGCTACCAAATCAAGACGCTAATCATTTCTCTGAATCCTGGGTGGCCATCCACCAGTTAGATACTCGAGTAAACCATAGACATGGGCCCGGCATTCACGAACCAAGCAATTACCAATCGACCCAGAGATTTCATTAATTAAGTTGTTTTCAAATTTTCCAAACACATACTTTCAAAACAATCTTTATCATGGTGTATCCCACCCTAGTCTACATAAGCACAACTAAGCACTACTACTTACAATGGCTCACCTAACAAGGATGGCTATGACATAATAGGATATAGCATAGCAATAAATATAAATTGTAAAAACAAAACCAGCTACAATGCATATAGAAAGTAAATAGGAATTTTATGAAGCTCCACTTGCCTTGGTAGTTGTCGGTGTCAAACGCACAATCCGGACAATCACACGGATTACAATCCTCACAATCTACACGAAAGCAAATCAACCAAATAATCAATCCACACATAGAGATCAACAAATGCAACACACTACATGCATGGCACTTTAACAAAGCTTCAGTAGTTTAGTTATGTTCACTGATCAATGATACTACTGAATGATGCATGGGAAAGGCTTCAATGCAAAGAAAACAATTTATGCATAAAAAAGGGCTAGTTAATAGGCTTTTAATCAAAACATTGAACCAATGTTGTAGACAGTGTTGTTCAAGTTTGTCAAAAATACTACTAGATAGATAGTTCAAAATAGAGCCTAGACCAAAAGTAATTACTCCCAAAGGGTTTACAGAACTTTTTTTGTGATTTTTATACTATTTTAAGCCTTTTTATAATCTCAGGCAATTACATACAGTAAACCTGAAATATTATTGCAGAATAAAATTCTACGAAATTTTGGGAATCCAACAATATCATATTTGCAATTTTTGGCCCAGTAGATTAATATCTATGATTTTTGCAAATTATAAACATTTTCTGCAATTTTATCTATTATCAGAAATTCCGGGGAATATTCCTCAGAATATTCCCGCTGAAGAGTGGGCCTGGATGACGCGGCGGTTGACCAATCAACGGTCAGCGTCGATCGTGGCCATTCATGCACAATCCGACAACTGGGTGAGCGTGAGCTCATCGCACACCTTGTCCGACGGCGGCGACGGGTCGGCGGGTCAGCAGCGATGGCGGGCGGTGCTCCAGTGGTCTTGGCAGCGACGGATGGTCGGACGGTGTACGGTGAAGGGCGGCGGTCCCGGTGGCGGCTTTGGCACGGACAGAAATCTCCCGGGGTGGCGGCAATTGGCGGCTGGAGCGGCTCTCCGGCGTTGGACTCCGGCGAGGTCTCGCAAGCGCCTCCGGTGGTCTGCGTAGAAGGGTAGAAGGTCAGAGAGATGCAGCTTCTAGCGGCGGTTCGGTTTGCAAGAAGAAGAGGGAAGGGCGAGGTCAGACGGCAGCTCACCGGCGATAATGATGACCAGTGGCGGCGGCAACTTTGGCGAGGAATTCCGGTGAAGTGGCAATGCAATTAACCTAGCTTCCAGGGGGTTTTTGACGAGGAGTTCGAGAGCTTTAAGGGGAGAGTTTTTGTTGGGGACAGGGCATTCCATCTCGAACCGTATCGGGCACGGTGGCAGCACAGTTCGTGTCGGGCACGAACTACTTAGGCGGCTGACAAGGGGGCCCTGGCGGTCAGAAACAAAAACAAAGGAAAAAGAGGAAAATAATTGGGGAAATAGGGGGCGTGGTGCGAGGGCTGCTGTTGGGCCGCTGGCGGCCGACTTAGCGCTACGCAGCAACCTAGGCCCCGGGTGGGCCACTGGCTGCCGCCCGGATGGGCTGCCCATTTTCATTTTTTCTTTCTTTTATTCTTTTTCTGAACTGTGTTGTAACTGAACCTGTTTGTTTTTCTCTAAATTTTTCTACAGTTTCTGAAATTTGGCCATAACTTTTGATCTACCACTGCAAATTGAGTGAAACAAAAACCTACATATTTGTAATTGAAAACTCTATGCATCTAAGCATCTAGGTTGACTTTTTAGGGTCATCCAAGCAGATGCTAGGTAAAAACCATACTAGGCTTAAATAAGTGAAGAACAAGCAAAGAAGAGGTGTTTTGGCAAAAACTTTAAAACTGAAACTTTTTGCAAAGATGCTCATGATGCAATGACATGTATGTATGCAGTACCAAATCTAGAACTTGGGATGTGACACTCACCTCACTCTTGCTTTTACTCAAGTGGGCTAAGTGGCTCTCATACTCACATGGGATTGGTACCACATCATCACTCAAGCATTTGGGGATAGGCTCGGTGTGATCAACTCCATGCGCCTCCTTGTGAAGGGAAAATCCCATGCTCGCCATTCTTGACCTTGTCGTCGCTGTCTTGCACCTTCGCTTGTGTAGTCCTCTTGACGTACTCGTCCAACTTGGGAAAGTAGAGGTCCTCGTCCTCCTCATCCATGAAGTTGCATGCGTCATCTAGGACGTCAAGTCTTGGCATTAAAGCTTGATGGTTTGGAGGAAGTCTTGCTCTTGGTGCCATTTTTGGGGGTCGCACGAGTAGTGGAAGGAGCCTTATGATGGTGTCGACAGAGGTCATTGCCGTGCCTTGCCAAAGGTTGATGTAGGTTACGCCTTCGAGAGCATGACTCATCCAATTTGGCGAGGTTGTCATCCATGTCCTTCTTAGTCTTGATGAGGTTGCTTTTCAACTTCTCCAATATGTGTTGGACCTTGGCACTCTCGAGGTTGCGAAGATGCCTTGGACGATGTCTAGTATCCTACTGATGTTGGCGGTGATCACGAGAGGATGTATGTCGATGAAGGTTCTTGCTTCGTGGTGCCTCTTTTTGAAAATGATGTTTGGGAGCCCTTCTTCTTGTAGGTGATGGCACTTGTTGCCTTGGAGGTTGTTGCACATGACGCCTTCGAGGTGGTGGTGCGTGGTGGCTTGGAGGTGATGGCACTCAAGACCTTGGAGATGGTGACCCATGACGCCATGTAGGTGGTTGCACTTGACTCCTTGGAGGTGGCTCATCGAAGTATGTTGTGACCTTTGGTGTGGCATGCTTGGCCTTGAAGGTCATGGTGTCTTGATGATGTGCCTCCTCTTGCTTGGCGTAGTAGTCGTCCATCTCCAAGCGGTGGAGGTATTCTTCATGGCTCATGGAAAAGCCCTCGAAGTTGGGGAAGTTCCCAATATCCTCCATGCTTGTTCAGGCGTCGTCGTTGTAGCACTCGAAGTCATCCATGCTTGGGGAGTCATTGTTGATGTAGTACAACATATCACCCCAGCATGTGGAGCCATTGTTGGTGTAGTGCTCAATGCATGAGGAGTCATTGTCGATGTAGAGCTCCAAAGCCTCCATGCTTGAGGAGCCATAGTTGATGATGTGATCCATGTCTTCCATGCATGTGGAGTCGTCGTAGATGAAGTGCTTCGGGTCCTCAAAGCATGCAGAGCCATTGTCGGTGTAGTGCTCTGTCATGTCCTCTATACTTTTGGAGTCGTAGTCACGATGGCTCATCATGGAGTCTTTATATATATCATCCTCGGTTCTGGAGTCCCTAGACACGATTCACAAGACCAAGTCGTGTATATGGAAGTGGTAGAGAGGTTAGGGATGCAACGTCAAACCTTACTTTACCGTGGAAGTGGCAACACTTGAGAGCAATCAAAACCAAGCAAAGTGAAGTTCACGTGGAACACCAAACTAACTAACCACTAAAACACACACACAAAGCTTATGGTGGATGGGTATGGAAGATGGCGGTCCAAGAACAATCCGAAATCAAGATATTGTAACGGCAAGTAAAGAACCAGGATGATCACAAAGCTAAACAAGTCAATCCACAAGATAGGAATTATATATAAGGAAACCAACATGGTGGGATAAATGGGACTTGTGCAATGGAGAAAGTGAGCTAAGAACCAAATGATTACCTAGCGAAGACTATAAGCTCATGTCACACAAGTGCAAGGAGAGACGCTAGTTCGATTGCAATAAAATTGGTGGGCTACAAGATATGCACAATAAGTACCACCTATATGATGTTCATCGAGCTTGTGCTTCCTATTCTATGAGGCACTTGTTTCTTTCCTTCTTTTTTCTTTTTTCTTTTTCTTTTTTTCTCTCTTTTTTTCCTTTTCACTTGCCTTTTCCTTGTGCCAACAACTATACAAGATATCTATATGAGATAGCGCTCACAACTTTTGCTCGGAATTCTACAAGTGTCAAATGTGCATAGCCCAAGCAATCATAGGAGGAACTAGTCTCAATAGGTGTTTTTTGTTTGCAAAGATAGTGGAGTTCACAAAGGGAAGCAAGTGGGGAGAAGTCACGGATTGTATATACCTTTCCTTGTTGATCTTCACCCTTTATTGTTAGATTCCGCCTTTCTTACGGAATTTGGATGGAATAGATAGCATGAACCACTTGGATAATGATGTAGATCTCTTTCTCCTCTTTGAAGCGAGCTAAAGCACACCAAAATCCGAGTTCGTATGCAAAATTTATGCTTAAACGGGGCGGAGCTGAAGTAGTTGGTGGCCAAATCGGCGGACCAAAATTGGAGCCGGAAATTCCAGCGGTAGAGACGGCGTTGCTGGAAATTTGACCGGAAAATCTGGCAGCAACCTTGGTCCGCGGGCCTGACACCGGAACGGGTTTGGCATTGGAAAACTGCGATTTCTACAGAAAAACTCGATGGAAAACTTCAGATCTGAGGGGAAAATCAAGGAATTAGGCCATGGGGCGCAAGGAAAGGTAGATCAACAAGCTTGGCAAGTAATCCACGGATCAAAACCTACCAAAATGCACTCAAATCACAGATCGATCCAAAACACGAATTGGAGCTATTTTTGGTGGAATTTTTCGAATTTATGGGGAAAGACCAAATCGTGGAGAAATCCATGGCAACCAAAAGCTGCGGATACCGTGCGCAGCCGAACCAAAAGGGTAGTTTGGGGATAAGCTAGGCAAAAGGATAAGTAAAGGGAATATTCCAGGGCATCGAACCAAGATCTGTGCGCAGACGAGTGATTCTGGCAATAAGTCTGGCGGCGCCGGATCTAGCACCGTATTTCCGGTGGTAACCGATATTTCTGGTCGGCGCCAAAGTGGTCTTCTACATGTGATTCTGGTCACGACCGGTCCTAGTGCCGGTTTGGTCGGCACGGGTTCCGGTCTGCCGGTTCTGGTGCTGGAAGTTTCGGCGGTGGATCCGGTGGCACCGTTTCCTTCGCCGGTTTGGCTCTGCCTATTCTGTTTCCTCTTCCAAGCCTCTGTCTTGTCGGGCGTGAGTCCTCGGGCTTCCTCCCTAGTCTCTGTACTTGGCGAAGTGAACCTTTCATGGTCATAGGATGGAGTATGAAGTAGTATACCATTCAAGGGGGTGGGAAGTGGGCTCGCATAGAGGAACAGATTCACCTTTGGAGTCTGTGATGACTTGGTATAAGTTGGAGACCTTATTGTGGTAACGACCGTAGGTCGGGCTACATCAGATTATATATGAACGTGGAATATGGTGGTGTTAGCCTTGTACCTCGCCTTGGGGATTGCACCGAACTAGAAACCACAAGTGAGAGCTATAAGCGTGCAAAGTGAAATCGCAAAGAAACCTCACACTAAAGAAAGAACTAACTCTCGAAAGCTTTTGGTGGAAGGTTAGGGTGGTGGAAAACCAAACAAAACGATCCAAAGAAAAGGTTATTGTTAAAGGTGGTAGAGAACCAAAGATCAAAAGAAAAAAGGAAACGATCTATAAAAACACAAAGATACACACACGTGGAGACAAATGTGGTTAGCACGACTATGAAAATGAGCACAAAATGTCCTAATGAAGACTACGCTTGGTGTCGTGCCAACGCAAGGAGAGACCACAATTCGTTCGCTAAAAGAGAAATAAGAAACGGATTTGTGCACTTGCCTTGGTCGTGCTCTATCTCTCTCTTTGCTTACAAGCTTGACACTCTCTTTGTATTGGGAGACTATGTATCTTGCTATTTTTCTTTTGCTTTTTCATTTTCTCTTTTTTACTCTTTTTCTGTCTTTCTGTACTACTATGTTAACTCCTGAATTTTCTTACACACTCTTACTTCCAAGGACAAGTGCACAATGCTTAGGCAAACACAAGATGAGTTGCTCTCATAGGATTTCTGGTCTGCCGGTCCTGGTGCCGGTTTGATCTGGATCTCTGTCTTGTGATGGCTTGGTTGCTTCCCTTGGCCTTATTCATGGGGTTCATACCTGATGATGCATAAAGTATTGGCATGAAGTAGCAAGCCGTCCAAGGGTGTATAGAAATCACATGAGACAAGGAGCAAATTCACCTTAGCTTGAAGGAGCTTGGCTTGAGCATGAGTCATTGGTCCACTTGGTGGACTTGGTGGTGTAGATGTAGGAGCGTCTGTAGGACGGGCTGCATCGGTTTTTCCTCCGGGCCAGATTCCACGCACGATTGATCGACCTTAACCAAACCATGTCCACCTCTCCTTGCCTGATACGATATGAATCAGATTGAAAATACCTTTTTTTCAATTGCCTCGATCGCCTTGGGAGTTGTAGGCTGGTAGGACTGGGAAAAATACGATCGGATCTGGGACCGATTTGAAGGAAGCCAACTCCTGGATGATACGGAGGCCGACGGGAACTTCAAGGAAGAACCAGCAGCAGACTCCTGTAATCACCTACTCGACACAAACCAATTAGATCTGAAAACTGTCGGTGAAGAGCAATCCACAAATCAATCAACAGAAAACACTCATTGTGATCAACCCAGAAATCTGATACCACATGATAAGAATCGTGCCAATGATCCTATTTAGTATTGCCCAATCTTTCATAGCAAGTCGACTAGGTAGGTAATCTCCTAGATATGGAATAAACTCAACCTGAAGAAGAGGAACAAATCCAGCAAGCAACATATTGATAAACAACACACCTCAAACAACGGCTCGATAATACTTGATACACACAAGGACCTTCACAACAATCACTCAAAACGATTGATAACAGGCAGCACCATCCCCTAGAGGGATGATACACAAACCGTGTGATACAATTGATGTAAATCTCAATTCTAAACTCCTGTAAACCCTAGGAGCCTGGCTCCTTTATATAGGACTCCTGCAACTTGTCGGTTGGACAGACCCAAACCGAACACACAAACGGATTCGACCCTAAACTGGACTCGGACTCAATAACATAGCTCCAACACTGGACACAACCTTAGACTTATCATTACATATCGTAGGTCGTCCTAGCGTGCCAGTCCTCAATGGGATGCCCGCATCATCATGGTTTATTGATGATGCTCCTCCTCTTGGTTGGTGTAGTAGTCTTCCATGTCCAAGAAGTGGAGGAATTCTTCATGACTCGTGGAAGAGCCCTCAAAGGTCGTGAAGTTCTCCATGTCCTCCATGCTTGGAGAGGCGTCGTCGATGTCACACTCGAAGTCGTCCGTGCTTGGGAAGTCATTGTTGATGTAGTACTCTGTATCACCAAAGCATGTGGGGACATTGTCGGTGTAGCGCTCCATGCATGAGGAGCCATTGTCGATGTAGAGCTCTAATTCCTCCATGTTTGAGGAGCCATAGTTTATCACGTGCTCCATGTCTTCCATGAATGTGGAGTCGTCGTAGGTGTAGTGCTTTGGGTCCTCAAAGCATGCGAAGGCATTGCCGATGTAGTGCTGCATCATGTCCTCTATACTCGTGGAGTCGTAGTCATGGTGGCACATCATGGATTCTTCATAGATATCATCCTCAGTTCTGGAGTCCCTAGACATGATTCACAAGACCAAGTGGTAGGGGTTAGGTATGCAACATTCTTTACCTTGGAAGATAGTATCATGCAAGTGGCCACACTTGAGAGGAATCAAGACCAAGTAAAGTGAAGTTCACATTGAACACCAAAACCAACTAACCAGTAAAAAACACACACGCAAAGCTTATGGTGGATGGGTATGGAATGTGGCATGTTAAAGAACAATCCAAACTCAAGATGTTGTAATTCACACGATACAAGGCCGATTGCTCCCGCCAGTGGCCGCTGGTCCATTCTCGCAAGGAAAGATCGGTCAACGTGCTCCCTCGATCCCAAGCGGGGAGGGAAGAACACCTTGGAGAGGTTCTTGATGACTACGCTCATGCACTCTCAAGCGTAGGCCTTTTACAATGAGGGAGGCATAATGCAAACTCCAACGAGGTGGTGACGATAGTCGGTCCCCTCTGGTAAGGGGATGAGGCAAAACTAGAGATTCCACAAAGGGGGTTGTCTTTAGTCTATCATCTATGCCTAAGAAATACATGAGGGGGTGGGGCACTATATATAGGCCATTGGTGAGTAATTCTAGGGTTTTGATTGGACTAAAGGGGTACATGGCCCGAAAGCCCAAAGGCCTTAACATGCTTGGCGTCGTGGACACCGGAGACTCTAGTGCCATGGACTAGAGACTCTGGTGTGAACGGAGAGTTTGGTATTTCTCCAATGTAGGGAGTGGTGTACATAAGGGTCCAGGACGGGGTCCAGAGATTGGTCTGGAGTCCCGTCCGGATACTCCGGTCATGAGGTCCGGAGACTCTGGTGCTTCAACTGCTGCTTCTGCTGTCTTCTCTTCCAAGCCTCCATCATGTCGGGCTTGGTCTCTGGTCTTCCTCCTTTCCTCCGTACTTGTCAGTGTGACCTATCATGATAATGGGACAGAGTATGAAGTAGTATACCATTCAATGGGGTAGGAAGCAGGCTCGCATAGATGAACGGATTCACCTTTAGAGTCCATGATGAATTGGCATAAGTTGGAGACCTTGATGTGGTAATGAATGTTGGTCGGGCTACATCAACTTTCAATGCAACCTATAATTTACTTGTAGTTCAAATTTGACCTAATTTCGATAAATTGACAGAATGTCACATCCAAGTGGGCAGAGTTAGCTAGGAAGAAGTTTGAAAACTCATAAAATATGGGAATCATAAGTATAACTTGTCTGTCCACTATACATGTTTGAAAGCTTGGCTTGTGGCATTCAGATGCATATCCTTCGTACTTTCTTTACGGAAAGGAACAATGATGTAGCCCGTCCTACGAACGTCCCTACATCTACACCAATAAGTCCCCCATGTGGAGCAATGACGCGTACTCGAGCCAAGCTCCTCCAATCTAAGGTGAACTTGCACCTATCCTCGTGTGACTTAGATAAATCATTGGATGGCTTGCTACTTCATTCGCAGACACTGTGCATTCTCAAGTAATAAGACATGAACCAAAAAAGCAGTGCAGCTACGACTGAAGTACCCAGCTGCTGCAAAGCGCCACCGGTACTACCTGAACTAGTGGCTGGCCTATATATAGCCCCCTCCTCTATTGTAAACCCTAGCCTGTATAATGGAATTACAAGACATCCTTGTGGACCTCTGTAGTTCTTGTCTCATGCTCCTTTTCTAGAGGAGCACCAAATATCCCCCACCTTGTTGGATTTTGCATCACGCCTCCCTTGTTGTAGAAGACCTTAGCATAGGAGCACCTTTTCCAAGACGTCAAGATCTCCCCAAGACTCCCCATTCGTTGTGCCAGTTTGAGAGAGATATCTTCGCCCGACGCTGATCCTAAGGATTGCGCCGGACCGGTCGCCGTTGGCGTGAGCTTATTAGCTTGCATCATATCTTTGCATGAGTGTGTTCATTGTGTTCTTCGTGCGTGAGTTCGTGATTTTCGTCCCCTCTCTCTTCCCCTCCCCCGCATTTCTCCCTCGATTTCGATGGGAATTCATGAAAGATCGGGCACCCACGAGGTTATCCATCAACATATTGGTTTCAAGTGCTTCGTTGCTCATGAATTTCCCCTGCAATATTTGTTCTATCCACCATAAATTCGAAAATCCCCAAAATAGAGCCCCAAATTTGTCTTTGGATCGACCTCTTGATTTGGAGAGTTATCCATCTTTACCCTACGTTTTCCCATCCCAATTTGGCCAATTTGTCGCGGATTTGAGGACCGAAGGTGAGGATTTCCGCTAAAGAACACGAGCAGTTCGAGCCTAACAAAACAGAGTCTCCGGCCTACACCAGAATTTCCTGTTCGACACACACCGGAGTCTCCAGAGTGTACTGGAGTTTCCGACCTCTGACACCTGAATTTCCGGCCCTGGCACCTGATCTTGACTTTTCCCTCTTAGTTCGCATTAGCTAATTTTCCTCTTGTTTGTTTGTGTCCCATGTGCATGTCATCAACTAACAACAGGCTTCTGCATTAGCTACATTCACGCTCATCGACACCACGGCACCCGAACATCATCCTACACCACCGACCACAAGTTCACCATCACCAAGATGGTATAACTTGCGTCACCTTGTTAACCCTATCTTCCTTTGTGTGTACATATCCCACGAGAGTGGCTCATCTTATGTTTGCTTGAGCATTGTGCATTTGTCCTTGGATAGTGAAAGTGCAACAACAATATCAAGAGTGACTTGGTAGCATCAAGGGAGAGCAAAAAAAGAAAAGAAAAGAAACAAAAGAAAAAGATAATAAGATACATAGAAAAAGAAAAATAGTCTCCCATAGAAAAAGAGAGTCTCAAGCTTGTAAGAAAGAGAGAAAATAAGAGCACCCAAGGCAAGTGCACAAATCCGTTGCTCATTTTTCTCTTTACAAGCAGGCAATTCTCTCTTCTTGCATTGGCACAACAACCGAGCTCAGTCTCTGTTAGGATATTTTGCTGTTCATTTTCATAGTCGTGTCAATCTCAACAATCTCCATGTGTGTGTATATAGTGGTAGGTTCACGTCACCCTTTTGAGTTGTTGACCTTTACCTTTGACTTGAGTTTTGTTTGGATTTTACCCACTTTTGACTATCCATTTTATTTTGATTGTTTCTTTGGCATTCCACAACACTGACCTTCCACCAAAAGCTTTTGAGAGTTTTAGTCCCTTTTTTGGTGTGAGGTTTCTTTGCAATTTCACTTTGCAAGCTAATAGTTCTCTCTTGTGGTGTCTAGTCGGTGCAATCCCCAAGGTGAGGTAAAAGGCTAAACCCACCATATTACACTTCCATATACAATCCTTGTGTGTTTTGCATTATGGATAGGCACGATGAGTCGAGCCAACCACCTCTCCAAGAAGAAGAACAAGACCGGTACATGATGCGTGCAATCCACTACATCATCCAACATGAGTTCCGTGAACGTTGCAATGTTCTCGAGTCATACCAAGATGAACAATTTGGCGAAACTCAAGCCGAGTTCAAGAGCATTGACAACTGCTTTGAAGGCTTCCAACAAAAAATGCATGAAATGCATCAAGGCTTCTCCAACCTTCGTCAAGAGATGAGGGCCATGCACATTAACTTCGCCAACCAAAATGAAGCGCTACAAAGGTCGATGGATAAGCTCGCGTGTAACACAAGACCGAACTCGCGCAGATCAAGCTCCTCAAGCTCATCGCGTCACCGTTCGCCTCTTTGTCAAGATCCTCATGCAAGTGCTCCAAGATGCAATGATTCCCCTATGGTTGAAGATGGAAGCTCTTCGCACTATGTACCTTCCCCACGGCACGCCGCAATGTTAAGATATGCTGGTGATTTCTCCTCAAGACCTCAAGCAAGGCGTGAAGGAAACTGCCATCACGCAAGGGCACTCATGATCCAACAAGACCAACCACAAGTGCAACCTCGAGTACAACCTCAAATCCAATGTCATTGCCTACGACACATACTCGACACCACGAGTGATGACTTCGAGGATCCAGGTCGTCATCACCGTCATGAACGTCCATGCCGACACCATGGTAATCACGAGGCACCTCCTCCACCACATAAATACATGGAGCATCAAATTGTACATATTGAGAAACACCCACCACGTCACAAGGCTCAAGACCATGATCTTTGCCGTGAGCCCCAAGTTCCTAACCCGCAACACCAACCAAGGAACGAACCTCTTCTTCGTCAACAACTGTGTCAAGAGGCTCCACATCCTCAAAACCCTCATGAGGCCCAAGCGCCTCATCCTCGTCACCAACTGCGCTAAGAGAAAGAGCAAGCTCCTCAACAACGTCGTGAGAATCGAGTTCCACCTCCCCAAAATGAGGCTCCTCCATTGCAAGGTCACTAAGCTCATTGCAATGATTGCATGGAACATGAAGATGTCACCATCATGGTAACTGATGGCTCTGAAATATAGCCATCTATGTCCACATTTAAAATGGATATTATTCACAATTTTGATGAAATATCTCACTAAACCCTACCACTAATGCCTAATATTCAAAGGGGTATGCAATCCTTTCTTTCTATTTTTCCTGTGTAGATAATGATGTTTTATGATGGAAATCACTACATTAAACTCAAAGATACGAGATTTCCAACAACCAGAAGAAACCAGGAGTCGTGGATCGGAGGCAGACGCTTTAACAACCAACTATACGACCGAAATAAAATTCCGGTCATAGAGTTGGCACCGCCACCGCTAGTTCAAACACAAAACTTTCTTGAAGGGACCCCTATAAAAAGAGGCCTCGGGAGACGAGAAATAGGCGCTCGCCTAAACACCGACGTGCCGCCGGAGGAATAGAGTTAGATCTAATCTCTCCACCACCATAGCCATATTCCACCATTTATAATAGTAGATCTCTTCTTTGATTGGCGACATTGTAAGACTATTTGCTATCAATTTCATGATTGGCGACATTGTAAGACTATTTGCTATCAATCTCATGATTGGCGACATTGTAAGACTATTTGCTATAATACGAAAAATGCGATATCTTTTAAACGAATCATCCAAACTGAGATCCATTTTCACAATTGCGCTAGTCGCGTCGAGATCTACAAAACAGATCCCATATGATAGGTTTTTGAAGAACTGAGATACAAATCATCCAAACTGAGATCCGTTTTCCACTGCCCTTTGACCCTACATTGCACTGCCTTCGGTTGTGTTGCAGTACCTTAGTTCGTAGTGCACTGCGCGGTGTCCCGGCAGTGTACTACGCACTGTATAGGCAGTGCACCATCCATGCACTGACTTGTTGTCCTGTGTTGCTGACGAGGGTTTAACTCATAAATGCCCATTGTTATGGACTTGGGTTTTGGAGAAGGAGGGAGCGCTGGAGAAATCTATCAGCTAGCAAACAAGAACACAAGGGACAAAGATTTACCCAGGTTTAGGCCTCGTAGAGGTCCCTACTCCTGCTTGTCTGCTCGTGGAATTATCAATGGAATCGAAAGTTACAATGGTGCGCAGATGTAATCTGGCGAGGGTTGTGGAAACTAAGGTTGCGTGTGTCCTCCTCGCCGCCCCTCCTAGCCTTTATATAGATAGGCTAGGTCTCAGGTAGCAAGTCGAGTCGGTTACTAGTTAGGGTTTTTCCCCTTCAAACTTTCTATCTTTAACTTCTTCTTGTTCTTCAAGCAATCGATAGTCCGTAGGTTACTCGAGTCCCTTGTTTGGGCCTTCGCGACACCGTAGTCCTATACGTATTTGGACCGTATATACCAAGCTCGAGTATCTGTAGGGTATACCCATGTCAGTAGCCCCCGAGTCTCCAGTGGAATCGCAGATTCGACTGGGGACTTTTTGAAGTCTTCGAGTGCCTGAACGAGTACATTTTGACTGCTTTTATTTGTGTCATAGGGATTGTTGATATACCTGCCTGATATAACCGAAGTATCGGTATCATTTAACCACCTTAGGGTGAAACAACGCAATCTACTCGAACTCGAGTCCCCGGACTCGAATCCGGAAAAGTGCTGGCGTAATTCGACTCAAGCCGCAGAGGTCTTAGAGGAGTCGAATTCCAGTTATATGGGTGTGAGCACTCGACGCGTCCATCAAGGCATGTTCATCATACCTATAGGCACGGATACATTTCTGTTAGCGCGGCCTTATTCAGGTCTTACCTTCACGCTGTAAGCGCGGCATCCAAATTTTTATCATCGCGGAGACGATTCGGGTGACCCAGGAGACGCAGTCTCTTTGTAGGGAAAATTATGAGGCGGTGTCGCCATGAGCTTCGAGTGCGGATGTTATCAACACACAGTTTTCTATATAAATAATCATAGGGTGCGTGACCAGCGCTCCCTATGGAAGTAGCCCCCGAGTGCCTGGTTGAGTCGAAGACTCAGGCAGGGACTAAATAACTTTTGCGACTACTGTCATCCTTTGGTTGCTTGTTTTGGTCGAATTTTTCCAGCGCTCCCTATGGGAGTAACCCATGCCCATAGTCGAATCGTATTTCGAATGACCTGGGTTTCTTTTGATTGTCCTTGTTTCTGCAAAAAGAAAAGAAAATTGTAGGGTGCGCGGCCAGCGCTCCCTATGGGAGTAGCCCCCGAGTGCTTGGTGGAGTCGAAGACTCCAGCAAGGACTAAAGTAGTCGATGTTTTTCGCTGCGTAGCTTTGATGACGTCAGTGCTGACGCCTGTATGACCTCAGTTGCCCGCGTGAGCGAGTTTGACGGGACATGACGAGCAGTGGGTCCCACTTTCTGACTTTGATTTGATTGGGCGTGCATAATCTTTATTTTAACTGCGCCTCCTTGATTTCTGTGCATAATGGGAGTAGTGGGGGGACGGTTCGCACTTCCCCTTCTCCAGTGTCCAACACGATGTGTGCCACGCGTCAAATAGGGTTTTTCTGAGCCGTTGGTTTGCATCTTCCAGGGGTTAAGTAGCGACGCTACGATGGTAATTTTTCCCATATGTTCTCATTCATCCTCGCTGCCATCGCCATTGCTGCTGCTCCTCTGCTTCTCTCTACGCCCGTTTCCTCCACGACGCTGGACCAGCTCCGCTTGTTTCCGAGCTATTTTCTTCGCTTGCATCGCCGTCGTGCAATGTGAAGAAGAAGGGAGGCGCTGCAGCTGATTCCGCGGCCACTGTTGCCGCGGCGAAAAAGAAGGGCGCCTCCGCTGCTGCGGGCACCAGCACCGCCGCCGGCAGGAAGAAGAAGGTAGCGGGCACCCGCATCACGAATGGTGCGTGGCGCCCTTCCATCATCAAGGCGTCTGATCTCGGTCTTATTCACCAAGACGGAGTGCTGTCTACTGCAGTCGCCGACGCGCGCGTCCCAAGCGGTGAGACCATTCCTGCTCCTCCCGCTGGTTTTCAAGTGAATTTTCTTGCATTCATCATTCGCGGTCTCTCCTTGCCTCTTCACCCCTTCTTTAGGGGTCTTCTTTGTTTCTACGGGCTCCAGCTCCGTCAGCTATCCCCAAATTCGATCCTCCACATCTCTTGCTTCATCACACTTTGCGAGTGCTGGCTCAGAATCGAGCCACACTTCGTCCTTTTCAAGCGCATCTTCAAATTGAAGCGCCAGTCTGCATCTGGCTCTTTAGTTTACAATGTAGGTGGTTGCGGAATCCACGTCGACCCATCCACCACCTACTTCAACATCAAGCTCACGAAGTCTGTCCAAGGGTGGAGGGGTAAATGGTTTTACATCCGCGATCAGAAGGCCAAGGGTGAGCACTTTGGACTCGCGCCCTTCGATCCCTGGAAGAACGTAGTTATGCCTAGCGAGCTCGCGGAGACAGACGTGCTGTATCAACACGTCTGTAACCTCGAGAGTCGCATAGGAAAAGAGGATGGAGGTTGCGCTCTCATCCGAACTTGGCTGCACCGTCGCGTCTAGGCCCCTGCAAGCCAGAGTCCACCCCATGTTTCAATGGGCTGGCGCTGATGATGCCACTCACGTCTCTGCCGATGGCATGTCCACGAGTGAGGTGGACAAGAGGGTTCGACTGGTCACGAAGTACACCGGCAAGGATGTGCTTCCTAGTGAGCCAGTTGTTCCTCCCTTTGATGCTTCGAATCCTCCTCCTGAGGTATAGTTGTGCTACGCAGTAGCTTATTTTGTCGATTGCTTTTCCGTTGCTTACATGCTTTGGCTGATTTTTGTTGTGTATATGCAGGATTGGGCGGTGTCGCCTTGCATGCCCCCTCTCCCTGAGGGGATTATTCCTCGCGAAGCCTTGGAAGAGGATGAGTCTGAGTCGACTGTCCCTCTTGATGTGGAGGAGGAAGCCCCTGAGTCTGATAGTCCAGCTACTCGCAAGTGTTCGCGCAGCATGGATTCTGACGCGTCGTCTCCTTCGACTCCGGAAGGTACGGGCGTTGGTGCCGAGTCGCCAATTCCTGTAGTTCCTGTGAGGGCTGTGGAACCATCTTCTCGCAAGAAGATGCGATTGCCCAAGGAGTCTTCGTCGGAGTCGGTGGAGGCCACATTTGACTTTGACAAGTTTGACTGGTAAGTTTTCTAGTTCATTTGTTCTTCTCTGTTTTCTTCTTGTTGGCTTGTCTCGGAGTTTGCCCTTTCTCAATGTGGGTTTTGTCTTGTAGTCAAGAGGCGTCGTCATCTTCTGGCGACGTCGAATTTTTGAAAGAATCGGGAGTCGCGACCTCAAGGGCCAAGAAAGAGGTCGAGCGCGCTCCTTCCGCTCCATTGGCGGCCCACTCCGGGCACAACTCTTCTAGTTCTCCTCGTGCAGGAGAGCTTCGGATGGTTGCCCGGGTGACGGTACAATAGACATCTTCAGAGTCACTGGAGGACCATGTAAGTATAGCTTTCCTTCGTTTTAGTGTTGCAGTCGACGTTATCTGTTGCCTCTGCTGATTCCTTGGTTGTGCTATAGCTCCTTGTGAAGGAAGCCACGCACTTGGCAGAACAAGTGATGGCGATGGGCTGCCAGCATGCAATGCTAGAGACGCGTCACCGCGTGGTTGAAAGTGAGTGTTCTACACTTATTCTTCTTCGTCTTCTCCTTTTGATATAGTCGACTGATAATCAACTTTTGCTTGTCGTGTAGCTGAAAATAATGCCTTATTGTCTGACGTCGCCACATTGGAGAAGACAATTGCCGCGGCTGTGAAGCGTCATGATGAGGCAATCGCAGCGCGTGACGAGGCGCGGAAGCGTGAAGAGTATCTGCGTGCCTCCTTTGCGGCTAGGGAAAAGTTGTTCGAAGAACAACTGTTCTCAATCGCCAAGGCTCTCTCAGGTACTTTTGCTTGTGGATATTGTTGGCCGTCTCTGCTTCTAATGTTTCTACTGGTGGCGCTGATGTTTTTTGTCCATGTGTGGGTTTATGTACAGATGCTGGCGATTTGAGCTTTGACCCGCAGGCCCTTCGTCGCGATGACGCTCTAGCGGGCGCGCTGGCTGCAGTCGAGGATCGTAGCGCTGCCATCCAGGATACACTTTCCAAGGCCAAGGGCGCCCTCAGTCGCCTCCGGGAGGAGTTGATGCCTAAGGCGGAGCTGATCGATAATATGGACGAGCTGGTGGAGTCACTCGCCGGGGGTGTGCCTTCCAGCTACAAGAACTCACTCCGCGCGGCTGGCGCGTCCATGTCACTCGCTATGGTGCAGGCCCACGCAGTCGAGATCGATCCTTCCGCGGTGTCGAAGGCAATGCATGTTGGCACGGACGGTCAGCAGGTATACTTCGCTCCTTTCGGGACTGCCTGTGGCAAATATGGGCATCACTTGATAAATACTGTTGCGAAGTACTCTACGTGCCAAGAAGGCGGCGAAAGCTTCGGCCTCAGGGGCCGGCGGAAAGTCAGTGGCGTCTAATACTGTCACGGACTTGATGAAGCCCCCGAAGCCGTCGAAGTCGAAGAAGCCAGCTGCTCCTTAGTTAGCTTTGTAATAGTTGATTAGTTTATGTCCTTTTGTTTAAGAACATGCCAGTTGGCGATTGTATCTGCTGATACTTATGCTGGTCTTGAATGCATCTGACCCTTTTGTCTTTATTTTGATTTGGTCGTCTTATTTCCTTCTATCTGGACTTGTGGTAGGGTACATCAAGTGATCCTATGAGGGGGATCCATGACTCGCCAACTCTTGATGATACAGTGGCGTCGTCGCGCTCCACGGTAGATGAGCTATCCTTGCTTTCGCGACTGCGTGATCGAGTGAAGCAGCTGGAGCGTGAGTTGCCCGTGCTCCACGGTAACGCGAACATATGGAAGTCGAAGGCGGAGAAAGCCGCCGCCCGAGAGCAATATCTTCTTGGCGAGGTGGCGAAGCTGGGCGACCAATTCAAGTGTTAGTTTGCTTGTTCTCATCTTTTCCTTGTAGTCACTCGCAGTGGTATGTTGTACTCATGCTGCTGGTGCTGCTTCGTGTAGTTGTTAGCGCGCGTCATCCGCAGGAGGAGAAGGATAGAATTGCTATTCGCCTGCATGATCTCACCCAGGAGCAACTTCAAGAGAGTGGATACTTCTGGGTAGATCATGATCGTGCGACTGTGCTGGCGACCCTACAGGATCGTGCATCGCGAGTGCTGCTCTTTCTGAAGAAGTCGCAGTCATGCTTGAAGAATATTTATCGGGCGTTGTTCCCGCTGGATGATACTCCATCAAGTTTGTTGGCCCTCCTTGCCAAGTTTCAAGATTTGTCCGCGATTCATGAATGCGTGAGGAAACAGTTGGTGGCTGGTGCCAAGGCTGCTCTCTCACTGGTGCGATTGCACAGGCCTGACGTAGATGTTGTCACCATTGCGTCTGGACCGCCTGCACCGCCAGCAGGTTCTGCTTGGAATATGGTGCCGCACTATCAGGCGGTACACCACCCAGCAGAAGAAATCGTCGACTTCTTTGAGGAACACACCAACGTTCTTCTGCTGAAATAGTAGCCTAATTTGTATCATGCACATAAGTGTACTTGTGTTGTAAAGTTCGTATAGATGTTATAGATAATTGATTGTCAAATGTGTATAAAGAGCTTTGTTAGCATGCGGTGCGTTGCACCATGCGAGTCCTTTTTGTTAGCCTGGCCATCTTTTATCTCAGTCCCTTGTCAACCTGTCAGGTGCGTTGCAACCAGGTTGAGGTTGTGTTAAGGGGTTCGATTGATGTACCAGCTACTCAGGATATCGCGTTTTGGTTCGAAGAACAGGTTTGTATAGGGTGGCGCAGCCCTCGAGTACATAAATTGATAAAGTAAAGGAGAACACAAAGTTTTGGGGGACTTAGCTTTATTTATTCAAAGATTAGTGCGAGGTACAATGTGTGGCTAAGTAGCCTTGGCTGAGTAGCCTTATTTGCAATGTAAAAGTAAAAATGACTAGGGGTAGAAGCGTCGCATTTGTGCGATGTTCCAAGGGTTGGAGTATGCGACTCCTGTCTCTAAATCTTGAAGGCGATAGGCGCCACCTCGGATTACTTCTCTAATCACGTACGGTCCTTCCCAGGGGGACTCGAGCTTGAGATGCCCCTGCTGCTTCAATCGCAGGACCAGGTCACCTTCGACGAAGGATCTGGGGCGATGCCTTCTACTGTGGTAGTTGCGCAGGTTCTGCTGGTAGATCATGGATCTTTCTGCGGCGATTTCTCTTGCTTCGTCAAGGAGGTCGTCGGAGTCTTCGAGTGAAAGGGATGATTCTTGTTCGCTGTAAGCGGCCACGCGCGGTGCCTTGTATCGTACTTCGGCGGGTAGTACTGCCTCTGCTCCGTGCACCATAAAGAATGGCGTGTAGCCCGTGGCGCTGTTTGGAGTTGTACGTAGGCACCAGAGTACGGATTGCAGTTCATCTGGCCAATAACCCGTGGCTCGTTCGAGTGGTCGTAGGAGTCGCTTCTTGATGCCGCTGCAGACAAGCCCGTTTGCTTTTTCCACTTGACCGTTGGTCTGTGGATGTGCTACTGAGGCGTAGCTGATGTTGATCCCCAGGTTCTCCTTGGATGTGAAGTTCGTCTCGTTGTCGGTGATGATGCTATGCGGCACGCCAAAGCGGTAAACGATGGACTCGAAGAACTTGACTGCGTTGTGCCCTGATTGGTTGGTCACTGGCATGGCCTCGATCCACATGGTGAATTTGTCGGCTGCGACCAAGAGGTAGACGTAGCCTCCTCGCGAGGACCTTGGAAGCTTGCCGACCATGTCGAGCCCCCATTGTGCGAAGGGACAAGCCAATGGGATTGGCCGTAGCTCTGCGCCTGGTGCGTGTGGCTTATCCGCAAATCGCTGGCAAGCATTGCATTTTTGGACTATGTCTTTGGCGTCGTGCATGGCCGTGGGCCAGTAAAATCCAGCTCGTAGAGCTTTAGCGACGAGGGCGCGACTGCCGGCGTGGTGCCCGCGGGTCCCTTCATGGATATCGAGGAGAACTACTTTTCCATCAGCCATGGATACGCATCGTTGGGGTACTCCTATGATGCTACGTTTATATAGTTCGCCGTTGATAACGGTGAATGCCTTGGATCGCCGCGCGATGTGCCGTGCATCTGTCAGATCGTCCGGTAGCCTCTTGCTGAGGAGGTACGTGATATACGGCTGCGTCCAGGATTGTTCAATCATCATGACGCTCATGGGTCCTTCGAGTCCTGTGTCCAGCGCCAAGTCATCGAGTGCCATTGGCTCATTGGGTGGCGTAGCCCCCGAGTCCGTTGATGCGCTTGTCTTCTTCTCTGCGGCCTTTGGCTTGATGGAGCTTTCGCATATGCGCTCGAGAAATACCCTAGGTGGTACGAGGGCGCAGGTAGAGCCTATGTTGGCGAGTGCGTCCGCCTCTTCGTTGCTTTCGCGACCTACGTGTCGCAGCTCGCAACCATCGAAGTCCCCTTCTAGTGTATCGTAGAGGTTGCGGTACGAGATCATGTTGTCATTCAGTGTGTCGCATTCATGCATTGTTTGGTTGACGACCAGCTTGCGGTCGCCATATATGATGAGCCTCTTGGCGCCGCAAGCTTTTGCCATCCTCATCCCGTGCAACAGGGCCTCGTATTCAGCCTCGTTGTTTGAGGCTGTGAACTGCATTCGCAGGATATACTTCAGCTTGTCCCCTTGAGGTGATGTCAGTATGACACCTGCGCCTGCTCCGTCTTTCCGCTTGGACCCATCGAAGTGCATTGTCAAGAGGTAGGACATATTTGGCTTGTCCGGGAGTTGGTTCTCCATCCATTGCACGAGGAAGTCAGGGAGAACTTGAGACTTGATTGCGTCGCGCTTTTCGTATGTGATGTCTCGTGGAGACAGCTCTATTCCCCAAAGCGTGACTCACCCCGTGGCATCGGGGTTATTGAGGATATGTCCCAACGGGGCGTCGTTGACTACCACGATTGGGTGTTCCTGGAAGTAGTGAGGCAGTCGTCAGGCGGTCATGAAGACGCCATACGCCAGCTTCTGGTAGTGTGGGTACCGCTGTTTTGTTGGCGTGAGGACCTCGCTGAGGTAGTATACCGGGCGTTGTACGCCGTGGAGCTTATTTTCCTCAGCTCGCTCGACAACGAGCACTGTGCTGACCACCTGGTTGGTGGCGGAGATGTACAACAACAGTGGTTTCCTTTCTCGTGGAGTCACCAGCACTAGTGAAGTGGATAGCAGGCGCTTGAGATCTTCGAATGCTTCTTGCGCTTCATTGGTCCACTCGAATTTTTCAGCTTTGCGGAGGAGCTGGTAGAAGGGTAGTGCCTTTTCACCCATCCGACTGATAAATCGACCGAGGGCCGCGATTCGCCCGGCCAGTTGCTGGATGCCTCTTATGTTCATCGGCTTCTCCATTGCCAGTATGGCTTTTATCTTCTTCGGGTTGGCCTCGATTCCTCTCGCGGAGATGAGATACCCGAGTAGCTGCCCAGATGGTACGCCGAAGGTGCATTTGTCCCGACTGAGCTAGATCCGGTAGCGGTCGTGGTTGGCGAAGGTTACTATGTCGTCGACATAGACTTGGATGTTGCGACCCAGTTGTTCCTTGAGGCAAGCCTGCATGCACCGCTGGTAGGTGGCTCCCGCGTTTTTTTCGCCTGAAGGGCATTGTGTTGTAGCAGAACACACCAAAGGGCGTTGTAAATGCTGTTTTCTCCTGATCTTCCACCTTCATTCGACTTTGATTATAGCCTGAGTAGGCGTCGAGGAAGCAAAGGCGCTCACATCCCGCAGTGGAGTCGATGATCTGGTCGATACGTGGCAGCGGGAAGTGATCCTTTGGGCAGTGCTTGTTTAGAGAAGTGAAGTACACGCAGATCCGCAGGATATCCGTGTCCTTTTTTGGTACCAGCACCATGTTGGCTAGCCAAGTGCTTTCCTTGATCTCGCGTATGAACTTGGCCTCGAGGAGTCAGTTGATCTCCATTCCGACTGCCTGCGCCCGTGGCTCAGACAATCGCCGAAATGTTTGCTTGACTGGCCTTGCGTCGGGGTTGACGTTGAGTGCGTGCTCGGCAAATTCCTTGGGAACTCCTGGCATGCCCGCTGGACACTAGGCAAAAATTTCCCAGTGCTCACGGAGGAATTCGACGAGCGCGAGTTCCTATGCGGGACTCAGGTTGTTGGCGATGAGGGCCGTCTTGACGTGATCCGATGGATGGACTTGCACTTTCTTTGTGTGCACAGATGAGTCGAAGGAGAGATCAGGTGAGCTTGGCCTACTCAGGGGAGGCAGACTGTTGTCTGTCGTCTCTTTCAATCTCGCGAGTTCCTCCTACATGCCGAAGGACTAGGAGATTCTGTTGAATTCCCTGTCGCAACTGTCAGATCGCTCGAAGATCCCCTTGATCGTGATGACGCCGTTGGGACCTGGCGTTTTCATCTGCAGGTAAGCGTAGTGGGGCACTGCCATGAACCTAGCAAACGCGACATGCCCGAGGATGCAGTGGTACTGTGAGGGCCAGTCGACGACTTCAAAGTCGATGCGCTTGTGCCGGAAGTTCTTCAGCGTGCCGAAGATGACATCGAGGTTGATTTTGCCCAGGGGGTATACACCTTTCCTTGGGATGATGCCGTGGAACATTGTGTCTGATGCCTCCAGGCGTGTTACAGGGATTCTCATTGCTCGCAAGGTACTCATTGGTGCCGCTTCCGCCATCCATGAAGATGCGACTCAAGTCAAAGCCTCCAATTTGCACCTCGAGTATGAGGAGGCAGTGACCTGGGCGGGGTATCTGAGGCGGCTGGTCGCGCTTTTCGAAGGTGATGCATGACTCGCTTCCACTGAGGTACTCATTGGTGGATGGTGGCGAGTGCGTGGCCAAGTTGACTTGGCGAGTGATGGCCTTCTGCACCCTGTTGGAGGGGCATCCCTTTTTGATCATCATGGTGCCCATGGCCCGTGGGTACGGTTCGCCTCCGTGGTGCTGGTCCGGTGCAGCTCCGTTCGGGGGTGGCCCAGGTGGTGGTGGTGCGCCATGTGCCATGGCGCCTAGAGCGGCTCCGTAGCCTCTTTTGACTGCATTGCGGTTCATCCGAACCAATCCCTCGTGTAGCTTGAGGAACTCGCGGCAGTCCTTGAGGAGGTGGCTAGACTTTCTCTTGCCATCATGCTTGTCGATGTAGAAGTGTACCGTGCATGGCCTGGACAGTTTGTCCTCGATGGAGGTCGCGGGTGCCTCATCACGAGTGCGGCGTTGCCATACATGCGTGGTTTTCCCGGAGTCGCGGTATCCGCTGTTGCGGTTATCGTCGCGTCTATCAGCGTAGCCGGCCGCGACCATGTTGACGTCGCCGCAGTCATCGTAGATGCGCATGTGACGCTTACCTCGGGGGTCGCGTCTACGTTCGAGTTCTGCCTCCTCATCGGAGTGAGCGCGATTCTTTACCGAATCTTCTCCATCGGCCCACCGATTCGCGATCTCCATCAGGTGGTCGATGGTTTGGGGATTTGAGCGGCCTAGCTCCTCCCTGAGTTCTAGGCAGCGGACACCACCATTGAATGCATCAATCGCGCGGTCTTCCGAGATGTTCTCCACGGAGTTCTTGATGATGGACCACCTTTGGATGTAGGAGAACAGCAATTTGCCAGATCTTTGCTGGCAGCATCTCAACTCTTCGATTGATGCGGGCCACTTGTACGTGCCCTTAAAGTTGCACACGAAGCTGTAAACCAGCTCATCCCAGCTGTGAATGGATCCGCGTGGGAGGTTATTGAGCCATGCTCGGGTGGCGCCCTGCAGCTGTAGCTGCAAGCATTGCATGGCAGTGCTTCGACTGCCTCCGTGGAGTCTGACGGAGGAGATGTGGTCCTCCAGCCAGATCTTGGGGTCCTGTAGACCGTCGAATTTCGGGTTCTCCGATGGGAGTTTAAACCCTTTAGGCATTCGCTTCTGCCTACTAGATCTACTGAAGCATTTGGCGCCACAGAGCTCCCCATCTTCTTCTTTCGTGTCAGTCAACCGAGCACGTCGTGCCCTTGATTTGTCGATCTTGCGCTGCGTAAGGTCGACGCGCGTATCGTAGTCACGATCGTGTTGCCATGAGCGGCGGCGCCGAGACAAGTCGTGACTGTCGTCGCTGGATGATGGCGAGGAGTGGCGCTTTGCTAGCGCTTTGCCCTTTTTTGGGTCTAGTGTTGGCTCCTTGTTGAGGGCGGCCTTGATTAATCCCAAGCCCATGATCGTAGATCGGTGCATGGCAGTTCGGGGATCTCCAGCTGGCGGTTGGTTATTGAGGAGGTACATGGTGGCTGCCGTCACCGCAGCCTGCAGCATCATAGGGACCACGTTACCCCTCGTGTCGACTGTCATAGAGCCGAAGTCGAGGACTTTCGTGGCTTCTATGCGTTCTTGTTAGGTAAGATTAGCCATCCGCGATTGCCTCTTCTTGGTGAGGTACTCGTTGCCCCTTGAGGAGGATCCTCCATAGGAGGATAGCCCAGCGCGACGAAGGCTCGATTCGTCCGCTGCCTTTTTACACGCCTGAAGTTGCGCGATTGTTTGCAGTTGGCGCTTGAATTCTTCCTTCAGGAGCTAGTGATAGCCCATCAGCAGTTCTTGCGGGGACCCAAAGGGTAGAGGAGTGCCTCGTAATGCCTCGCGGCAACGATCCCACTCTTGCTCGTTGAGCTTGATTACGACGCGTTCGCCGGTTTGCTCATTGATTATGCTGGGAGGTTCGACTGCTCCTCCGTTGTTGATCGGGGCGCGATTGCCACCGTTACCGCCGTTGCCACCATTGCCACCGTTACCGGCATTGGGTGGATCGGTGCCATTGCCAGGGTTGCCACCATTGTCACGATTAGCAGAGGTGTCGCCTGCATTGATGACGGTGCACATGAAGTGATCGGGGAAGCTGTTGCTTCCACAACTCTCAGATCCGGAACCGTAGGTTCCATCTTCACTAGCCAAATCGCTCAGATCGGAATCACGACTGCTGTCGCTGACCGTATTTTCGACTGCCGTCAGGGCATTGAGCTTGCTGAGGGTGCCCATTGATGGAGGGAACCATGATGCTGGGGCAATTGCCGGTGCTGTCGGCTGATCAAGCATGCGAAGCGTGCCCATCTGATCAACTTGGAAGCGGAAGCTCCCAATCGCCAGGCTGATTCCGTCACCCATGGACTCGAAGGGCGGGCGGGTGGCCGGCGTGTGGATGGTGAAGTCAAACGCGCCGAAGAGCTGGCGAATCTCCGCTGTTGCGGAGTTGTAGATCGCAGTTGATGGGGCCGAAGAAGCCGCAACATCAGCACTCCCAATTCCCACAGACGGTTCAGGCCTCGTAGAGGTCCCTACTCCTGCTTGTCTGCTTGTGGAATTATCGAAGGAATCGAAAGTTACAATGGTGCACAGATGTAATCTGGCGACGGTTATGGAAACTAGGGTTGCGTGTGTCCTCCTCGCCACCCCCTCCTAGCCTTTATATAGATAGGCTATGTCTCGGGTAGCAGGTCGAGTCGGTTACAAGTTAGGGTTTTTCCCCTTCAAACTTTCTATCTTTAACTTCTTCTTGTTCATCAAGCAATCGAGAGCCCGTAGGTTACTCGAGTCCCTTGCTTGGGCCTTGATGACAACGTAGGCCTGTACGTGTTTGGACCGTATATACCAAGCTCGAGTACCTGTAGGGTATACCCATGTCAATTGCACTGCCTTAGGTCGCAGTGCACTGCACGGTGTCCATGCAGTGTACTACGCACTGTCCAGGCAGTACACCGTCCATGCACTGCCTTAGTTCGCAGTGCACTGCGCGGTGTCCAGGAAGTGTACTACGCACTGTCCATGCAGTGCACCGTCCATGCACTGCCTTGTTGTTGTGTGTTGCACTGCCTTAGTTCGCAGTGCACTGCGAGGTGTCTAGCCAGTGTACTACACACTGTCTAGGCAGTGCACGTCCATGCACTGCCGTGTTGTTCTATGTTGCACTGCCTTAGTTTGCAGTGCACTGCGCGGTGTCCAAGCAGTGTACTACGCACTGTCCACGTAGTGCACCGTCCATGTACTGTCTTGTTGTTCTATGTTGCGCTGCCTTAGTTCGTAGTGCCCATGTGAGGTAATCTTCAGGATCAAGTGAGCCATCAAACTTGGGAATTGAGAATTTTGGCTTGCCCAAACCATCATCAGTAGCTTGATTTGGAACACATTGAGCACATCCTAGAGGAGCAAGACCGTGAGCATAAGTAGAAGTAGAAGCAAGCACAGGTGCAGGGGGATTAGCACGTCCCCTGCCTTGAAGTGGTGCAGCGCTAGCCGTAGTACCTTCATCCACGTCATCAAAAACATCATCATGTGGGTGTTCCTGTTGTTGCTGAATTGTTACTGTCAAGGCATCAATGGAAGGCTGCAAAGTTACAACATTGGTATTGAGTGCGGTCACTTGTGTTTGAATGTTAGTGACTGCACCGACATTCTGGTCCACGGCTACTTGCACGTCCTGGATGTTCTTGTCAAAGGCATTTGTTGTGTGAGTAAACACACGCGTCAAGTGAAATTTCAACGCCTCATATTGACGCCAAGTGACAAGTTCCTCATCCTTCTTTTTCTGCGACACAACATCATCATTACTAAAAGACATGATTAGTAGATTAGTGCAAAAATCAAAATCTGTTTGGTGGCACACTCACAACTCACTCACAACTGACAAGAAAGCGGATCTTACCATTCCAAAGTGAATAGAGATGCTTTACCAAAAAGAAATCAAAGACTAATGCACCGATGTGATGAAGTGAATATCGAGGTTATAGAGAACGATCAGAGCCACACAAGTTATTTAAGGTGGAGCTGTAGGTATGGTATCCTAACTACACCGCAAACAAATCCTAGTGTTGATCGTATGAAAACCCAAGAAACACACATGGTGGAGATAAATGTGGCAAAGCAACTTATGGAAAGGACTATTGTAGTGCACAAGAGAGACGCTAGTAAAAGCTCAAAGTAAATAGGCACAAGATTGCTCAATGTACAAGTTCTATGATCAACTAGTCCTCCAACAAAGCACACTTTTATGTCACTTTTTGTCACGCTTGTAGCTATTTTATTTGCTCTTTTTTATACTGATTCTCTTTTCTTTTCTCTTTTTTTTGTTTTTTCAACTATATGACTCAATGCAAACGATTGCAGCAATCTTATAACAAAATTAGGCCGGATAGTCCGGTGGATGTGCGCTAGAGACTCCGGTCTGGCCAGATAGTTCGGTTGATATATGCTGGATAGTCCGGTTTTGCCTATCGAAAATTTCTGCACTTCAAAGCTGTAATGAGCAGCCTGTCAGAGCAAAGCAACTAGTCCCATGGGTACGTTCCTAGGCACGGATGCTGTAGATAGGCTGTATCTATTGTATGCAAACAAAGGTACGCTATGTGGACTCAGACAAATGATGAAAACTTGCGGAAAACGGTGATGGTGGACACGATGAAAACTAGACTCCTACGAGGAAAGCCTACAGATCGGATCTACGAGAAGATACAATCAACAACTAAAACTTGAAAACGACGCAATCTAGTGTATGGCAATTCTTTTTGTAAGGCTTTTTCTTTATAGGACGAAACAAAACTAATCTATGGATGGATTTGTGGATGCTCACCGAGTAAACGAGGAAATCGGATACCAACATGATATGGGTTGGCTAGACCTTCTCAGCAAGCACTTGTCGATGATGACAATGGTGGATAGATAACTAGCCTGTAGCTATGAACTCTCCCGCTCTAACCCTGATGCAAATGCAACAGTTCTCGAACCCTGTGGGATATTCACAACACCACGCTCTTGCGCACGCAGCCGTCGACCACGAACAGTAGTTTCCAATCTACTAATTCCCAATGGAACAACAGATCACACTCAATTGCAGTAGTATAATTCAATAATAGCATAATTCCATAGGTTCTTTGAAAGAAACAACTCCAAAATAGTTTAAGCATGGTCTAAACCCTAACTAGGGGTCGTCCTAGGGCTTATAAGAGCGGCTAGGGCGGCCAAAAACTGAAACTAAACGCATATGACTCAAACTGATACATAATTACTCGGACCAGATTCGATCGGCAAGCGGACACTTCCGACGATATCGGTCGAACAGTCCAGTCAGGCCGGACACTCCAGGTGGATTGTGCCGGACAGTCCGGTCTGGCTGAAAACTCCAAAGTTTCCGGGTGGTGTTCGGGTAGTGTTTGATTTGGGAAACGGACTATCCGCGCCAAAACGTCTCTCGGGTAGGCCGGACAGTCCAGGTGGACTCGGTGGACACTCCAGTCGTGGCAAATCTTTTTCCCTCCATCTTGATGATCTTCTCGTGCACCTTCCCGCTACTCCTCCCTCGCGCATCCTTGGGCGATCATCATGCTGGACCTCTCTTGTAGCCCTCCTCCTCCTTGAGTCATGCTTGTTTCTCCAACGAACCTAATCATACATAAATGCATAGACTTAGGTGTTGGGGTTCCCCGTATGAAAACAATCAAATTTTACCCTACGCCCCTGAACCCCTGAAGCTGCTAGGACCTATCTCAAAGGCCAAGCCAACTTGAGTAAGAGACACACTAGGTGGGTTGAGTTCATGGAGTCTTTTCCTTACATTGTCAACTATAAGAAGGGCAAAGATAATGTAGTTACGAACGCTTTGTATCGCAAGCACACAAGCCTTCTTATGCAACTCGAAGTAAATGTGTTGGGTCTTGAGGAAATAAAACTTTATATGCTTCCGACCCTTTCTTTGAACAAATTTTCGCGAAGTGCTCCACTGACAAAGGGCTTGATGATTTCTATTTGCATAAAGGCTTTCTATTTAAACAAAACAAGCTTTGCACCCCGAAGTCGTCTCTCCAACTTTTGCTTCTCCAAGAATCTCATGGTGGAGGCCTCATGGCTCACTTTGGCTGTGACAAGACATTGAACATGCTCTAGACTCACTAATTTTGGCCGAAGATGAAGTGCGACATGGAACGCTATGTCCAACGATGCACTACATGTGTTCAAGCTAAGTCACAAGATAACCCTTATGGTCTTTATACGCCATTGCCTATTCCTCATGCACCTTGGTCAGACATTAGCATGGATTTTGTGTTAGGATTGCCTAGATCTAAGCATGGTCATGATTCTATATTTGCCGTTGTGGATCGCTTTTCCAAAATGGCACACTTCATACCGTGCCATAAAACCGACGATGCTTCACATGTTGCCAATTTGTTTTTCAGGGAAATCGTCCGTCTTCATGGTATGCTAAGAATAGTCATCTCCGACCGCAGCGTCAAATTCATGAGCTACTTGTGGAAGACCCTCATGGCCAACCTCGGCGTCAAGCTCCTCTTTTCATCCGCGTCGCACCCACAAACCGATGGCTAAACCAAAGTTGTCAGCCGAAGCCTCGGGACTCTTCTACATGTGTTGATCAAGAAGAACTTGAAGGATTGGGAGGAATACATTCCCCACGCCAAGTTCGCCTACAGTTGAGCCAAGCACTCAACAACCAAATGAGTCCCTTCATGATCGTCTACGGTTTCGAGCCCCTCACTGTGCTCGACATCCTACCACTACCTCTCCATGAGCGCACCAACATGGACATTTAAAAGCGCGCCCAAGCTATGATGAAGCTTCACGAAGAAACAATATCTACTATCGAGAAACAAGTCCTTCGCCAAGCTTCAAGGTTAAACAAGGACAAGAAGGATATGATCTTTGAAGAAGGTGACCTTGTGTGGATACAATTGAGCAAGGACCACTTTCCCAAGGAACAAGATCCCAAGCTAACCAAGAGGAGATGGCCCTTCAAGGTCCTCAAGAGAATCAACAACAATGCCTACATCATCGACATTCCAACCTCGAAGTACCTTGCAAGCAATACATTCAATGTCAAGGACCTCTCACCCTACCATGGAGATGTTTAAGATGATAACCATGAAGAGTTGAGGACAACTCTTTCCCAAGGGGGGGAGCTGACGAAACCCGTCATATGGACGCTTCTACATCTACACCACCAAGTCCCCCAAGTGGACCCATGACTCGTGCCCGAGGCAAGATCCTCCAACCTAAGGTGAATTCACTCCTTTCATCGTGTGACTTTAACACATCCTTGGATGGCTTGCTATTTCATGAAAATACATTATGCATTCTTAGCTATGAAGCCCCGACGCATCACCAAGCTCCTATGAATGAAGTGGAAGGAGCGGGTCAAGAAGAAGAAGCTGCTGGAGCTGCTCAGACCAGAGTCTCCGGTGCACAAGCCGGAGACTCTAGTCATGCCATAGTCTTTGGCCTGAAGACACCGGAATCTATGGCCCATCTCCGGACCGACCCCTAGATCAAGCTCGAGGACTCAGGTGGCCACTCTGGAGACAGACCAGAGACTGATCAGAATCTCCATCCTAGACCAGAGTCTCCGGACCACTACACCCAAGTCTCTGGACTGAGTGATGCCAGGAATGTAAAAGCCTTTGGGCCTATGGCCCATGTACCCCTTAGTCCGTCTAGAACTTACCTTTTATTCCCAAAGTACCCTTGAATTAGCGGCTGGCCTATATATAGTCCCCGACATTTATTGTAAACCCTAGGCATGATATTTGGAATTAGAGGAAACCCCTTGTGGATCTATCTAATTCTTGCCTCATGCTCCTTGATTGAGGAGCACCCAAATATCACAAACCTCGTTGGAGTTTGCATCGTGCGTCCCACGTTGTACAAGGCCTAGGCATCATAGTCCCTTTGCCTAGATGTCAAGGTCTCACCGAGTCTCCCTACTTGCCATGCCAGTTCGAGAGAGAGTCCTCCGCCCGACGCTGATCCTAGGGATTGCGCCGGACCGGTCACCGTTCGTGTGAGCTATTGGTGTGTATCGTGGTTTTGCGTGAGTGTGTTCACTGTGTTCTTCGTGCTTGATTTCGTCGTGTTCATCGCTCCTCTCCTTCCCCCACTCCACCCTCGATTTGAATGGGATTCGTGAAAAATCGGGCTACCTTCGAGGTTGACCCTAAACAGTTGTCTCGCGTCGTGACATAGTTAGTTCTCTAGGCTCGCGTCTATAGTATGGTCTAGCCTAGGAAAATCACGGTACCATCGTTGAGCATCTTTTCTACTCTGCATTACTGTTTTGATAATTGCTAACCTCTTTTGCTAAGACTTCCCAGAGCTCCACAGATTTCTCCACGTGGGTTGTGTTGACTCCCGGTAATCGCTCGGATCAATCTCTGGAACCACTGATCTTTGAGGTTTCACATCACCTTTTCCTATAGTTTGATAAGAACTTGAAAGAGCTTTGTTTATTGCATGACGAATTACACATGTTTCCACCATATTTACGTAATCATAGGCTTATACACCTATGCTTTTAAGGACTAACCATGGCAGATATACCTCTTGAACCGGCGAACATGACGAATGAAGAGATTTATGCCCACTTCACCAAGGTGTTGGTAGGGCGTGCGCAAGGTGTTGATACAAACTGGAGGATGTTGACATCAAGCTCAATGAAACCATTGACAAGCTCGAAGGGTTAGAGAAATCCTTCAATGACAAGCTTGATGCCAGGTTTCAGGAGATCCCCAGTGGGTTACCAGCCCCTATACCTGCTGCTGTACCACGTCCTCGGCAGTGTTTACCCAACTAGGTGGGGGTTTGCACGATGCGTCCCATCCACGAATCACGGCACTGCTGGTTCGTCCACTGCTGCTGCAGCTGCACCACATCCTGCTCCCACCACTGAAGCTACTGGACCAACAATTGCTGCTACCGCGGATGACGCTTACGTGGGATATGAATAGGATGGTGAGAGTGAGTATGAAGATGAGGATGAGTTCGACAATTATGTCAAACAACCTATTGGCCATCCTCGGCATTACTACCGCAACACTAACCACCGGTACGTAATGATGATCACGTTTCTAAGCTTAAGCTAAATATTCCACCTTTTGAGGGTAGATATAATGCTGATGTATATCTTATATGGGAATTGTAAGTAGATCAATGTTTTCCATGTTTAAGATATCCTGAGAATATGCGTGTTAGTGCTGCTACTTGCGAGTTTACATATTTTGCTTCACTTTGGTGGTCTGAATATTGTCGGTGTAAAACATGCTAATATTCGTAATACTTGGACTGCTCTAAAAACTGCTATGCATGTTCGTTTTGTACACCAACTTATCAACGTGATTTGCTAAAGAAAATGACTCGTTTAGAACAAGGAAAAAATTCTATAGAAGAATATTATCAGGAATTATAAACTAGGATGGTTCGTGCTGGTATTGTTAAAAATACGGAACAAATGCTAGCTCGTTTATTTCTTGGTTTAAATAAGGAGGACTAATCCGGGGGGCCCCACAGTATCTTCATATTACTCGTTTGTTTCATCTTGCTTTCAAAGCTAAACATGAAGTGCAGGATCGTCAACCACCATGGAGAAGGTCTAACAATTCTACAGGTCGTACATCATCGTGGATGTCCCGACAATCAGCGCCTTCTTCGCATGGAATGCCACCAGCACCTACCACATCCAAATCCACCACGCCTTCATCAAGAACGCCTGCGGTTGCTCCACCACCTGCATCCAATGGCCATGCTCGTAGTTCTTCTTCTATGGCCTCTACAAGCAAGACAAAGGATATACAATGCCACAAATGCTGGGGATATGGTCATATTGAGCAGATGTGCACAACACAGCATGTTATGATGGTGCGTGATTATTTTGAATATGATTCAACAAGTGATTTTGATGAAGATACTGTGGGGCCCCCGGATTAGTCCTCCGAGAATCCCTGTTATGCATACAACCACGATCCCATGATCAGTTAGTCGTGGCACATAACAAAAAAGTATCATTACAACATCCAAGAATATACCGAATTAAAAGACTTACATAAATGTCGCTATGGATACATCAATAATCATCCACGGAACTTCATCAAGCGTAGAGCCCGAGCCCTACCTTAACCAACAAGCAATGTACTGGGAGAACGTCCTAGCTCGCATAGTTGTCAACGTCACCTTCTTCTTGAAATCTGACCAAGTTAATAGCCAGGGACAATGCCAGTGAGTACTTTGAATGTACTCGCAAACCATCTTAAGATAAAAGTAATAATTACAAGAGGATGTGCATTATGGTTGTGGTAGTAGAAGGGCTCTAGGAGAGGTTCTTTTCTCAATTAGTTTCTCTTGTAGATATGGCATCTACATATCTTTGTTGAAAAACTTTTGTAAAACATTTTGGAAACCTTTTGAAAAGTTTTGGAAAACATCAAGACTCGGTCACCCATTTGTTCCTGTCTTCCAGTCGTCCCACGACCAAACTCCTTTCTCCTCCTTTCGACCATCCCATGGTCAAAACCTTTCTCCTTTACGAGCATCCCACGGTCAAAACCTTTCCAAAGTCACTTCTTTTCTGAACTCGTTTTTGAAAACAAAACCAGCACCGCTCTATAGCAACCATCCCAACCATCCATGACCGCAGACATAACTATTCAAATAGATTTACACTCTGCAGAGGTTGCGCACTTTACCCACACCATCCAGGTACACTACCCTGATCTTCACCGATCATGGGTCGAGTAACCGATCAAGACTCTCCGGATGCCCACTCCAATATAAGTGCCTACCCTATGAGTGTTAATCCCCTCAAAACCGGGACGTCAGGTACCGAGGACCAACCGGAGAGCCTTTTCCACTTCTCGAGTGTGCGCTTTCAATGAGGGGCTCATTGTAACGCGTGGAGGCCAGCAGACCCTTCGTTCCTTCTCCAGGTCGATGCCCCACATGGACCTTTATCGGAGAAGGCCCACCCTCTAGGGATCCCCGATCCCCTGTAGTAGTTGTGAGGCACTTGTATTAGAGAGAACCACTTTCGGGTCAAGCCCCTTCCCATAGAGGGGTAGTGTGGTTGCACAAGGTTAATTGTTCTAGCAAAACTGCAAAGAACCGGGTGCGTTTTTGTAAACCTTTTTCCTCCATCTTTCCTCCAGCCTTTTGTAAAACAAAACCTTTTCCTTTCTCAACATCTCCTGGGAGGTCCCACCTCGCCAAGGTTTTATCATAAAACATTTGGTAAAACTTTTTCCCAGGGTTTTCCCATCCTCTAGTTTTGCTTCGACTCAAACAGGGTCTCCAAAGGGTTATGGTGGTTATGCACCATCTATTCTACTAGGGACAAGTAGGTATCTCCAAGGGAGTTGTACTTAATAGTACAGAAGTGTAATAGTTCAGAGCAGCCGAACCACTACCATATATATACATTACCATATAATAAAACAATGCAGTTTCATAAATAGTAGATAAAACGTGCATAAGTAAAACAGTAGGACAAGGCTTATGAGAAAGAAGGTGGCTTGCCTGAGATCAGCAATATGGCATAATTATCCCTGGACTTCTTCTTTAGATAATCCTAGAATACCAATATCAATAATACTTCTTCCGCTCTCTGATTTCATCGCAACTATCGTCATCCAGACAGCACATGCAAACAAACCAAGCCACAATCAATTCAAGGCATACAAGCACCAATACAACTCAGAAAACAAGCAATTGAATAATCTTCAATTAAGGTTCAGTAGTTTTAGAGAGGGTTGCATTTAGGAGGTTGAGATGGCCTTGGAGAAGGGGATGAACACCCCTTAGGGTTTATTGTCGAGGAAGTCCTAAGAGGGGGTTTTGGACCAAGGACATATTGTATAAGGTAGCATTGTGAAAACATGATACCAATAGATAGGTATTGATAAAATGAAACCAACAAAAGTGGTTTCACTATTTTAGCATTTACCAAGGATTTATAGTGATTTTTATAGTGAATAAGACTCTAGTTTTAGGAAATAATTCACCAGAAAAGTTCTATAGCTGCAAAAATTATTTCGTTGGATGGTCAGGTTGGTTTTGATGTACTGGTTCACTGAGAGTTGGAAGCATGTCAAAACAATTACCAGAATGCCCTCAGGCATTTCCCAAAGGCAGCTCTAGAGCTGTTTTGTCTTTTTCATCAGATTTAAACTAGAGAAGATTTTGGTTTGATTCCAAAGGAACAATGTAGGAATTTAGAATACCTTTCTATATAAATTGGAATCATCCTTTTTGGAGTTTTGTATCTACTGTGATGATTTATCTAGTGATAATACTATAGACAGAAATGTTTAATTCATTAGAAATCCTCAGAAGCTCAATAATTCATGAGCTCTTGGGTTTTGATAGATATTGGTGTGCCACCTCATAGAGGGTTGAAACCAACTCAAAATCTTGTACTAATAGATCTGGGGAATTTTCTGAAGTCAGATTTCTCCTGTTTTGGTTATTTGTACCAGGGCCAAATTATTGTTCACCTTGGCATGGGACAAAGGACATGAGATACGTACCTAGGATACCTACCAGAGGCATTTTGTTTTACTCCAATTGGAGATGTAAAACTCACAGAAAGATTTTATTAGTACAAAATATACATTTGAGTGGGTGATTTATTATAATTAATTTAAAACTTATTTTGGTCCACTTGTTATACTGCATGATGGTAGAATAGGTAGTCACATAAGAAAATTTAGATTTTTTCAATTGGAGTTATTTACCATTTTCAAATCGATTTAAACCAAAAAGGGTATTAAGCAGATTTGTAAATTAGAAATAAAGAAAAAGGGAAGGAATTCAGGGCTTACTGGGCTGGTTCCAGAGGGGGTTTGGGCCGCTCAGTGCAGCAGCCGGCCCACTGGCACCGGATCAGTGGCGGGAGCCGGAAAATTGAACCTGGGGCAGGGCCCGCCCGTTGGTGGGAGAGGGGTGGCAAAGCGGTATGGGGAGCTACTGGTCGTCCAATAAAAAACGGATCGACAGCCGTGCTCCCTTCTCCTTCCTCGCGACAGGCGCGGTGGCGGGAACCCTAGACGGACGTCAGGGAGACGCGGGGGAGGCTCACCAGAGCTTTGCCGACAGCGAGAAGATGGCGGGGATGATGCGGCGCTCGACGGCGAGCCTGGGGAGGGGTGGAAGCGGCAGTTTCTGAGCAGAGGCGAGGTCGTGTGCATCCAAGACGCGGCCGGCTTCGGGAGCTCGTCGGAGAAGGGCCGGGGAGGCGTGCATGTCGATGGCGCGGGTGCTAGGCGACGAGGGAGTCGGCGGATGTTCTAGCGACGAGCGGTAGAGTTGGGTCTGACACAGGGATGCCCTGTGCGCAAGCACGTTCCCGGAGTTAGCCTCGGTGGTCGCCGGAGTGGGTACCTACGGCGGTTAGGAGACCAGAAAAAGGTAGGGTTAGACTCAGAGGGTCAAGGGGTTCTTAGAAAGGGGACATGCAGAGGCGAGGGAGCTGGGGAGAGGGCACCTTGCTTGGAACTTGAGTAATGGCCGAGAGGCCATTTTCTTCCTTCCTCGGCCAAAGCAGGACATGGGAGGAGGAGTGGGTCTTAGGGGTGGTAAGAGGGAGGGAGAGGAAGCAAATGAGGGGCATGGGAGGCACGGGGTGGCTTGGGGGGTATTTAACCCTATGAGGAAAGGTGTAGGATGGACAAGGTCCATGGAGGGCTTGAGAGGAGGAGCTGGCCAGGGATTGGCTCATAGGGGTGGTGGAGTGGTCATGTGGGGCATAGTGCAATGACCAGAGAGGGGGTGAGGCGTTCTGCAGCTGCTGTGGCATTTATCTCTGAAGATATTGCAAGATATGTCCATCTCTCTCTATGAGTAGCTCCAAGAGCTAAAAGACAAGGGAGAGGGAGTGCTACAGTGCAGCTACAGTAGTGGTCGACCAGAGAGAGAGGAGTGTGCTGTACAAGCTTGGTGGAGAAGATTTGACAAGGTTTAATGGGGCATTTGTACAAAGTTTTGATTGTTGTGCTATTTTGATCACAAGAATGCTTGTGAAGGAGTTTCTTTATTTATGTTGGAAATAATGGGAGAGATGGTACTGGTAGATGGGTGAGGTCAAGCTATCTCTCTAGGGATTATTTGAGATTTTTCTGAAGATTTAAAGTCCACTTAAAACCATTTATGCAAAAACTGCAGAAGTAAAATCTTGGAGTTCAATTGATATTTTCACATTGGACAAGGTGGGTTTTTGAGTTGAGATGGTCCCAAATGTGAATACACACTTAGGACAATTTTCCCAAGATTTATGGGAAGGTAAAAGTATTTTAAAGCATTATTATTCCATTTCTTCAATTTAAGAAAAAGGGCAAAAATAAATAATAAAGCTCTTCAAAGATATTTATTTTTGAAGTTTGAAGATAGGGTAGGGTAGGTAGGCATCAAAAGTGACCTAACTTAGAGAAGTTTTTTGGCAAAAACTAAGCTTTCCTTCATGGAAGAAGTTTTGGAGATTTGGACTATTAAAGAGATTTATTAGATTTGGAGCCCTAATAATTATGGAAAATATTTGATAAATCTTGATGATCAAGGTAGATGATGTATACAAGGTGTAGCAAGAATTTTGAACCTTGGGATTGGAGAATCCAAGGTGATTTTGGTGGAATACCCTAGATTAAGGTTCTAGGGTGAGGTTAATTTCATACCATCAAAACCATGTTGGATCTTGGAGCTTAGAGCTCCCTTGGGGCATGGGATATATGGATGGATAGACCAAGTGATATGTATGATCATGGCAGAAGAATTTTGGATTAATTGCAATTTGAGGTGATCTAGAAGTGATGGCAAACTTTGTTGAAAATAAGGCTGCCATACCAGATGAGTCATGGTGCCTTATAAACAATGTGGGTTTAAGAAGCACAAAGATCCACTTGGAGAAAGTGAAGTAGATATTGATAGAACTCTATGTGTAGAACACAACCATGAAAATAGTTGGTCCATAGAAGGTTGGATGATGGTGTGAGCTTCTGTCAAAGTAGGCTTGATGACTAGATTTGCAACAAAAGTTAATTTCTTGCCTACAAAAACCATCAACAACAAGTGGGTTGGAGGATGATATAACCAAAGGCAAGAGTGGGCCTTGGTATTCCTTAGGATGGTTAACAAGATGGCTCAAGTGAATTACCAAAAATGCACAAGGGTTGAGAAAGGGGGGCATTCAAAAAGGTAATGTTGGAATAGTTTTCCAGACTTAGCCAAATTTGGCAGATTTGGGGATTTTGACTAGAATATGAGAGGGGATGTTTTTGTTGGGTTGCAAGGTACCCAAGCATCATCAAGTGGATGAGGTTGGAGAGTGGATTGAGTAGGGAGGATCCATACTTGATGTTGGTCTTCATTGACTTGGAAGCTTCTAGAAGGGATCACTTCAGAATTGATCTGGATAAGGGTTTTAGATTATCACCTAGCATCTAGAGATTAGATCCAGATTGTAATCTTTCTTAGGGTGGGATGATTTGGAAACATATTGATCCTATTGATGAGGTCCTAGAGTAGCTCATACTATCTCCTAACCAAACTATTCAAGCAGTAGATCAAGGCAACTCATCTTTCAAACAATTCAACTACTACTAGGGTTACCATCAAACTTAGCTTGGGGTAAGGATGGGTATTTTGAATAGGTTGGAGTTTGAACAAGGTAAGGTCCTTGGTATCTCTACCAAGAGTAGAATTCAAAAGCTTTAGAAGGAGGTTTTGGGAAACCTAGAGATAAGAATGGTTGAAGGTTCTGTCTTGAAAACATAAGGAGATTATATTATATATCTCTCCATAGTTTTGTCAATAGAAGCTATTGGTTCATAAGCATCTTGGCTCAGGTTTTGAAATGCCAGAAAATTTGAGAATATGGAAATTAAGCCAAGATAGTTTTGGTTAAATAGCTTTTGTCAACTGATGTTGAGGTAAGGAGTATCATATGTTAGACACTCACATGCACACACACAAACAGACAACAAGCAAACACTGCACCAATGAACAAGAAAAAGTTCTTGTTCCCCATGATTTTTGCATTCTGGACAACTAATCTGGGTTGCTGAAATTGGGATGTTACAGATACATCCCAATTGATATGGGGGTAATGGGAGCTAAAACTTCTAATCAATGCAAGTGATATGTGGTAGCCCAATCTTCTTAGCAAGCAGATGGCGATGATGATAATGATGGTTGGTAGATGACTAGCCTGTAGCTATGAATCCTCTCGCTCGAACTCTGATGCCAATGCAACAGCTCTTGAACCCCATGGGATATTCACAACACCACCCTCTTGCGCACGTAGCCATCTACCATGAATGGTAATTTGCAATCTACTAATCCTCGGTGAAACAACAGATAACACTCAATTGCAGTAGATAGTTCAATCACAAGGAATATCAGAGGTTCTCGTAAGAAACAACTCCAAAATAGTTCTAACATGGTCTAACCCTAATAGTACGGTTTAACGGATTAGGGTCGGCAGCCAAGCTAGGAAAACGTAATAGGTTTGACTTAACCTAGATACAATCCGACCCATATGTTGGGTGCGTCCCAAGGCGCATAGGCCTGTTTCCTGCCGTGGAAGAAAACGTAGCGTTTTCGATGTCACGGTAGCCTTCCATGGCAGAAAATAAGGTGTTTTCTATGCCGCAGCAGAAAACCTCTACCATCTGTCTAACTGTTGATCTTCTGTCCTCCAACTCCTTGCTTCCTCCCTCTCCTCCCTCGCGCATTATCCATTATTGAACATGCCATGCTCCATATGCTTCAGCTCCACACTACGTGCTATGCCTTCTTCTCCCATGTACCTGATCATACAATCGCACAATGATTTAGGTAGTATAAAGTTCTCATTAATTAAAACATCAGGTTCATTAACAAACAAGTTCACCTATTGTTCTAGTAGCTTAGCACGAGCTCTTGTAATGGGTCCAATTCTAATCTCATTGGACTGAATCTTCTTAACAACAGCTGGAACATCTTCAGCAGTAGTTGGTGAAGGTATAAGTGTAGGGATGTCCTCATCATCTCCCCCCTTCAAAAGGCGTCGACCTTGAATCTCCAAGGTCTTCTCCATCATATGGTGACAAATCAGCAACATTGAAGTTGTTGCTAACTCCACCAAACTCAGTAATAGGAATATCAATCGAGTAGGCATTATCATTGATCTTGGATAACACCTTGTAAGGACTAGCACCACATGACTTCAATTAAGTTTGTCGCAGCTTGGGAAACATGTCCTTGCACAGATGCACCCAAACCATGTAGCCAGGCTGGAACAAAACCTCCTTTGGTGCTTTGTTTCGAGCATCACCAATGTTCTTGCCTTTCTTCTCAATAGCTTCTCATGTATTCTCATGAATTTTTCTCACATAATCAACACGTTTTGAAGCCTCCATATCAACTCTCACATGCAATGATAGAGGCAACAAATCAAGTGGCCTCAATGGATTGAACCCATACACCACCTCAAAAGGACAATATTGAGTAGTAGAATGCACAACCCTGTTGTATGCAAACTCAACATGTGGCAAACACTCTTACCACTCCCGCAGATTCTTCTTGATCATAGTCCTCAGCAACTGTGACAATGGTCTATGACTACCTCCGTTTGACCATTAGTTTGTGGATGACAAGTTGTACTGAACAACAAATTTGTAACAAGCTTCCCCCATAAGGTCTTCCAAAAGTAGCTCATGAAACATCACGGTTAGAAACAATCATCTTTGGTACTCCATGTAGTTTCACGATGTCCCTGAAAAGTAGATTAGCAATATGCGACGCATCGTCAATTTTGTGGCAGGCAATAAAATGAGCCATTTTAGAGAATCTATCCACTACCACAAATATAGAATCATGACATCTCTGAGTTTTAGGTAAACCTAGCACAAAATCCATGCTAATGTCTTCCCAAGGTGTAATAGGCGCAGAGAGAGGTGTATACAAACCATGAGGTTTTAGATTTGATTTGGACTTGTTGCATGTAATGCAGCGGCTCACCAATCTGTAGACATCACGCCTCATCTTGGGCCAATAAAAGTGATCAGCGAGCATGAGCACGTTTTCTCACGCCCAAAGTGACCCATCAAACCTCCAGCATGTGATTCCTACACTAAGAACAAATGCAACAATGATTCTGGAATACATAGTTTGTTGGCACGAAAAAATAGCCATCATGTATATGATACTTATCCCATGCATGTTTCAAAGCACACAAACAATATGGTTCAGCACAATCATGATCAGTTCTGTAAATTGCACAAATATTTCTAATCCAGGAATTGTAACATCAAGATGTGGCAATATCATGTTCTTCCTAGACAAAGGATCAACAACCACATTCTCATTTCCTTTCTTATACTTAATGATGTAAGGAAACGATTCAATAAACTCAACCCATTTACCTAAATGTCTATGCAAGTTTGATTGAGCATTCAAATACTTCAATGCTTCATGATCAGAATGTACTATAAACTCTTTTGGCCACACATAATGTTGTTAAACCTCGAGAACTATAAAAAGCGCATATAATTCTTTATCATAGATAGGATAATTCAGTCTTGGACCAGCAAGTTTCTCAGATTGCATCAAAACGCCACCAATTCCTATACCGCTAGCATCACATTCAACTTCAAATTGCTTTGAAAAATCATGCAATGCAAGTAAAGGTGTAGAAGTCATCAAACGTTTCCAAGTATCAAATGCAATATCTTGGGCTGCGCCCCATACCAATGGCACACCTTCGATTCAATGGTGCAATAAACCTTTCAAAGTCTTTCACAAAATGCCTATAGAAACCAGCTAGGCCATGGAAACTACGTACTTGACTCACATTCCTGGGAATAGGTCAATTCTGAATTGCTTCAATTTTAGATTGATCTACTTCTACCTCATGCTTAGATATAACATATCCCAGAAATATAACCTTATCTTTTGCAAATGTGCACTTCTCAAGATTACCATACAATTTGTTATCACGCAACACTTGCAAAACTTGTCGAATATGATCACAATGTTCAGTTTCATTGCGGTTGTATATAAGTATATCATCAAAATAAACAACCACAAAACAACCAATAAATTCAATCAAAACATGATTCATTAATCTCATGAATGTACTAGGTGCATTAGTAATACCAAAAGGCATAACTAGCCACTCATACAAACCAAATTTTGTTTTGAAAGTAGTTTTCCATTCATCCCCTTCTTTCATCTTAATTTGATGGTACCCTCTATGCAAATCAATCTTAGAGAAAATAGCAACACCACTAAATTCATCTAACATGTCCTCTAAACGTGGAATAGGATGACGATATTGAATAGTGATGATATATATAGCTCTACAATCTACACATGTGCCATGTACCATCTTTCTTAGGTACTAAAATAACTGGAACAACACAAGGGCTAAGAGAGACATGAATGTACCCATTGTCCAGCAATGCCTACACTTGTTTCTGTATCGCCTTCGTTTCTTCAAGATTAGTTCTGTAGGGTGCACGGTTTGGGAGTGTGGCGCCAAGGATCAAGTCTACTTGATGCTCAATGCCACGCAATGGGGGCAATCCAACTAGCACATCTTTAGGAAACACATCACCAAAATCCTGCAAAACATTAGACGCACCAAGATAAATAGGGGTCATGTCGTTAGAAACCAAAACCTCACCCTTGTAAATGAACACAAGAGGCATTTATATAGGATCCTCACAAAATTCTCTCATGTCTTCTTTGGTGGCTAAAATTAGGAGATTAGGCACTGTCTCATTTTTTGTTATATTATTCTTTTTGGGTTCAATTGCATCACTCACAGCTGCAACATTCTCTCACCCAGTTATAGGTGCATCCTACAAGTTCACTACAATCAATTGACGAGATTCATTCACAATGTACTATGGGGTCATAGGCTGCAAATCAATTTTCTTGCCCTTGAACTCCAAATGATATGTATTGGCTCGGCCACTGTGTTGCACATGGCAGTCATAGAGCCACGAACGAGCCAACAATAAGTGGCAAACAGTCATAGGAACCACATCAAAATGAATAGAATCCTTGTATGGTCCTATCTCAAAATTCACACGCACCATATGGTTTACCTTCATCTCACCATTGTCACTCGAAAACTTGATGTAATATGGCTTAGGATGAGGTAAATAAGTCAGATCCAACTTGGCACATAACTCGTTGCTTGCAAGATTTCTGTAGCTACCTACATCAATGATCACTTTGCAAGCTTTGTTTTGGCCAACTAGTGCTTTTGTTTGAATTAAATTGTAGCGCTCAGATCAACATGAGGATGCATACTAAGAATACGTGGAGAAACCATAATGGTTGGCGCATGCTCAAGAAAAGCATCCATGCCTTCATCACTTGAATAACCATCGCCTGCAGAACTATTAAGATCAACTTCATCTCCACTTTCGTACTCACCATTCTTAAACATTAACTTTCTATTTGGGCAATCCTTCTTGAAGTGTCCTCTACCTCCACAAGTATGGCACTCCACATCTCACGTATGAGTTTTTGACATGTTGGAGCCAGTGCTAGTAGCTGGGGCAGCGGGTCTCTTTGCTTGGGAAACATAGTACGCCTAAGGTGTAGGCTTGGAAGACAATGGGGAAGGGTGGCCAGCAGCAGTAGAAGATGCAGGTGCAGATGGAGGCAACAGAGATCTTGTTGAAAAAGGTTGGTGGAAGGATAACTTGTAGGCGCCTTGGCTTCTTCAGCTAGTTGAGATTCAGCCTCTCTTGCATGATGCAACAATTCATTGATAGTCTCATACTTGTGATGACGAACAATGCTCTTTATGGGAAACTTCAAATTGTTAAGAAAACATTGCATGGTCATCTCAAGTGATTCATGAACTCTAGCACGCTGCATTAGCATCTCCATCTCCATGTAGTATTAGTCAACCGACATGGTTCCTTCCCTCAATTGTGTCAACTTGTCAAAAACTGAACGCAAATAGTTAGTGGGCACAAAGCATTCCTTCATGATGCGCTTCATCTCTCTCTCCATGTGTGAACAAGAAGTTCATTGTCAGCTTGCTTATTCTGCACAATGGCATCCCACCATGTCAATGCATATCCATCAAACTCCAAAGCAGCAAGTTTTAGCTTCTTATCTTCCGTATATTCTTGCAAACGCCACAACTTCTCAAATTTCAGCTCCCATGTGAGGTAATCTTTAGGATCAATTGAACCATCGAAGTTGGTAATTGAGAATTTGGGTTTTCCCAAGCCATCATCAAGGACTTGGTTAGGTACAAGCTGAGCACGCCCAATAGGAGCCCAGCCGCGTGCATGGCCATGGGGATTAGCACGTCCCCAACCATAATTGTTCTGATTCTGTGGGACACCGGGAACACTTCCTTCCTCTTCTTCAACATCATCATCATATGGTTGTTGCTACCGTTGATCAAGTGAAAGGCTCAAAGCATCAATACATTTGTTGCAAAGTGTTGACGCTGGAGTTTATAAATGTCACTTGTATCTGAATGTTATTCACTGTGTTCTCATTTTCTCCCAATGCGAGTTGGATGTCCTAGACATTTTTATCAATCACATCTATGGTGCCAGTGAAAACACGAGTCAGATGAGAGCACAATGCCTCATATTCTTGCCAAGAAATGGTATCGTTATCGTCCTTTTTCTACATCACAACATCATCACTAATAGACATGATTAGTAGGTTAGTGCAAAAATCAAAATTGTTTTGGTGGCACACTCACAACTTACTCAAACTAACTAGAAAGCAGATCTTACCATTCCAAAGTGAATAAAGATGCTTACCAATTTGAATCAACAACTTATGCACGGATGTTATGAAGTGAATATCAAGGGTATAGAGAATGATCATAGGGCACACAGGTTATTTATGGTGGAGCTATAGGTATGGTATCCTAACTACACCGCAGACAAGTCATAGTGTTGATCGTGTGATAACCCAAGAAACACACACGGTGGAGATAATCGTGGCAATGCAGCTATGACAAAGATGTTGCAAAGCACTAGAGAGACACTAGCAAAGCTCAAATTAATACAGGCACACAATTTCTCAATCTACTAGTGCACCAAGATATCACAAAGCCTCTTACACAATTCTCCTTTATCTTTTCTACTTTCTTTTGCAAGGTTTCTTTCTCCTTTTGCTTCTTTTCTATTTCTATATTTTTGAAATATCATGCTATGATCACGGCCAACAAATAAAGCACATCACCGAAACCTATGAGCTACCTATATGAGTGGAAACTGGTTTCAGTAGGATAGTTCCTAACACCTTTGAATCGAAGGGATGTAGCTAGGGTTTGGAAAAAATCTTTCAGATGATAGCAGATAACACGTACCGAAGTAGAAAAACGGGACAAAACCGTGCCACGGCAGGGGTAGAATGTTGCCCCCGGATTAAACCTCCAAGAATCCATGTCATGCATACACCATGATCCCATGATCAGTCTTTTGTGGCACATAACCAACAAGTATCGAAGTAAACATCCATTATTAAGCAGATACATGTCATAACTTATTTGCTGTTATGGCTACATCATCCAACATCAGCGGAACTTTATCAAGCGTAGAGCCCGAGCCATGCCTTAAACTACATGCAGCTGACTAGGAGATGATCCTAGCTCGCATATTCATCAACATCAACTTCTTCGAATCTGACTAAGTTAATAGCCAAGGACAATGCCAATGAGTACTTTGAATGTACTCGTGAACCACCTTAAGACAATATACAATATAAGAATATGCAATAAGGTTGTGGTAGTAGGAGGGCTCTAATAGAGGTTCTTTTCTAAAATAGTTTCTCTTATAGATGTAGCATCTACATATCTTTGTTGAAAACCCTTGTAGAACATTTTAGAAAGTCTTTTGAAAAGCTTGGGAAATCACTAGGATTGGGTCACCCATTTGTTCATCCTTTCGGTCATCCCATGACCAACATTTCTCCTTCCTTCCTCAACATCCCATGGTCAAAACATTTATCCTTCCCGACCATCCCATGGTCAAACCGTTTCCAAAAGCCTTACTTTTTCCAAAATCCATTTGAAATCAAAAGTAGTACTACTCTACAATAGGTTTTCCAACCTGTCCATAATCGTGGACGGCTATTCGAATAGATTTACACTCTGCAGAGGTTGTACACTTTACCCACGCCATCTGATTACCCGGCCATGATCACCTACGGATCGTGAGTCAAATAACCAATCAAGATTATCAGGATGCCACTCTAGCATAGGCCCTACCCTATGAGCTGTTCCTCTCAACGCTAGGACGTTTGGATCCATGGACCAACCGGAGTGCAATCCGACTCCTCGAGAGTGGGCAGTTTCAATGAGAGGCTCATAGTATCGTCCGGTCACTCACATGAGTGATCCTACTTCCTCCTGGTGACTGTCCAACAGTTGACCCTTTATGTAAAGGAAGCCAAGAAATAGAGAGAGCTGATCCCTTCGAGTAGTTGTGAGAATTGCCACCAGAGTAGCAAACTTCAAGTCTAGCCTTGTCCCATTGCAGAGTAATTTGGTTGTATGGGTTAAGTTGTTATAGCTAAAGCTGCAAAGAACCGGGTGCGTTTTTGTAACCATTTTTCCTCCATCTTTCCTTTAGCATTTGGTAAAACAAAACCCTTTTTCCTTTCTCAAACGTCTCTTGGTAGGTCAAACCTCACCAAGGTTTTATCATAAAACTCTTTGTAAAACTTTTCTGGGTCTTCCCATCCTATAGCTTTGGTTCGGCTAAATCGGGGTCTCCAAAAAGGGGTATGATGTTATACGCCATCTACCATACTAGGGACAAGTAGGTGTCATCAATGGGGTTGTACTTAGTAGTACAAAAGTGTAATGGTTTGGAGGATCCAAGCCACTACCAGGTATAGATCATCATATAATTAAAACAATGCAGTTTTAATAAACACGAGGTAAAACATGCATAACTAAAATTGTAGGACAAGGCTTATGATCAAGAAGGTGGCTTGCTTGTGATCATCAATCTGGCAATATATGTCCTTGGACTTCATCTTAGAAAACAATAATAATAATAATTAATAGCCACTTCTTCTGGTCTCCGATATAATCGCACCTATCATCGTCAAAGGGAATACATGCAAACAAGGAATTGCCACCATCAACATAGGGCATACAAGCATCAATACCATACAAAAAGCAAGAATTCAATACAATACTAACTTCAGTAGGTTTTGTTAGATTGAGTTTATAGCAATTGGAATTTACTCTACTTGCCCTTGGTGGTATTTCATTTATGTTTTAAAGCCAAAACCACTTAATTAAAGAGGTTTGGAATTAAGGCTTGGGCCAATATGTTATCAATGTGCAAAAATGATATCAATAGCTAGGTATTGAAATAACAATACCAACAAAAGTGGTTTTATGATTTTATCACTTTAATTTATTTAGTTATTATTTTAGTGGAAATTACCCAAGTTTAGGTGGATAATTCACCAGAAAAGAACTGGTGCTCAATTAAATTTGTCCTCAAAGAATTTTCTATATATTTTAGTTTGTGATTTTTGAGAATTGAAAACACTTCAAAATAATTACCATAATGCCATTGAGAAATTCCCAAAGTCAGTTCCATAAGGTAATTGTCTTTTTACTGGATTTAAACTATAGGAGATTTTAATATGAATCCAAAGTCACATGGTAGGTACTTTGAATACCTTTATATAGAAATCGGAATCACTAATTTTGGAGTTGTAAAACTACTGGAAGGATTTTTCCTAGTGAAACACTATGGTCAGAAGGTTTTAATTCCATAAAATTCAACCATGGATCAATAAATTTTGTGCTCCTGGGATTTGATAGGTATTTATGTACCTCATCAGTGAGAGTTTGGATTAGGTCCAGATAGTTTATGGTTTGTCCTAGAGAAATTTCTAAAGTCAGCAATTCATTATTTTTACTACTGGGGAAAATAGATCTACTTGGCATAGGGCCAAGTCTAGTGGATAGGTACTTCAAGTAACCTCCAAAGGGAGTTGGATTTATTTCATTTGTATAAGTGGAACTCTCTAGGGGAAATATTTACTGAAATGGATACATTTTTGTAGATTTATTTCTAGAAATTTTTTACAAATATTTTTGGACTAGGGTTGGATATGCCTATTAGACAAAACCTACAGGAACATGAGAAAAATTGGATCTGGACAATTTCAGGGGTTTTCTATTTAAAAAAAGATTTAAACCAAAGGGCTTAGTTTCTGTTATGGAATTAAAAGGTGACTAGCGGGCTAGATTTCTCAGCTAGATGGGTCGCGCGGCGCCCATTCAGCCCAACTAGTGGAGCAGGGTGCAGGATTTGGTTTAGAAATACTGACGAGCGGGATCAGCAGGTCAGTGAGGGGGGACCCGCGAAGGGGTAAGAGGCGATCTAGGCTGTTGGCATAAGTGGTGACGGGCGGTTATCCGTTGTCATCCTTCTCAGGACAAAGTGAGGCGAGAGAAACCCTACGGGCGATTGGGAGGTCCGAGGCGGTTTACCAGGGCTTGAGGAGAGGTCGGCGATAGCACAGGGCGAGGCGGAGCTAGATGGGGAGCTCAGGGAGGCGTATCCATGACGTAGTCTCGAGGGCTCGCCATTGGTGGATGGGGAGCTCACCTAAGGCTGTTTCGACGGCGGGGGAGGTGCGGAGACGAGGCGGCAGGCGATGACGAGTTCAGTGATGGGTGACACTATGTGCTTTGGCTCTAGTAAGGCCTTCGCGTGATGTTGTCCGAATGACAAGCTTTAAGAGCTCACCGGCAACGATGATAGGGATAACCCTAGGCTTAAAGAAGATTAGGGTAAGGTAGAGGAGATCGAGGAGGTTGCAGCACAGTGACATGCATAAGGGAAAGAGCTATGGAGGAAGCACCCTATTCAGATCTTGTAGGTGGCCGAGGGGACTTTCTTCTCCTCTCCTGGCTAGGTGAGAGCGAGAGAGGGGAATTGGAGCTAGGGGGTGATGAGTATAGGGGAGAGGAGGCAAATGAGGTACGGAGGGAGGGGAGGTTATGGTGGTTGCTGGTCATCTAAACCAATTGGGGACGGGGTTATGTGGACTAGGTTCATGAGGAGCTTGAGTAGAATAGGGTGGCAAGGGATTGCCCATAGGGCAGTGGAGAGGTGAGTGGTGGGGCTCTGAGTCGAGCACTGAGTGGAGAGGAGGGTGGTGGCGACTGCTGTCCTATTACTTTACAAGATTTGCAATAAGTGGCCTCTCTCTCTCCTTCTTAGTCTCTCTTACCAAGAGGTAAATGACAAAAGTCCTAGGGTGCTACAATGTTGTGACCAGGGAGTGATGGTGGTTGCTAGGGAGGAGTATTGAACAGATTGAAGAGTATTTGAGGTGGTTTTTCTTATACTTTTAAATAATTTCAAAATTTGTCCATTCTAAAGATCATGAAGAACTTCTTGGTTTCTGATCTTGGCATGAGGGGGCAAGGATACTAGTTGATGGTTTAGATCAAGATGCACCTCTGAGAAATATTTGGGATTTTTCAGAATATTCTAGATCCCCTTTTTAATAATTCCCCAAAAAGTGTTGAATGAGTTCTATTGAGTTCAATTGAGATTTGTGAATTGGTCATGCTAGGGTTTTGATGTGATATTATCCTCAATATGGATTTACACCTTGGAGAATTTTACCAAGATTTATTGGGAAGGAAAAGTACTTAAAACAATTATTATTCCATTTCAGTCATTGAAGAGAATGGGCAAAAATACATAATAAAGCTTTGCAAAAATATTTATTATTGAGATGGGAAGATAGGGTAGGATATATAGGCCTTTGGACAAAAACAAACTTTCCTTAATAGAAAGAGTACTGAGGTTTTTGTCAGTTAAAGGAAATTAATTGTTTTGGGGCAACAATAATTTTGGAAAACATTGGGTAAATTTTTTTCTCCAAAGTAGATGATGTCCAAAAAGTATATCCATCATTTGGAACCTTGGGTTTTGTAAATAAGACTTGATTTTGAAAGAAAATAAGAGAGAGGATCTTGGGCAGAGTTGATTTTATACCATCAAAACCTTGTGGGATCTTTGAGCTCAGAGCACCCCTTGGGTCAAGGGTTGTATGGATGGATAAACCAAGTTATGTAGGTCACCATGGTGCATAGGTTTGAGGGTTATCGTGGTTGGGATATTCAAGGATTGATGACAAACTTTGAATAAAATAAGGGTGCTGAAACATATTATCAACTAACCTTCAAAACTATGTGGGTTCTAGAAGCACAAAGATCCATTTGAAACAAGTGAAGTAGGTATGGATAGACCTTTATGATTATAGCACACACATGCCAATAGTTAGTTAAAATAGGATAGTATGGAGATGTGATCTTCTAACAAAGTAGGCTAGTTGATAAGATTTGCAGAAATTAATATTTTATTGCCTTCAAAACCATCAAGAACAAGTGAGTTGGTGGATTGTATAGCCAAGGGAAAAAGTGGGCCTTGGTAGTCCTTAATATGGTCTACAAGTTGCTTCAAGTGCATTGTCAAAAATACACAAGGGTTGGAAATGAGAGAGACTCAAATATGGCATCTTGAGAACATTTCCAGACTTTGTCATATTTTGGTAGATTTAGGATTTTTGACTAGAATATAAGAGGGGATGTTTTTGATTGGTTGCAAGGTACAAAAGCATCATCAAGTGGATGATGTTGAAGTGTATATTGAGTAGAAAGGATCCATGCTTTGATATTGGTCTTCATTGACTTGGAAGCTTCTAGAAAGTAGTGCTAAACTTATCTGATTAAGGGGTTTGATGATCACCTGGTGGCTAGAGATCAGATCAAGCTTGGTAAACTTCCTTAGGGTTTGGGATCTTAATAGAATTTTTATCCTAGAGGAAGAGACCATATAGTAGCTCATACTACTTTATAAGAAATAGGCCAAATAATAGATCAAGGCAATTCATTAGATAACATATCGAGGTAGTTCATCTTCCAAGAAAAACAATCTACTTATATGAATACCATCAAGCCTAGATTGAGGTAGAGATGGGTATTTTGAAAAGTTGGAGTTGAAATAAGGTGATATTCCTTGGTATTTCTACCAAGGGTAGAATTCAAAGGCTAAAGGTTTTGGGAAACCTAGAGATAAGACTAGTTGAATGTTCTGTCTTGAAAACATAAGGATATTATATTATGTAGCTCTCCATAGTGTGGACAATAGAAGCCACTAAAACAGTTAGCATTGCAAAAGCATCTTGTCATGTTTTGAATGTCAAAACATTTGGAATATGGAAAATAAGCCAAGATACTTTTGGTGAAATAGATTTTATCAACTATTGCTGAGGTAAGGAGTATCTCATCCACACATTTAGATGCATAAGTACAGTCAGATAACAAGCAAACACTTCAGTATTAAATAAGAAAAAAGTTTTTGGTCCCCCTGATTTTTGCATTCTAGACAACTTATTAGGGTTGCTGAAATTGGGATGTTCCATTGAACGGCGGTTGCAAAATCCTGCCTAGCGCTATGCTCAAGCGATTCCGACATGGTGTACAGTTTTTTTGATATATAACAATGACCAACCCAACTCGGACGAGGGAATCATCTACAACAAGGACTCCTTGAAGGAACCCAAATCAACAATAGCAGCAGTACCAGCTTGACTCGGATCTGACATGCGGGTGGCGAAAACAATGGCTATGGTGGACACGGTAGAAAATCAAGATCAAAACCCTAAACCTAGACACACACAAAAACTAGACTCCTACGGAAAAAACCTGCAGATCGGATCTATGAGAAGACACAACCAGCAACTAAATCATGTAACACGATGCAATCTAGGCTATGGAAAATATTTTTGTGTGGATTTTTTGTATATGAATAATACATAAACTAATCTATGGATGAATTGTGGATTCTCAATGAGTAAATGAGGAAATCTGATACCAACATGATATGGGGTGGCCCAATCTTCTCAGCAAGCAGATGGCGATGATGATGGTTGGTAGATAACTATCCTATAGCTATGAACTCTCCCACTCAAACCCTGATTCCAATGCAACAGCTCTCGAACCCTATGTGATATTCACAACACCACGCTCTTGCACACGTAGCCGTCGACCATGAATGGTAGTTTGCAATCTATGAATCCCTAGTGGAACAACATATCACACTCAATTGCACTAGATAGTTCGAGTAGAAGGAATTTCATAGGTTCTCGTAAGGAACTTCTCCAAAATAGTTTTAATGTGGTCTAACCCTAATAGTACGGCGCCCCAACTATTTAAGGCACTAGGGGCCGTAGCCAAGCTAGGAAAACGTAATAGGTTCGACTTAACCTAGATACAATCGAACCCATATGTTGGGTGCGGCCCAAGGCGCACAGGCCTGTTTCATGCCATGGCAGAAAACATAGCGTTTTATGTGCCACGGTACCCTGGTGTGGCTACAAACAAGGTGTTTTCTATGGCGTGGAAGAAAACCTCTACCATCTGTCTAAGTGTTGATCTTCTCTCCTCCAGCTCCTTGCGCTTCCTCCCTCTCCTCCCTCACGTATTCTCCATTGATCAACATGCCATGCTCCATATGCTTCAGCTCCTAACTCTGTGCTACGCCTTCTCCCATGTACCTGATCATACAATAGCACAATGATTTAGGTAGTATAAAGTTCTCATTAATTAAAACATCGGGTTCATTAAGAAACAAGTTCACCTGTTGTTCTAGTAGCTTAGCACGAGCTCTTGTAATGGGTCCAATTCTAATCTCATTAGACTGAGTCTTCTTAACAGCAGCTGGAACATCTTCAGTAGTAGTTGGTGAATGTACAAGTGTAGGTATGTCCTCATGAACAAGAGCTTAGTTGCACAACGTTTATTGAGTGTGCAATTGAGCAAAGCAAAGCATGATCAATGCCACAACCTGTTCCAAACACGAGGCGTTGTCAATGAAAGAGCTATACGAATCATTATTGAAGGAGGGAGTTGATGAGGACATCCCTACAATTACACCTACCCCAATGACTACTGAAGATGATCCAACTATTGCAAAGAAGGATCAGTCCAATGAGATTAGAATTGGACCCATTACAAGAGCTCGTGCTAAGCTACTTGAACAACAGGTGAATTCACTCCTAAACGAATCTAGTACTTCAATTGATGAGAACTATATACTACCTAATGTTGGAAATATGCCCTAGAGACAAATAGTAGTAAGGACTATTATCATATTTCATATTGTTTATGATTAAGTTTTATATCATTATATAACTGTATTGAGTGAAAACATCAATACACGTGTGATATACAAACAACCAGGGGTTCCCAGTGAAACTCTAGTCACTTGTTCAATTGTCATCGGATGATCATGTTTCCTAATCATGTGGCATTTATGCCCATTGGAAATGAGGTCATCTCATTCTCAGAATGAGATGGTGAACCAATACCCAACCTAAACATCGTGACCCAATCATGTCGCGATGTTCAAGTTACGATGATTAGAAATGGATCCTTGTAGACTATTCCTTAGACCGGGAGGCTATATCAATCACTATCTCCCGAGAGTGCTTTGATAGCATCAAGCGCCACTTGGTAATACAGTGGTTATAAAGGTGTGTTCAGGTACTCGGAGAAAAACATTGAGGCAATATATGTCAAGAGCGGGATTTGTCCGTCCATGTGACGGGAAGATACTCAAAGGGCCCACTTGGAGAGTTTATATCCAATAGCTGCGCAACGTGTGATTTGATCACATGGATATCACTTGTCGGAACGAGTCAAGTAGCGTTGTTCAGTAACGAGATTGAACATTACATGGTGAGGTCATTGATCAGATCTCGGGCAATCCAAGTATGGAGTGACAAAGGTAATAAGACACGACTATCCCGGTTCAAATGACGAAAGATCTTCATGGAACGCACGGGGGCCACATGGCCATCCAGGCCCCTCTGTTGATCATTGGTGCGGGAGTGTCCTGACCATGTCTGCAGTGTTCCCAAACCATGGGGTATCATGCTTAAGGGCTTGATGATGCTTAGAGAGTGTTTATAGGATCGGTAGAATCACCGAAGAAGAGTAGGGAGAAAACCGGAAGGGTTTCGGTAAGTCCGGAGGATGTCCAGAGTGGAGCTGGAAGATGTTCCATGGCCACAGAGATTGAATAATATTTGATTGAATGTTAAATGTTGATTTAATCATTTAATCATAATTAATTAATAAAGAAAAAACCAATTAAAATGGTCAAAGGCTTAATGGGCCAATTTCTAGAGGGAGAGGGCCCATTAGGGAAATGAGAGAGGGAGAGGGGCCAAGGGGAGGCCGGCTAGGCCTAGCCCCCCCCCCCCCCTGCGGGGCCCACTAGGGTGGCCAGCGGCCACCCCTCCCCCTCCTCTCCTTTAGTCCCAACCCGGGACTTTGAGGGAGGTAGTACCTCCCCTCCCCCTATATACAGTGGGGGTATTTGGCCAAATAAAATACACCAATAATCAATGAAGGTCTTCTCACTTTTGGGAGGACCTCTAATTGATATTTTCTCTCTACCCCCCCCCCCCCCCCTCTCTCTCTCTCTCGTGACCGTGGTCCCAAGTCTAGTTCGCGCGAGCAAGAGACATCTTCACCGCGGAGCGCCGTCGCGCTAGGGGATTTGGATCTGGGAGCTCTGCTTCCGCAACTGCTGCTAGATCGGGGAAGTGGGAGTCATCGTCAGGCACCGGACGTGCGTAACTCCCCGCGAGGTGTCACACTTGAGGCACTCAAGTCGTTGGAGCCAAGGAGCACAAGGTCTTCATCACGACCTTGAGGTCCACTTTGGCTCGTCTACATCAACCACGTTCTCCTGAGCATTGACAACGCTTTTCGGTCTTTAAGGGTAAGTTCGCAAAAAGCCCCTCCTGTTACTGTATCACTAATAGATAGGTCCTGGCAGCTTTAGGGGTCCAGGGCGTAGGGTAAAATTTTATTGTTTTCATACGCGGAACCCCAACAGTGGTATCAGAGCTAGATCTATGCGTAGTAATGCTACTTTGGGTAGAACACACGAGATGTAACATGTGGGCGTTGATCTTTTGGTTGTTACCCTCCCACGTGTACTTGTTTATACCATAGTAATGCTTGATGAAGCGGCACCCAACCAACTTTACGCGTTCATTCGCGAGACTGGTCCACGCTTGACATACATCTTGTACCGTTTTAAGTGGCTTAGGGGGTGTCTGTCTCTCTCGCATTAGTTGGTATGACATTTGCAACGGAGGCCCCAAAAGGGGTGTAGTAGAGACAACTACTTGATCAGCATTGTGCTGAAAGTTCGTAGGTAAGAACGGTTCTTGTATGAAATCCCATTCATCAACGTAAAACATGCAAAGATAAAGTAGATGCGTCTAACTTTGTTTTGCAGGGGGCCATTGCTTTGTGATATGGTTGTGGCAAAGGTAAAGTGATTGCCTTTTTGTTACGTAGTAGTAGATAGTCACGGAGGTGACGGACTACCACGCCGGAATGACACCGGTACCCTGGTGTCTACGGCGCCGGAACCCTGGCGCCTGAACTCGGTGACGATGGATGGAGATCACGACATGAAGGACCATATCACATTGCATTTACATTCAATGTTATTGTTTGTATATCTTATTGTGTGCTAGTATTAGATACTCGACAGTAGCCTAATAAGATGATACCTGTTAAAATTACCAACGATTATGTTCCCCCTTAGTGTGAACCACCAAGAAAGTTCTTCGGTATGAGACGATCCAAGGTTACAGGCCTGGGTGTCAAACATATCTACATTCGCATAAAGTGGGTGTAAGCCATGTTACACAGCGAATATACTAAGGTTGAGTTCGCGAGCCTAGCACGCCACAGAAGCGTGGCCTCGGAACTCGGATGGTCGAAAGATCGAGCACGAGTCGCATGAATGATGTGACCGACGTTTAGCGTCCACCTTTGAACCCACATCGATGGCCGTGTTCAATTGGGGGAGATGTTGCTGATAGGGGTCATGTTATCACTAGGAACCCTTTTTGGGATAGGTGTATCTAAGTGGAGTTATTATTAACTCATTTAATTATAAACTTAGTCTAAATTCCATTTGCAATTATAAATGTAGATGGCACCTTTCCTGTTGATGATTGATTGGTTAGAAGGAGAGAAGCTTAGATTAGATGGATCAAACTTCTCCATATGGGTTGCACGTCTACATGTTCTCCTTAGAGAGAATGAAATGGTCGACTACATACTCGACGCGATGGATTTCGATCAGCCCATAGACCTAGAAACCCAAGAGCAGCGGAAAGACCGCTATCTCCATCGTGAGATGGTCTCCTAAATTTCAGTTGTAATGCGTTTCAGAATGGTGGACGAGCTGTGGCCTTTCGTGGGTGATGGCAACCCTCGTTCGGTGATGCTACAGCTTAGGACACATTTCCTGGAGCAGATACGCATTTGGGAGCATGAGCTGATGGGAGACTTCCTCTCCATTAAGATGGAGGAGAACTCATCACTAGACGACCACTTGGAGCGCATGCATGATGTGTACATGAGGCCTGCATACTTCCTGGACATCTGGATGATGGGCTCTTTTGCAAACGCTGTTCTGCTGCGGTCGCTGCCACCAAGCTACCAAGCACAAGTCAGGACTTGTGTTATGAGGGGCGACGCTGAATCAATGGAGTTCCACCGGTTTGTGACACATCTCAGGAATGTGTTGGTTGAACCAGATGTCGCTCAGGTTATCAATGACAAAGGTATATATTTGATGTAGATTTTTATAAACGTTATAATCTTGAAAACACATTAGCAGTGTTAAGTATATTTGATACTCGTTTTGTTTTGCTAAAAATAGGTCCTTCTGCATGAGAGGTGCTTGCTGGAGAGGAGGTGACGTTGCGTATTGATGGCGAGCATGATGATGACGGCCGACGACACTCTCCCTCGACATTTATCACTTAGTTTATGTTTTAGGATGATTATTGTAATCAAGAGATTGTGAACTTCTTTAGTGTGTCTCACACTCTGTGAGACGGTTATTCATATGAGTTTGTAACAAACAGTTGTTCCACTTTTATGAATGATTTCTATTCGTGTTCATATCTTGTTTGATTATGTGTGAATTATCCTTGTTGTTTGAAACTAATTGATAATGCAAGAACATTTGTAAAACATTAAAATTCCTTGTTTAAAAATACCCAACTTAATGATATGTTCATTAATGAATGAAAAACCATTGTTTAAATTCAAAGTTATGTGATAATATGTGAAAGTTATTCAATTTCTTATCACATATAAATCATGCCTAAGCTCCGCAAATAACTTGAGCACCATGTGTTACTTAAATACAAAGTGTTTAATGAATTGTTGAAAGTAAATACATATTCGATGTATTGTGTTTTAACAAAAATAGTAATTATCATTATATGATTGTTTAAATGTGTAAAGTGGTTTACCAAAGGAAACATGAATATGAAACTATTTTATTTGATCAAAGTGTTTCATCATGAAAAGGGTATAAATATAAAAGAGAATCTAATTACTATGATTTGATCAATAGTAATGAAATTCAACTTTATAAGGATGTCATAAAGGAAATTGTGAAATGCAAAGTGTTTTGAAACGTCAAAATGCAAAGCATCACAATGTGATACTAGATATCAAAGTGGGTGAATAGAAGGCACCAAATAAATCGTTGTAGTGTAGATGTAGAGACCATTAGTTAGAAATAATTAGCACTCAATTAGAATGTAGTGAACCATTTGAATTCGTGAAAGTTTTGGGGTTATTCGATATAACCAAAACAATAGCGAATAACTCCTTTTTTAGTATATTCATTGGAAACTTTGAATACGAAATCCATAGTTAAACCAAAAGAAAAACTTTTATTGCTTGGATTTCGGTACATTATTGAGAAAGTTCACTTCGTGAGATATTTCTCAATTATGGGGCATATGGAAAATAGTGTAAAACACGATGAGGATTCAAAACCCTACATCAGAGTGTTGAGAAGCGCAACAGAAAACATTTCTGAATGATTCTCTTCACAAAAGGAAAGAATCAATGATATTGATCATTGTGCTTTCCCCACTAGTGTTTTCACTACATGAAGTAGGATTCAAAATGTAATCCATATCTTGTATGGATACATTTGTGAATCATTTGTCATGATTCTTGGAATATGACATACCTACGAACTACTAAGGAAATAATGGTAAGACTAAATTATGAGAAATCCTAAAAAACAAAATTCACTTGAGATTAGAAAGCAATTCCTTGCTGAATCTCACAAGTAAAAGGAGTTACTTGAATTTTCCCAAATGACTTCAAAGCCATAGTGGAAAAGGGGGTGAATGACAAAAGCACAATTTGTCAAGTATTGGACAAATTCAAATGAATTTGATTCAAGTGTGCTAAATGTCTAGTGGATTTAAAACTAATAACAGTACTAGTGTCTCATAGTAAATCTCCAAGTTTGATATTTGATCAAAGGATTTTGAAGTTGTTCGAAATAGTGAGTGGATATGCAATTTGCATAAAATTGAGTGGGAGCTATGAAAGCCTTCCTGATTTACCGTCACTATAGGCTCCTGGAAACATGCCTCGTTCTGCTGCCAATGATTGAGAACAAATGCAACTAGTGTATTTGTACTCTAGTGCAAGTGGGAGACTCTTGGAAATATGCCCTAGAGACAAATAGTAGTAAGGACTATTATCATATTTCATATAGTTTATGATTAAGTTTTATATCATGCTATAACTGTATTGAGTGGAAACATCAATACAAGTGTGGTATACCAACAACCAGGGGTTCCCAGTGAAACTCTAGTCACTGGTTCATTGGTCAACGGATGATCATGTTTCTTGATCATGTGGCATTTATACCAGTTGGAAATGAGGTCATCTCATTCTGTGAATGAGATGGTGAACCAATACCCAACCTAAACAACGTGACCGGTTCATGTCACGAAGTTCAAGTTATGATGATTAGAAATGGATCCTCGTAGACTATTCCTTAGACCGTGAGGCTATATCAATCACTGTCTCCCGAGAGTGCTTTGATAGCATCAAGCGCAACTTGGTAATACAGTGGTTATAAAGGTGTGTTCAGGTACTCGGAGGAAACTGTTGAGGCAATATATGTCAAGAGTGGGATTTTTCTGTCCATGTGACAGGAAGATACTCAAAGGGCCCACTCGGAGAGGTTATATCCAATAGCTGCGCAACGTGTGATTTGATCACAAGGATATCACTTGTCGGAATGAGTCAAGTAGCGTTGTTCAGTAACGAGATTGAACACGACATGGTGATGTCATTGATCAGATCTCGGGCAATGCAAGTATCAAGTGACAAAGGGAATAAGACACGACTGTCCCGGTTCAAACGCCGAAAGATCTTCGTGGAACGCCCAGGGGTCACATGGCCATCCAGGTCCCTCTGTCGATCATTGGTGCGGGAGTGGCCCGACCATGTCCGGAGTGTTCCCGAACTGTGGGATATCACGCTTAAGGGCTTGATGATGCTTATAGAGTGTTTATAGGATCGGTAGAATCACCGAAGAAGAGTAGGGAGAAAACCGGAAGGGTTTCGGTAAGTCCGGAGGATGTCCGGAGTGGAGGTGGAAGATGTTCCATGGCCACGGAGATTGAATAATATGTGAATGAATCTTAAATACTGATTTAATCATTTATTCGTAATTATTTAATAAAGAGAAAATCAATTAAAATGGTCAAAGGCTTAATGGGCCAATTTCTGGAGGGAAAGGACAGAGGGAGAGAGGCCAAGGGGGAGGCCGACTGGTCCTAGCCCCCCGCCCCCCCGCGCGGGGCCCACTAGGGTGAACGGCGGCCACCCCTCCCTCCTCTCTCCTTTAGTCCCACCTCGGGACTTTGAGGGAGGTAGTACCTCCCCTCCCCCAATATATAGTGGGGGTATTTGGCCAAATAAAATACACCAATAATCAATAAAGGTCTTGTCACTTTTGGGAGGACCTCTAATTGATATTTTCTCTCTCCCCCTCTCTCTTGTGACCATGGTCCCATGTCTGGACTACACGAGCAAGAGACATCTTCACCGCGGAGCACCGTCGCGCTGCGCGATTCGGATCTAGGAGCTCTACTTCCTCAACTCCTGATGGATCGGGGAAGCGGGAGTCATCGTCAGGCACCGGACGTGTGTAACTCCCCGCGAGGTGTCGCACTTGAGGCACTCAAGTCGTTGGAGCCAAGGAGCGCAAGGACTTCATCACGACCTTGAGGTCGGCTTCGGCTCGTCTACATCAACCACGTTTTCCTGAGCGTTGACAACGCTTTTCGGTCTTCAATGGTAAGTTCGCGAAAAGCCCCTCCCGTTACTGTATTACTAATAGATAGGTCCTGGCAGCTCCGGACATCCTCCGCACTTAGTGTGTCTCTTACTCAAGTTGGCTTGGCCTTTGAGATATTTCAATGACTTATGGTCGGAATGTATGATAAATTCCTTAGGCCAAAGGTAGTGTTGCCAAACTTGAAAAACACGAACTAAGGCAAAAAGCTCTTTGTCATAAATCAGATAGTTAAGTGGAGCACCATCAAGTTTCTTGCTATGGTAGTCAATAGGACACCCATTTTGCATGAGGACTCCTCCAATGCCAACACCACTAGCATCACAATCTATCTCAAAAGTTTTTGTGAAATAAGGTAACACAAGAAGAGGTGCTTCAGTTAGCCTCTTTTTAAGTTCATCAAAAGCTTTTTGTTGTGCTTTGCCCCACACGAAGGTGACATTCTTTTTGGTCAATTCGTCTAGAGGACAAGCAATGGTGGAAAAGTCTTTCACAAAGTGATGTTAGAAACCGGCTAACCCATGAAAACTTCGGAGTTCACTCACATTTGTGGGAATGGGCCAATCTGAAATGTCCTTTACCTTGGAAACATCGATTTCAATGCCCTTCGAAGAAACGACAAATCCAAGAAAAGCAACTTGGTTTTAGCAAAAGTGCACTTGGGAAGATTAGCATAGAGCTTTTCATGTCGAAGAATTTGCAAAACTTCCTTGACATGTGTAACATGGTCCTCAAATGACTTGCTATAAAAAAGTATAGTATCATAATAGACAACAACAACACTTTTTCCAATGAGAGAACGCAAAATATGATGCATAAGGCACATGAAGGTGGATGGGGTATTAGATACGCCCAAGGACATGACCAACCATTGATAGAGACCAAGTTTGGTCTTGAAGGCGGTTTTCCACTCATCACCTTTTGTCATGCGTATTTGATGAAAACTGTGGCTCGACACAACTCATCAAGCATGTCATCGATACGTGGTATGGGATGTCGATAACGTATGGTGATATCATTGATTGGACGTCAGTCCATGTATAACCACAACGTATCATCCAATTTTGGAACAAGAATCACGGGTACCGCACTCAGACTAGTGCTTACTTGGATCAAACCTTTGGAGATGAGTTGGTTGATTTGACGTTCGATCTCCTTCATCTCCTCCAGGTTCGTGTGGTAGGCGGCGCGGTTTGGAAGAGGAGGGCCGAGGATGAGGTCAATGTGATGCTCGATTCCGCGAAGAGAAGGTAGTACATGAGGAAGCTCTTCGGGAAACACATCCTTGAATTCCTGCAAAACACTAATCAAAGATGGCAGAACATTGGTTAAGTCATTAGTTTCTTGCGCTAGTCCCTTGCAAATGAGGACATAGTGCAAGATGGATGGGTTGTTCCGCACATCTCTCATATCACTTTTGATGGCAAGGAGAACACTCTTAGTTTTTCCACTCGAGTTTGGCTTGTGGCTCTCACTAACTATGAGGTGGTTCTCTCGCTCACCGCTCTTCTCACAAGTTTGTGTTGTTGTTTGCGCCCTTGCTAAAGCCTTTGCATTGTCCGCAATTATTTGGTTAGGAGTCATCGGTTGCAAAACACATGTCTTGTTCATCCACTTGAAGGTGTAAACATTTGTGCGACCATCATGTAGAGCACCTTTGTCAAATTGCCATGGTAGACCAAGCAACATGAGGCAAACCGTCATTGGGACTACATCACACTCCACCATGTTTTTGTATCGGCCAATAGAGAAGGTTACCGAGACGGTGTGCTTGATCTTCACAGACCCTTGGTCACTTAGCCATTGCACATGGTAGGGGTGCTTGTGTGGATGGAGGGTGAGGTTGAGCTTCTCACACAACTTGGTTCTAGCAAGGTTGTGGCAACTCCCTCCATTGATGATCACTTTGATAGATTTTCCATTGATGCCGGGTCATGTTTGGAAGATATTTGAGTGTTGGTATTCATGCTCTTGTACTTGATTGGTCAAGATCCTTGTGACGACAAGAGATGTACTTGCGTCATGTTCACACATGAGGAGTTCTTGGTCATCTTCCACTCGTTGCCTTGTCATTGCTTCCTTGACTCGGGCATCAAATTCATCTTCACTCAAGTACTCTTTGTCGACATTTTCATGGATAAACAATACTTTCTTGTTTCCATAATCGGCCGACTTGTGTCCTTTGCCTCCACACTTGTAGCATTCGCCATTGAAAGGTGTGGAATCCTTTGCATGCTTGCTACATGGGGGAGACTTTCCTTAAGGAAGTGTGGGCTTGAAGGAAGGCATGGAGCTACTTGAGGAGCTACCGTTGAAGGTTGTTGGTGTAGCGGTTGAAGCTGTCTTGTAGGTGAAGTACATCTTTGGCTTGTTGTACTTGATGTCCTCTTGCACTTGATGTTCGGCCTTTGTTGCGATGTGCACAAGCTCAACGATGTTGTTGTATGTTTGGAACTTGACGATGCGCTTGATTGGATGGTTCAAGCCAATGAGAAATCGTGCCTTAGTTTTCTCCTTGCGCTCTTCAATATTGGTGCGAATCATGTTGAGCTCCATTTCCTTGAAGTACTCTTCCACGGTCTTTGTCCCTTGACGAAGCGATTGAAGGTTGTTGAAGAGGTCACACGTGTAATGCGAAGTAACAAAGTGGGATCTCATATGAGCCTTTATGTCATGCCAAGTTGTGATTGGGGGCTCTCGTCTTGCGTCACGAGCAATTTGAACTTGTTCCCACCAAAGGTTGGCATACTCATCGAAGTCAAGCGAGGCCATGGCAACCATCTTCTCGTTGCTATAATTATGCATGCCGAAGAACTTGTCGACTTTGAGTGCCCATGAGAGATATTCTTCGGGATCATTTGAACCGGTGAACTTGGGCATCATGAACTTGCTGATTCCGAAGGTTTCTTCATCATTGCGGTCACGGTTGCGGTTGTTGACATGATGTTGATGGTCTTCATCTTCCATGTAACCATTGCGATGAGCTTAGTGAGCTTGTTGACGTACTTGAGTTGAGGAACCGCATTTGGAGGTGGCGGAACTTGCTTTTTCTCTTGGCGCGGTTGTTGACGAGGAGGAGGCACTCGGGCCTCGTCACGAGGAGGTGGAGCCCCTTGAGGTTGTTCTGGATGAAGAGGAGGCTCGTTCCTTGGTTGTTGTTGCGGGTTAGGCACTTGGGCCTCACGAAGATGATCATGGTCTTCAGCCTCATGACATGGTGGGAGTCGCTCAACTTGTACCACTTGACGCTCCATGTTTTCATGTCGCAGAGGAGGCACCTCGTGATGCCCATGATGCGGATGTTCATGATGGCGATGACGAGGAGGAGGATCTTGGAAAGCTTCATGTTAGTGACAAGCTTGTTCCTCCAAGTTGGAGTCATCACTTGTTGTGTCAAGTATGTGTCGCGGGCGGTGGTGGTGTACTTGAGGTTCTTCTTGTGGTTCTGCTTCTTGGATCACTAGAGCCCTTGCATGATGATGTTGTCCTTCATGTTTTGCTTGGGGTCTTGAGGAGAAATCACCATCATAGCTTGACGTTGCGTCACGCTATGGTGAAGGTATATAGTTCGAAGAGCTTCCATCTTCAACCACGGGGGAGTCATTGCGTCTTGGAGCACTTGGATGATGATCTTGCGAAGAGGAGAACAGTGGTGCAACAAGCTTGAAGAGCTTGATATGCGTGAGTGTGGTCTTACCATTCCGTCGATGAGTAGTCAAAGCTTGTCATTTGTTTCGGCGACAGAGCGTTGGAGCGCTTCATTTTGATGGACAAAGTTGTGATGCATCACATGCATTTGTCGTTGAGGCCATCAAAGCAGTTGTCAATGTTCTTGAACTCGGCTTGTGTCTCACAAAATTGTTCATCTTGTCGCGTCTCAAGAGATTGGCAACATTCACGGAACTCTTGTCGGATGATGTAGTGACTTGCACGCATCGTGTACGGTCCATGTTCTTCTTATTGGGGAGGTGGTATGCTCGACTCACCGTGCCTATCCATCATGCAAAACACCCAAGGATTGTATATGTAAGTGGAATATGGTGGTGTTAGCCTTGTACCTCACCTTGGGGATTGCACCGAACTAGAAACCACAAGTGAGAGCTATAAGCGTGCAAAATGAAATCACAAAAAAAAGCTCACACTAAAGAAAGAACTAACTCTCAAAAGCTTTTGGTGGTAGGTTAGGATTTTGGAATGCCAAAGAACCAACCAAAAAAAGGGATAGTTAAAATTGGGTAAAATCGAACCAAAACTCACGTCAAAAGGAAAAAGGTCAACAACTCAAAAGGGGTGATGAGAACCTACGACTATATATATACACATGGAGATTGTTGGTATTGACACGACTATGAAAATGAGCAAACAAAATGTCCTAACGAAGACTACGCTCGGTGTTGTGCCAATGCAAGGAGAGACCATGGCTCATTTGCAAAGAAAAAAAATGAGCAACGGATTTGTGCACTTGCCTTGGGAGCTCTTCTTTCTCTATTTCTTACAAGGTTTGAGACTCCCTTTTGCTATGGGAGACTATTTTTCTTTCTTTTCTATTTTTTGTGCTCTCCCTTGATACTACCTAGTCATACTTGCTATTGTTCTTGCACTCTCACTATTCAGACAAATGCACAATGCTCAATAAAACACAAGATGAGCCATTCTCGTGGGATAGGTACACACAAAGGAAGATAGGGGTTAACAAGGTGACGCAAGTTGTACCTTCGTTGTTGATGATGAAGTTGGCGTCGGTGGTGCGGGATGATGTTCGTGGGCCATTGTGTCGATAAGCATGGAAGTTGTCAATGTGGAAGCTTGTTGTTAGTTGATGACACTCACACAGGCACAAAAAAACAAGAGGAAATTATCCAATGCAAGATAAGAGGTAAAACTGTCAAAATCAGGCGTCAGGGCTACAGACTCTAGGGTGTCAGGCCGGAAACTCTGGTGTGCTTAGGCCAGAAATTCCGGTGTGGGCGGGAGACTCCTGTGTGCTTAGGACAGAAATTCAGGTGTGGGCCGGAGACTCCAGTCTGCAGGTCCGGAAACTCCGGTCTGAAGGCAGAGCTCAAACTGCTCATGTTCTTGACCGGGAATCCATGCCTTGGGTCCTCAAATCTTCGAAAAATTGGCTAAATTGGGCTGGGAAAACACAGGATAAAGCTGGACCAATACATAAGACAAGATTTGGTCGGATCAAAACCAAAAATAACACTGCAAATCAAGAGATCGATCCAAAGGAAAATTTGGGGTTCTTTTTTGGGGATTTTCAAATTTTTGGTGGATAGAAGGAAAATTTGTGAGAGAATTGGTGAGCAACGAATCTCTTGATACCAATATGTTGAGGGTCAACCTCGAGGGTGGCCCGATATTTCACGAATATCGTTTAAATTGAGGGTGGAGTGCGGGGGAAGGAGAGGAGAGATGAACACAATGAACTCACGCACGAAGAACACGATGAACACACTCACGCAAAACCACGATACACACCAATAACTCATGCCGATGGTGACCTGTTTGGTGCAATCCCTAGGATCGGCATCGAGCGGAGGACTCTCTCTCGAACCGGCACGGCAAGTAGGGAGACTCGGTGACACATTGACGTCTAGGAAAAGGGACTCCGATGCCTAGGCCTTGTACAATGAGGGAGGCATGATGCAAACTCCAACAAGGTTTGCGATATTTTTGTACTCCTCAATCAAGGAGCATGAGGAAAGAATTAGATAGATCCATGAGTGGTGTCCACTAATTCCAATTATCATTCCTAGGGTTTACAATAGAGGTTGGGGACTATATATAGGCCAGCCACTAATTCAAGGGTACTTTGGGAATAAAAGGTAAGTTATGGACGGACTAAGGGGTACATGGGCCAAAGGCCCAAAGGCTTTTACATGCCTGGCGTCGCTCGGTCTGGACATTCCAGTGTAGTGGTCCGGAGACTCCGGTCCAGGCCGGAGATTCAGGTCAGTCTCCGCTCCATCTCCAGAGTGGCCACCTGAGTGTCCTCGAGCTCGATCTGGGGGTCGGTCTGGAGATGGTCCGGAGATTCCGGTGTCTTCAGGCAGGAGACTCTGGCGTGACCGGAGACTCTGGTGTGCGTAGGCTGGAGATTCCGGTCTGAGCAGCTCTAGCAGCTTCTTCTTCTTGACCTACTCCTTGCACTTCATCCATAGGATCTTGGTGATGCGTCGGGGCTTCATAGCTAAGAACGCATAATGTATTTGCATGAAATAGAAAGCCATCCAAGGATGTGTTAAAGTCACACGATGAAAGGAGCGAATTCACCTTAGCTTGGAGAAGCTTGGCTCGGGCACGAGTCATGGGTCCATTTGGGGGACTTGGTGGTGTAGATGTAGAAGAGTCCGTATGACCGGATGCACCAACAACAAGCAATAGTATGATGATATAGCAGCCTGAAAAGTGAACCAAGATGTCCAAAATCACTATGATGGCGAGTGTCTAGAACTGATCTATGGGGTCTAAAAACAGGATAGCCCCGAATGTTTTTGTCGAAAATTTTCTACCGTGCTCTGGAAAGTGCTGAGGCACCAAAAAAATCACTATAATGAACGATGGAGAAAAGTGATCCCCAAGGAAGAAAACTAGTGTAGCCAAAAAAAATCAAAGGCGTTTCCAGAATTGTTTTGCTCTTCTTGACTTGCGGCCGAAACTAAAACTCATGGAATTAGATTATAGCAAAGAATCAATATGGAAGGAAACAAAACTAACAAGGAAATAACAACTCTACTCGGACTTGTGTCGCGGTAGGAAAATTGATCGGATCTGTGTCGCGGTAGGAAGGCAGTGGTGGAGTCTAGGGTTTATGGTGGCAAGAGTATATGGCGGCAGAATATGGTGGTGGATGTATGGCAATGGCAGTGATCGGTGATCGTGGCGGCGGTAACTAATGTGACAACAACTCGAAACTCTAAGGGATGAGACACTAAGACCAGCAACTCGACACGATGATGTAGACACAAATTTAACAATGCAAACACTAAAATGATAATGCAAGCGGACATTGGTGATGGGATAAATCTAACTCTAACTGTATTTTTTGATTTTTCGTGAGTTATAGATAAAACAGATCTACACTAGGAAAAACTAAAAAATCTCACCGAGCAACCTGAAATCTGATACCACTTGATAGGGAAAAGGTGTCTGATCTTCCGATGAGATCGTGATAGTCGATTTGGGTGGAGTTCGGGCTTGATGATCTGACTACACATGCAAGCATGACCGCCAATGCAATCGCTAGGCCAATCTCCTAGACGTTACCAATCTTGCAGAAGCACGATTAGCCAGACCAACGAGGTTCTTAATTCCTACCTGAAATCGAGAACATGTATGAACTAATATTGCAATCTAGATATTGGGGATAAAGATGAAAGCTTTATTGAAATTGATGGGATCCTGAATAGGTGCGAAGTACAGGAGGTCTCTGTGATACTGAAGCCTTGGCAAAGTTGCAATGATGGCTAACTTTTAGTCTAAACAAAATCCGAGTCTAAAGTGACGGCTATGGGGTATTTAAGGAGAAAAGGTGGGGTGTCCGCTAGCCATAGTTATGGTGGTCGAATCCAAGCCTATAAGGCCTTTGCCCCTCAAATACAGACTCTAAAAAGTGAATATTAAATTCCTGCGAAAATAACATGGGCATGGAGGTGACGCAGCACCATATTAAGCTATGGACAAATCTATGAAGTAATATTCTTGAATATTTCGTCCAAGTCTTCAATCATCATTATGGTGGCTTCAAAGTTCTAAAATCTCCACTTGCGGCGTCCTCTTCAATCCTCACATGCTTATTGCCATCTCCATGCATGACCATGCTCCAATGCTTGTCCCTCTCGTCCATGCTAGGTCCATCATTCCTAAGAGTAATAAACACGTATGATTTAGGCACCATCATATTCTCATGTATATGAGGAATAGTTCCAAGAAACGAAATTACCTGATAGTTAAATTTCTTGGCACAAGCTCGAGCGATAGGTCCTAGTATTTGTGTAGTTGTAAGTATAGTGGTTGTATCAATAGATGGGATGTTCACATCAACGGTCCTATCATGTCAAGCCTCTAGGCCACAAAGGGCCATGTAATCGGAATTATTCACAGCTGATCAGCCAGAACATGGGCTTGTTTGGCCTATTTTTAGCAACCTTTGCATGACTTGTCCAGTTTGTCAGCATCTGCCTTAGCTGTAAGACAGAAAAGCTTTTTCCACTAAAGATTTGGCTATGGCATGATGTCTGCATTCTCCTTCGTGGATTTTCCTTAGGATTTTCACTCCTTATTCCAGAGAAACACAGTGCTGAAAAACCCCAAATACACTCCCTCGTGATTTTGCTTGTTGGATGATCTGCCGGCTCAGAACTTCGTCTTCCCGTAATTTTCCTTCTACCAATAATTCGAATTAGGGTTTTGTCTAGTTGGGAATTGTAGCCAGAACTGCTATGAGCGGTGAGTCGGATTTGGTTGGATGCTCCTCATCAACTCAGGTGATAGAGGGAACCCTTCGAACGATTTTGTTAGTTTATCCACGAGAGCTCGATATGTTGTCATGTGCTTATTTTCCCTACAGATATCGGATACTTGCTGAGCAACTAAATCTTAGTCTCATAGCACATGACTCGGCAAATGCCGATGTCTTTTGCGATTTGAATTCCATGTAGCAGGGCTTCATATTCCACAATGTTATTTGTAAAGAGATGACCTCTTGGGTGGCCCGATCTTGACGGAGCTCGTGGTAAAATCAATGGGAAGGCGAGGGAAAAGGGAGAAGGTAGCGAAAGCGGACACACGCCTCACAAAGAACACGATGAACACATGCAAAATTCACACGATACAAGGCCAATTTCTCCCGCCGGTGGCCACCGATCCAATAGAATCCTCGCAAGGAAAGATCGGTCATTGTTCTCCCTCGATCCCAAGCGGAGAGGGAAGAACACCTTGGAGAGGGTATTGAAAACTTGGCAAGGGGACACCGATGCCAAGGCCTTGTACAACGAGGGAGGCGTGATGAAAACTCCGACGAGGTGCTGACGATAGTCGGTCCCCTTGCGTAAAGGGATGAGGAAAAACTAAATATTCCACATGCGGGGTTTTCTTTACTCCATCATATTTTCCTAAGGGGTACATGATGGGGTGGGGTTCTATTTATAGGCCAGCCACAAGTTCATGGGTAGTTTGGGCATAAAACTAGGGTTTGGTGCGGATTAAGGGGTACATGGGCCGAAGGCCCAACTCAAGGTGCGTAGGCCCATACGCTCTGGCCGGAGACTCCGGTGTGGAGTTCCAGAGACTCCGCTGTGGGCCGGAGATTTCGGTCTGTGTTTGATGTCATCTCCGGAGTGGGGATCTTACTGTCACGGGCGTTGGTCTAGAGGCTGGTCTGGAGACCGGCCAAAGATTCTAGTTAGTTGGTGCAGAGCTCTCGTCTGCTGGTGTCAGCTTCTTGTCTGTCTTCTTGGGTGACTTGGGGACGAGCTTGGGGACTTGGCGTTGTAGATGTAGTAGTCCATAGGATGGGTTGCATCAGCTCCCCCCTTCAAAAAGAGTAGTCCTCGACTCTTCATGCTCATCACTAATAAGAGGATGTCGAGAGACCTTCTTGATCCTGGGCTTCACCATATAGTAGTCCTCAGGAAGATTGAATTGACAACACGTCAATGTTCCTTCACTTTCCATGAAGCCTACAAAGCTCAACACAAAAGTGAAGCAACACCCAAAGCATAGCCAATTCATGAAGATCATAGCATGAGTCCTCAAGTAGAAGGAAGTCACCTTAGGATGTAGAGATGGCTCGTTGAAGGGTAGCCATAGGCAACTCTCTTCAATTCGTCTTGTCAACTCTTTGTCCATAGAGGTTGACGTGTATATTCTTGTACCTTCACACAACATAGACCAAGAAAAATATTTTTTTGTGTGATAGAGGAGCATGTCAAGTGTGGTATGTCTGTTCTTGTTCACAACACTATTAACACAACTCAAGTATCACAAACGAAATGCGTATGCATGGTCAAAGTGCATGGAAATCATTTGAACATCATCCAAATGTGGGAACTCAAAAACTCCATAGAACGTCTTAGTGTGGCACTCAAAGCAATGCACTAGGATATTAATCAACATCTTTGATGCAAGGATAAGTCAATTCGGCAAAAACACATGCGGAAGAATATCTAAAACAACATCTTTCTCAAGTGTGCAAACCAACCATTGGAAAGAGAAATTGGTCCATATGTTGGATGCCATACAAAAATCATCAAAAACAAATATGATGGGGATATGAGTATCACAAGCGGAAGAAAAAACAACATGTTTGCGAACAAACCATATGAAAGAGCAATTGTTCCTTATGTTTGTTGCAACAATGATACGAGAGACTTGGAAGCTCTTATGACGATAGATGCTCATAATGGCATTATGGTTGCACACAAAACATCGGAAAGAGAAATTGTTCAACATTTTTTTGCAACACACAAAGTATCAATATCCAATAGCAACAAAACATGTTTGTCACAAGGTGAAAGGATACCATCCACATGCTTGCAAGCTAACCATAGGAAAGAGCAATTTTTCAACATGAAAGATGCAAAGCATGCAAAAGGTATCAGAGTTGGGTTTGATCTTGAAATCACTTGGGGGATGCTCTCTAGAGCTCTTTTTGTCAACTCGTGCTCAACCGAGAATGACATGATCATGCGGGTACCTACACACATCAAAGACAAAAGGAAGAACATGTGTGCATGGTAGAGAAACACATCATCCATCATGACGTATCTCTTCTTGTGCACATCACCATTAGTTTCAATCAAGTGTAACATAGGTGCATGGTGAGTATGCAAGTGGGGAACATGCTTATCCAAAATCACCAAAATTTCATAAAGCTATGGGGACCATCTCAATAGAAACCATATGAGAATTATTGTTGCAAGCAAATCAAGTGAAAGAGCAAGTACTCATCTTATTGCAAGAAACAAGAGAAATTGAATAACTATCATGACAAGGCATGTCAGAAGCAATAGCATGGTTGCCCACAAACATATGGAAAGAGAAATTATTCATCAAGTTTGTTGCAACATGAGGATCATTCTTAACATCATTGCAAGCAAAACATTGGAAAGAGGAATTGTTCAACATATGCAAGCAACAATGGGAAAGATGAAACGTTTATAGCATGGCATGTCTATGGCAACATCATCACAATCAAATAATTCACATGCTCAACATTATGCAAAGGCAAAGTATCGCACGGAAACGTGAATGACTCATATGTGATATCAAAAACATCATCCATAACATTCCAATCATCACAAGTCATCATGTCCACTAGTGGGATCATGGCATCCCCAACACCCTTATTTTTACCTTGTTCATACCTCTCATATGAAGTGGGTGTTGTGGTAGTATTGGCCTCCATGTGGGAGACTTCTTCATCATGTATGGGGATGGCATCATCTTCAACCACCATGTACATCATCTCCAAGGTTGGTGCTTCTTTATCCATGGAACCTAGCACATCATGAGAGAACACACTAGAGGTAGAGGGTAAGTCGTTAGAAATCAAAATGGCCTCACATGACCTATCAACTACCTCTCTCAACTCACTTGGTGTATCAATCATGCCCCTCAAGTGGAAGCACTCAATCTCACGTGTGCTGGAGTCACTTCTCTCACTCTTGTTCTCACTCAAGAGGGATAAGTGGCTCTCATAATCACATGGGATTTGTACCACATCATCACTCAAGCATATAGGGATAGGCTCAGTGTGCTCAACTACATGCGCCTCTTTTGGTGAAGGGAAAATCCCATGCTCACCATTCTTGACTTTGTCGTCGCAATCTTGTAGGATAGGCTCTTAACTTATAGCTTGATCATCCTTCACCATGGCCACCTTGGCTTGTGTAGCCATCCTCTTGACGTACTCGTCCAACTTGGCGAAGTACAGGTCTTCGTCTTCCTCATCCATGAAGTTGCATGCGTCATCTAGGACGTCAAGGTTAGGCGTTGAAGCTTGGCGGCATTGAGGTGAACTTGCTCTAGGTGCCATTTTGGTGGTGGCACGAGTAGTTGAAGGTGCCTTATGATTGTGTCGACAGAGGTCATTGACATGCCTTGCCAAAGGTTGATGTAGGTGGCACACTTTGTCATCCACATGACACTCGCGACGATGGTCCTTGTCCTTGGCACTATTATTGTGATGGTATTGCCTTCTTGAGCTTGATGAAGCATTATGGATGGTGCTCAAGATGTATTCTCAGTCTTCATGGTGAAGATGCCTTCAATGATGTCTTGTATCCTCTTGATGTTGGCGATGATCATGAGCGGATGTATGTCGATGAAGACTCTTGTTGCGTGGCACTTCTTTTGGAAGATGATGTTGGGGTGCCACTCTTCTTGTAGGTGGTGGCACTTGTTGCCTTGGAGGTTGTTGTGCATGACGCCTTCGAGGTGGTGGTGCTTGGCGCCTTGGAGATGGTGGCGCTTAACGACTTGGAGGTGATGGCACTCGTCACCTTGGAGATGTTGGCACATGATTCCATGTAGGTGGTGGCGCTTGACGCCTTGGTGGTGGATTGTTATGGTTCTCCTTGTGGATTTACCCTTAGAGTGGCCCAATCTTCACTGATTTGAGGTGGGCGAGTGAGGGAACACATGATGAACACAATGAACGCAACTCTAATGCAAGGTAAAGATACAAACACACGTCAAATCACACCCGATTTGATTTCCTCCCGTTGGTTCGAACAACCAATCCAATAGAATCCTCAGCGAGAGACCTTGTGGTAGAATCACCAAAGGAGAGATCAGCAAGCAGATGATAGAATCCAAACCAAGGAGAGAGTAGCAACCAAGTAGAATCCCAAAGGGGAGAGAGCAAGCACTACTAGAATCCTTGATAGGGAGAGACCAAACACTTGAGCAGGGTCTTCACGACTTGGAGAAGGGCACCAACTTCAAGGCCTTGTATAACTCATAGATCTACTATTGAGACGAGGTTCCCATCAAGGTTTAGGCACATGCCTTAATTCATCATCATCTTTGCCTAGATCTGAGCCACAAGGGGGTATTTATAGTACTAGGGCGAAGGGGTAGGTAGGAGGGAATATTCCAGGCATCAAACCCTTCATAGAGCTTAGACTGATGTTTCGGAAACAAGTCTGGTTGCACCGGACCCAAAGCCGGAATTTCCGGTGGGCGCCAGTTTGTTTCAGCGGGCATCTAACTATATCTCTGTCTGGCATTTTGGCGCTCATCGGTTTGCTTTGGTGGTTACCGGAAATTCCGGCGTGGGCTTCGGTCGACTGATCCTTTCGCCGGAAGTTCCGGCGTGGATCCCGGTGGCGTCGGGCCTGGCACCGGAATCCTTCTTCCGTCTTCTTTTCCACGCTTCTTTCTTGGGGGTTTTGGCTCCGGGTCCATCCTTGTCGTCTCCTCTTGGCATCATAGTCATGGGCCTAGTCATATCATTCGCATTTGTCTCAAGTAGGTTCCCGTTCGCATAATAACCAAGGAAAGGTGATGCATGGAAGGAATTCACCTCCGGAGTGATGGTTAGCATGGAATGATGTGGATCAATGGTGAATACCAAGTGTTGGGATGCATCATCTCCCCCCAATAGAAAACGAGTCGACCTCGACGATGTCCTTTCATCATACAAGGAAGGAGGTGTGCACTTGGTCTTGTTCTTGGACATGGACAGATCATCGGTATCGAAGCCATTCTCAAACATGTTGAAGAGCTTGTGGTATTTCTTGCCATCATGTTGTGGTTGGAGATATTTTAGCATGATCCTTGAACGTGGTGGTCTATCGTGGGTACCTTGCAAAACCGACAACAAAGAGAGAGAATTGTATGATGAATGGTTAGTATGGCTGACACTCAAGTCTCTCTTCTCACATTTGGTGGCTTGCGTCATGGCACTCATGATTTTCCACTCATTTTGGGCTTGTGGCACTCACTCTCTTGATGGTAGTTCACTCTCTCACCACTCATCTCATAAGGGTCCTTGGCCTGCTTTATCTTATGCACGAATGTAATGGTTGATGCGATAACTTGGCTTGGCTTCATAGGTTGTAGCACAAATGTCTTGTTGTTCCACTAGAAGGAGTAATGGTTACTGGAACCATGATGTATGGCTCTCCTATCATATTGCCATGGTCTCCCAAGTAGCATGTGACACACGGACATTGGCACGACATCACACTCGACGGTGTCTTCATATGGGCCAATCTTGAAGGAGACATTGACCTTTGATGTTATCTTGAGTGTTCCATTGTCATCAAGCCATTGGACGTGGTAGGGGTGAGGGTGCTCTATGCATTGCAACTTGAGTTTCTAACAAAGCTCCATACTTGCGAGGTTATGGCAGCTACCTCCATCAATGATCACATTTATGTATTTGCCATCAATTCTGGCATGAGTCTAGAAGATACTGAGGTGTTGGTCCTTTCTTCGTATGGAGTTTGTTGTCAAGACGTGAGCAATGATGAGGGAAGGGATTGTATCATGCTCGCATATGAGGGTGTCATCCAGTTCCATCGCGGCTTCCCTTGCAATCGCTCATTGAGTCAACTCTTCATATTCCTCTTCACTCATGGAGTAGGTTGCGCCATTCTCATCCGTAAGCATTACCCTTGTGTTGGTGCACTCATATGAATTGTGACCTTTCACTCCACAACCTTTCACTCCACACTTGAAACAAGTGACTTGACTATCTGAAGTTGTGCTGGAGGAGGATGCTATCACGGTCTTTTCTTGCTTGGATGAGCTCGGTGCTTGGTTTGTTGGATTGTTGGGGGCATTTGCATTGATGGATGCAAAGTATGCCTTAGACTTCTCATAAGAATTCTCTTTTTGCAAGTGTCGTTCAGCTTTGGTAGCTTAATGGAGGAGCTCGGTGAGGTTCCTGTACGGCTGAGAGTCAACAATCTTCCTTATTGGGCGGCTCAAACCGTTGAGGAACCTCACTATGGTTTGCTATTCAAGCTCTCTCACATCAGCTCACATCATAGTTTCTCCATTTCCTTATAGAACTCTTCAATTGACTTTGTGGCTTGCCTCAAATTTTGTAGCTTGTCGAAGAGGTCTTGGCGATAGTGCTCAAGGACGAATGTTATGTACATCACTTCCTTCATCTCTGCCCAAGTGGTGATAGGAGGTTCATCTTGCATCTCGTGGTGTTTTTGGAAGTCTTCCCACCAAATATTTGCATAGTCCTCAAACTCAAGGGATTCCATTGCAACTTTCTTCTCTTCGGAGTAGTTGTGGACTCGGAGGATTTTGTCAACTTTGAGCTCCCAATCAATGTATGCATCCGCGTCTCTTCTCCCTTGAACTTGGGCATAATGAACTTGAGCTTCCCAAACTTGCCATCTTCATGCTCACGGTGGTGGTTGTGGCGTTCTTGTCGCATGCTTGCTTCACTTGGAGCACGTGGGGGAGGAGGAGCTCGATTGTCTCGAGGTGGTGGTGGAGGAGTAGCTTGATGCTCAAAGTATGCCTTTGCTCGTGATCATTTGCATTCATTGGTTGTTGATGATGGTGGTGGTGTTGAGCGTAGCGGTTGTTGCGTATCGCGTGGTGTGCATCCTCATCATGGTCACTTGTATCCCAGTGTAGTGCTCGATGGTCTTGTTGTTGTTGGCGATGGTCATGTTGCGGCTGTTGGCGCCTATCATGGCGGTTATCTTCACCATGGCGTTCTTGTTCTTGAGGAGGTGGTGGCGCTTGTACCATCGCTTGTTTTGGAGGGCGGTCAAGTTCGGCTTGGTTTTGTGGATGCGCATGATGATCATGGTGTCGGTGATGTCTTGCATGGTGCGGTTGTGGATGTTGTGGGTCAACAGATTGTTCTTGTCGATGGCGAGCTTGTTGTTCCCCATTGTGGTGGTGGGGTTCTCTATGATGAGAATGTGAGCGCGAAGACTTGCCATGACGACTTGAGGAGCACGTGCGAGACAAACTTGACGAGCTTGAATTGTGTCCATGACGGTTACCAAGCTTGGCAATATCTTGCTGAAGAGCTTGGAAGTGAGCATTGTTCTCCACTTGGCGTTGTTGGTCACAATAGTCGAATTATCGAATAGTTTCTTCAAGCCGGTTCTCAAGCCTTTCAAATTGGCATTGAATTCTTGCCGTTGTACCCATAAGTTGTGGCGCGTGATGAAACCATCTTGGTTGTTGAAGTTTCAATATCCACTTCTTCCGCTTCCCCTAGAAATATTGTATGACCACAAATGAAAGGAGGGGTGGTATTTGTCGTATGGTATGTGCTACCTTGCCTCACCAAGTCAAAAATTGGAAAGGTTGTTCTTGCCGAGAGCAAATCAAATACACAAGACACACACACAAAGGCCTATGGTGTAAGGTTAGGAAGGTGGATAGCAAATGGAGCAACCAAACAAAAAGATCATTGTTAAAGGTGGTAAAGAACCAAAGATCAAAAGCAAAAGGTTACGATCTACAAAAATAGAATGGAACACACACGTGGAGACAGATGTGGTTAGCACGACTATCAAAATGAGCACAAAATGTCCTAATCATGACTAAGCTCTGTTGTCATGCCAATCCAAGGAGAGACCATAACTCATTCTCTAAAAGAGAATAAGCAACGGATTTGTGCACTTGGCTTGGTTGTGCTCTTTCTCTCTCTTTTCTTACATGCTTGGTACTCTCTTTGTATTGGGAGTTTATTTTTCTTTCTATTTTCTTTTGCTTAAAAGCTTTTATCTCTCTTATTTTGATTCTTTTCCTTTTCCTCCCTTCTATACTACTATGTTAACTTTTGTATTTTATTACACACTCTCACTTTCCAAGGGCAAATGCACAATGCTTAGGCAAACACAAAATGAGCTGCTCTCATAGGATAGATACACACAAAGGAAGAAGGGTTAACAAGGTGGAGCAAGTTATACCTTTGGTATTGTTGACGACTTGATATCAATGTTGGGAATGATGTTCGGGCATCGTGGTGTCGAGGAGCGCGGAATGTAATGATGTTGCGGAAGCTTGATGTTAGTCAGGACGACATGCACACGAAACACGAACAACTCAAGAAGGAAACGGTCGAAATTTGGGGTTGTCAGAATTTTTGGCGGAGCAGCCGGTGGTGCCGGTTCTATCGCCGGAATTTCCTATGCGGGTTCCGGCACGCGGGGAATCTCGCCGGAAATTTCGAGGTATGAACTGGTTCGCCGGATTGCTCGCCGAAATTAGCTCGTGACAAACTCAAAAAGTCAAAACTTCGAAATTTTCACAAATTTGTTGGGATTGGGCTGGGGAAAGGTTCCAGGAAGGTAGATCGAAAGCCAAAGGAACAGATCTATAGACCAAAACCACAAAAACTCCCCAAATCGAGAGATTGATCCAAAACTAATTTGGTGCAATATTATTGCTATTTTCAAATTTATGGTGGAAATCGAAGGGCAAAGTCAAATCTGTAGCAACCAAAAGGTGCTGATACCAGTTGTTATGGATCTCCTTGTGGATTTACCCTTGGATTGGCCCGATCTTCACGGATTTGAGGTGGGGGAGTGAGGGAACACGCGATGAACATGTTGAACGCAACTCTAATGAGACGTAACGATACAAACACATGCCAAATCACACCCTATTCGATTTTCTCCCATTGGTTCGAACAACCAATCCAATAAAATCCGCGGCGAGAGACCTTGCGGTAGAATCACCAAAGGAGAGATCGGAAAACAGATGATAGAATCCAAACCAAGGAGAGAGTAGCAACCAAGTAGAATCCCAAAGGGGAGAGACCAAGCACTACTAGATTCCTTAATAGGGAGAGACCAAACACTTGAAGAGGGTCTTGACAAGTTGGAGAAGGGCACCGACTTCAAGGCCTTGTACAACTCATAGATCTACTATTGAGACGAGGTTCCCATCAAGGTTTAGGCACATGCCTTAATTCATCATCTCTGCCCAGATCTGAGAAACAATGGGGTATTTATAGTACTAGGGGCGAAGGGGGAGGTAGGAGGGAATATTCCGGGCATCAAACCCTTCACAGTGCACAAACTGACATTTCGCGATAAGTCCGATCCCGCCGAACACAGAGCCAGAATTTCTGGCGGGTGCCGGTTTGTTTCGGCGGGTGCCGAACTGCATCTCTGTGTGGCATTTCGGTGCTCGCCGGTTTGCTTCGGTGGCAACCGGAAATTCTGGTGTGGGCTTCGGTCGACCGGTCCTGGCGCCCGAAGTTCCGGCGTGGATTCCAGTGGCGGGCCTGTCACCGGAATCCTTCTTCCGTCTTCTTTTCCACGCTTCTTGCTTGGAGGTTTTGGCTCCGGGTCCATCCTTGTCTTCTCCTCTTGGCATCATGGTCGTGGGCCTAGTCATACCATACGCATTTGTCTCAAGTAGGGTCTCGTTCGCATAATATCCAAGGAAAGTCGAGGCATGGAAGGAATTCACCTTTGGAGTGATGGTTAGCGTAGCATGATGTGGACCAATGGTGAATACCGAGTGTTGGGCTGCATCATGGATCATCGAAGTAGGTGGTGCCCTTTGGTGTGCCATGCTTGGCCTCGAAGGTCATGGTTTCTCTATGATGTGCCTCCTCTTGCTTGGCGTAGTAGTCCCCCATTTCCAAGCGGTGGAGGTATTCTTCATGGCCCATGGAAGAGCCCTCGAAGTTGATGAAGTTCGCCATGTCCCCCATGCTTGGTGAGGCATCATCGTTGTAGCACTCGAAGTCATCCATGCTTGGGGAGTCATTGTTGATGTAGTACTCCATATCACCCAAGCATGTGGAGCCATTATCGGTGTAGTGCTCCATGTACTCCATGCATGAGGAGCCATTATCGATGTAGAGCTCCAAGTCCTCCATGCTTTAGGAGCCATAGTTGATGACGTGCTCCATGTCTTCCATGCATGTGGAGCCGTTGTAGGTGTAGTGCTCCAGGTCCTCAAAGCCTGCGGAGTTCCTAGATAACATCCGTTCTTGGGTCATCATGGATTCTTCATAGATATCATCCTCGGTTCTGGAGTTCCTAGACATGATTCACAAGACTAAGTGGTGTATATGGAAGTGGTAGAGGGGTTAGGGATGCAATGTCAAACCTTACTTTACCTTGGAAGATAGTATTGTGCAAGTGGACACACTTGAGAGCAATCAAAACCAAGTAAAGTGAAGTTCACGTGGAACACCAAAACCAACTAACTACTAAAAAAACACACACACAAATCTTATGGTGGATGGGTATGGGAGGTGCTGTGTCCAAGAACAATCTGAAATCAAGATATTGTAAAGGCAAGTAAAGAACCACGATGATCACAAATCAAAAAAAGTCGATCCACAAGATAGGAATTATGTACAAGGAAACACACATGGTGGGATAAATGTACAAGGAAAGTGAGCTAAGAACCAAATGATTACCTATAAAAGACTATAAGCTCGTGTCACACAAGTGCAAGGAGAGACGCTAGTTCGATTGCAAAAAAATTGGTGGGCGGCAAGATATAATGCACAATAAGTACCACCTATATGATGTTCATCGAGCTTGCGCTTCCTATTCTATGAGGCTCTTGTTTGTTTCTTTTTTTTCTTCTTTTTCTTTTTCTATGTTTTTTCTCTTTTTCTTTTCTTTTTCGCTTGCCTCTTCCTTATGCCACCAATTGTACAAGATAACTATATGAGATAGCGCGCTCACAAGTTTTGCTCGAAATTATACAAGTATCAAACATGCATATCCCAAGAAATCATAGGAGGAACTAGTCTCAATAGGTGTTTGTTGATCGCAAAGATAGTGTAGCTCTCAAAGAAAAGCAAGTGGGGAGAAGTCACAAAATTTTATACCTTTCTTCACTGATCTCCACCCTTTATTGTTGGATTCTGCCTTGCTCACGGAATTTGGATGGATTAGATAGCATGAACCACTTAGATAATGATTTAGAGCTCTTTCTCCCCTTTGAAACATGCTAAATAACACCAAAATCCGAGTTCGTATGCAAAAGTTATGCTCAAAACTGTGAAGTAGTTTTTCTGTCAGCAAGTGGGGTGGAAACTCTGGTCTCGAGTAACTCACACCAGAAACTTCGGTTCGGGCGATTTCTGCGTGTCAAGAACACGGATGGGACGAGTTTTGGGCGGAAAAACGCAAAGGAAAACCTCAAATTGGTGTGGAAATCAAGGAATTAGGCCATGGAAACGCAAGGGAAGGTAGATCAATAAGTTTAGCAAGTAATCCATGGATCAAAACCTCCCAAAACACACTCAAATCACAGATCGATCCAAAACACAAATTGGGGCTATTTTTGGTGGAATTTTCGAATTTATTGGGAAAAGACCAAATCCATGAGAAATCCGCGGCAACCAAAAGCTGTTGATACCAGATGTTAAGGGCTGACCTCTTGGGTGGCCCGATCTTCACGGATCTTGTGGTCAAGTCGATGGGAAAGTGAGGGTAAAGGGCGAAGAACACGATGAACACACGCAAAAATCACACGATACAAGGCCGATTACAACCGCCGGTGGCCACCGGTCCAATAGAATCCTTGCGAAGAAAGATCGGTCAACGCTCTCCCTCGATCCCAAGCGGAGAGGGAAGAACACCTTGGAGAGGTTGTTGACAACTTGGCAAAGGGACAACAATGCCAAGGCCTTGTAAAATGAGGGAGGCGCGATGCAAACTCCAACGAGGTGGTGACGATAGTCAGTCCCCTTGCATAAGGGGATGAGGCAAAACTAAAGATTCCACAAAGGGGGGGTTTCTTTAGTCTATCATATTTCCCTAAGGGGTACATGAGTGGGTGGGGGCTCTATTTATAGGCCAGCTACAAGTACAGGCATAGTTTGGGCATAAAACTATTGTTTGGTGCGGATTAAGGGGTACATGGGCTGAAGGCCCAGCTCAAGGCGCGCAGGCCCATACACTTAGGACGGAGACTCCTGTGTGCGGGTCTAGAGACTCTGGTGTGGGCTAGAGATTTCGGTCTCTCTCCAGTGTTGTCTCCGGAGTGGGGATCTGACTGTCCCTGGTGTCTGTCCGGAGGCTGGTCCGGAGACTGGCCGGCGTGAGGTGAATCTTCAAAATATAGAATAGTTTGTCTCCTTGGGGTGATTTGAGTACCATGCCATCCCCCGAGCGGTTTCGACCCGTCAAAGTGCAAGGTCAGATATTCCGACTCTAGGACATTTGTATTATCTACCATCTATGTCCAATCAGCAATGAAATTGGCAAGTATTTGGTATTTAATCGATGTACGATGTTTATACTCAATGTCAAAAGTTGTTAGCTCAATTCCCCACTTAGCAACGCGTCCTGTGGCATCGCTTTTGTTGATTATGTCTCTCATGTGAGCTGTGCACATCACGGTAATCTTGTGCTCTTGAAAATAGTGTCGTAGCTTTCTGAATGCAAAGAACACACCATAGGCTAACTTCTAGTATTGACGATACCGCTGTTTTCATTCAGTCATGACCTCACTGAGGTAGTAAGTCGGATCCTGAACCAACTATTCATGTTTTTCCTCTGGCCATTCGACCACCGTTATGATGTTGATGACTATTTTTGTCGTAGGAATGTAGATCAACATTGGTTTTTGAGGTTTCGGTGCAGCAAGGATAGGGGCATATGAAAGTACGGCGTTTAGGTCCTGGAGTGCAGCCTCTGCTTCGTCGGTCCAGACAAATTTCTTGGTCTTCTTCAAGAGCTAGCATAATGGTGCGGCTCTTTCACCGAGCCGTCTTACGAACCCACTGACCGCGACGATGCAGCCAGTGAGCCGTTGTACGTCCTTCATGCGAGTTGGCCTGGTAATGTTGAGTACAGCCTTTATCTTGTCTTGGTTCACCTCTATGCCTCTCTAAGACACGATGAATCCTAATAATTTTTAGCTGGAATTCCGAAGAAGCATTTCTCTAGGTTAAGCCTTATGTTGTATTTTTATAGATTTGTAAATGTTTCCTCCAAGTCATAAATTAGTGTTTCCTTCTTTCTAGACATCACTTCTATGTCGTCCACGTATGTGTGTACATTGCATCCAATTTGGTCGTGGAGGCAATGCTGCATAGTGCGCTGGTACGTAACTCCTGCGTTTTTTAGCCCGAAAGGCATCATCACATAGCAGAAGGTTACGAAGGGGGTGATGAACAAAGTATTTAATTAGTCTGACTCCGTCACGTGTATTTGGTGATAACCGTAATATGCATCGAGAAAGCATAGGAGTTCCGTGCCTACTGTTGACTCAATAACTTGGTAGATTCTAGGCAGAGCGAATGGATCTTTGGGACTAGCCTTGTTCAAGGAAGTATAATCGACGCACATTCTTAAATCAGTGGTGTCCCTTTTAGGGACTATTACATGATTGGCCGACCACTCAGTGTGGATGACCTCTTTGATAAATCCATCTAACTCTAACCGAGCTAGCTCCTTAGCTATGGCTTTGCACTTTTCATTGCCAAAATGTCGTTAGGACTGTTTGACGGGTTTAGCATTAGGATACACGTTTAAAGAGTGCTCAACAAGTTCCCAAGGTACTCCAGTCATGTCAGAAGGTTGCCATGCAAAGAAATCTTTATTAGCTTTGAGGAACTTGATGAGCGCGCTTTCCTATGCGTGCTCTAAGCCTAGGCCTATCCATGTCACCTTGGAGGGATCGTCGTCCTTCAGTGGTGTTTTCGTCGTCTCTTCCAATGCCTTGAACTCTAGAGTTGGCTTTAGCACCTCCTTCTTTGTTTCGGGCATCTCTAACATGTCAATGTTCCTCTTGATCTCCTAATACTCCTCGGCGTGTAGTACAGCTTCAGCAAAGGTGGTAGCTCCATCCTCGCATTCTCGTGCTTTCTTTGGGTTTCCTTGGATTGTGATGATGCCATTGGCACCTGGAATTTTTAGCATGTTATAGATATAACAAGGGCGAGCTATGAATGCCTAGTAGGCCAGACGCTAGAAGATAGCATGGTATGTGCTCTTGAACAACACCACTTCAATAGATAGTGGTTTAGTCCGATAAGTATTCGGTGTTCCAAAAGTGGCGTCAAGAGTAATTTCTCCCAAAGAGTTTGCTTGTCTTCTAGAGATAACTCCATGGAAAATCACACTTCTGTGATTCAGCTATGTTTCCGATATCTTCATATGGTGTAGTGTTTCGATGTAGAGGATGTTGATGCTACTGCCACCGTCCATGAGAGTCTTGAAGAACCCATAGCCATCGATCAGTGGATTGACGACCAGAGTGTACTTTCCTCGCCTATGTGGTTCAAGCGGATGGTCTCTTCGGTTAAAGGTACTTGTTACTTCTAACCAGTCTAGAAACTAGGGGACAGCCAGAACAGTTGCGTTGAGTTCGTGCATGACTGCCTTTTTGACCTTAGCGGGCTGGGATCTAAGGAAGCAGACATAAGTGTATTTCTTGGTTGGGTAAGTCTTCTTACCATCTGACTGGGGATTTGAGGTATCCGGCTCCTCCATGTCGGAATCTTCCTTGGACTCCTTCTCTTTGTCAGAATTTTTCTTTTCTTTTCATTGCTTGGCCCTATAGCTAGTGGATTCATCTTTCTTGATGTCGTCGTTAAAACAACACTCAATATTTGGGTGGGAAGAGCTCCCGTTACCATCCAGGTGATGCACAGACAGATTATTGGCAATGTAGGCCCAAGAGTAGGTTTTCTAGGTTGTTGGTCTCCTCTACCTTGGACTCGGGAACTTCCGTGGCCCTGTCCCCAGCCGCCTCTACGCCCTCCTCCTCCTCCAAATCCGAAAGTTCTGTTGACAGCTGCGGTTTCTGGATTTGGTTTCTCATCCGAGGTGTTCTTGCGCTTCTATGTCTGCTACTATTTTGGTTGTTTAGTCGAGTCTGTTATGGCTAGGGAATTCAGTAGTCCCTCTGAATCATCATCGGCATCTGCATATTTTCTTGCTGTTTCTGTTATTCCTCCCAGATCAGTGACTTTGTCGCACTTTAGCAGGTAACACAGTAATCCGATTGGGAGCCCTGAGATGAAAGCTTCAATCACGGTCTGGTCGTTTACTCCCTCATAGGAGTTCTTCTTGTTGATTCATCGTTCGAGGTAGTCCCGACAAGTTTCTCTGGCCTTCTGGGTGCAACGCTGCAGATCTCCGACCTTGTAGGGCCTCCTATATGTGCCTTCAAAATTCTGAATGAACGCACTTTGCATATCATACCAGTTGTGAATTGTGTTTTCCGAGAGTTCTTTGAGGCATGATCAAGCCGTCTTACGCAGCATCAGTGGGACATACCGGACTATGACCAAGCTGTTTCCTCCTTTGGCGATGTAGTAGGCCTGAAAGAAATCCTAGGGCCAGGTGTCTCGCCGAGCCACACCATCGTAGGGTTGAATTTGCCTTGGGATGGCAAATCCCTTCAGAAAATTTGTTTGTCGGACCATGGCCCAAAGCTTTTTGGACACTCATATATGATGTCCGACTCGTAGCGCCGCACCTCTATGTTTGAGTTGATCCGGTGCCTCGCTTCACTTGGTGATAGGGAGCACTGTCTCAGATGTTCACTGTGGCTGCGGTGCTATGGAGCCAGGTCTCTTCTTCCTCCACCACCGCCTCCTCCTCGGCGTCCTCCCTAGCCCCCGTGGGAGCCGTTATGGGCACTGCTTGGTGGAAAGGGTGGTGCCGGTGGGTTATTTCCGGCTGATCACCCTCCTCCATTCAGGGCTTCATGGTGACGACCATCGTGTCGGCTTGATACGGCGCAGTTTTCATCATTTCTTCGTCCGTCGTTGCCATCATTATGGCGAGGCTCTGTTGGATGACTTGTGTGTGTAGGAGATGGCATTCTTTGCCGATCCTGCTCTTGACGTCATGCTTCATCTTCTTCCCAGAAGTGATCTGACTGCCGCCAGGGAGGTTGCTGTGGAACCATTGCTGCTATAGTGTCTCGCTCTATAGCTTGGGCAACGTTGCTCCAACCACGTTCGGTTCTGTGCCGATGTCTTGAAGAGCCGTTTCTTGAGTAAGTAACCTCCCGCGGGTCAGAACGGTGACGCTGATCCAGTTCCCGAAGGGGTCTTGTGTCATGCTGCTGAGTCGTGTCCATGCGGCATTGGTCGGATTTGGAGACCAGTTTTTCGCTGAAGGATGTTGCGGCCTTTTGTTGCTCTAGGCCCTTATTGAGTAGTGCTACACTCATCCGGACCTGCTCTAGAGTTGGATTATTCGCTAGGATCTCTCGGGACGCAGTAGTATTCCCTACCAGCGTGTTATAAACCTAATTTCCCTTGTCGTCGATCCGAGGTTGTCCCATGACTATGCGTTGTTTCCCTCAAAGAGAGATTTGTGAACTTCTAGATTTTTGTTGGCTAGCTCAGGATTGTTTCGAGTCTTGTGATGCTACAGGGAGTTGTACTGTCTTGCATCTGCAATGCGTTGCTTTTCTTTCATGGGATGAGTGGCTTCATACAAGAGTACCTGGCACTACGCTTCTAGGGCTAAGGCAATTTCTTCCAACTCGTTCGTGTAAGATCCGAGGCGGATGGGATCGGCCGTTGTAAGTGCTTCTCAGAGATTTCATGGGCACCTGGGGTGACCACGTGTCCATCCACCGGAGTCTTTTTTGTTTCTTTGGGGATCAGAGCACCATTTGAATTCTCCTCTTATTCTTCGGAAGAACCTTAGCCGGAGTCTTGTTTTTCTTATGCTCGTTTGCCTTGTTGGCCTTACTAGTCCCTATGGCAAAGAAGGCTATTGGTCCGATTCCTAGAGTCAAGATTCTATCAGTACTCTCAGACATCTAGACATCAGGATTTTCTCTGAGAACCATATCATCTTGCGGTTCGGGAGAGTTTTCATCGTATCTCTCATCCATACTATTGTAGGGACTTAGATCCAGACCTTCTCTTTCTTTCGCAGCCTTGGAGTTGATCTCCTCTTCAATTTCTACTTCAAAGACCCTGAATTATGTCGATGTCATGGAATCTCCCGGGGAAGCCGTGTGTCGACGTTTGTTGTGATTGTGTCCAGCACCGTGTCATTATCATCTCTAGCATCGAAAAAGCCATATCTAGAGCCAACGTATCATGCAAAGTGCGATCCATGCGTTTTGAGCTGGGTGAGGCTCTCCTCGTTATCTTCCTTGAAGCTCTTGATGGTCTTGAGAATGGCATCCTTACTTTGTGCCTCCAAAGCGATTTCCTACTCCAGGATCGGCAGAGCCAAATCCAGAGTTGTTGCTTCTTTGATCTTCCTGAGATTCGACCTCCTGAGGGAGATCTTCTTCAGATCCGATGATAAGGGGTAACCTCGTAGGTGGCTCGATCTTCACGGATCTAGGGGTCAAACCGATGGGAAAGCAAGGGGAAAGGGGGAGGGTAGTGCAATCGGATGCACACCTCGCGAAGAACACGATGAACACACGCAAAAGTCACACGATACAAAGCCGATTACTCTCGCCGGTGGCCACCGGTCCGATAGAATCCTCGCAAGGAAAGATCGATCAACATGCTCCCTCGATCCCAAGCAAAGAGGTAAAAACATCTTGTAGAGGTTCTTGACAACTACGCTCATTCACTCACAAATGTAGGCCTTGTACAACGAGGGAGGCACGATGCAAACTCCAACGAGGTGGCGACGATAGTCGGTCCCCTTTGGTAAGGGGATGGGGCAAAACTAGAGATTCCTCAAAGGGGGTGTCTTGAGTCTATCATCAATGCCTCTAGGATACATGAGGGGGTGGGGGCTCTATTTATAGGCCGGTCACAATTTCAGGGGTAGTTTGGGCATAATACTAGGATTTGGGGCAGAATAAGGGGTACATGGGCCTAGGGCCCAGCTGGTGGCTCGCAGGCCCATTCGCTGAGGACGGAGACTACGGTGTGCATGGTCCGGAGACTCTGGTGTTGTCTGGTGACTCCGGTTTGTCTCCAGAGTGGCAGTCAGATTGTACCTGGCCTCGGTCTAGGGCCTGGTCTTGAGGTCAGCCGGTGATTCCAGACTGTCGGTCCGGAGGTTCTGGTATGTCGATCCGGAGACTTCGGTGTGTCAGCTTTTACTTCGTCCGTCTTCTCTTCCAAGCCTCCATCTTGTCGGGCTTGGTGCTCTGGGCTTCCTCCCTTGCCTCCGTACTTGTCGGTATGAACCTATCATGAGTATGGGACGGAGTATGAAGTAGTATACCATTCAAGAGGGTAGGAAGTGGGCTCGCATAGAGGAACGGATTCACCTTTGGAGTCCATGACGACTTGGCATAAGTTGGAGACCATGATGTGGATACGGCCAAAGGTCAGGCCGTATCATCCGATCTTCTCCATGATCTATGCTTCCGGTGCAGGCTGGGTGGGATTAGGTATTTCTAAGATCCATAACTCTATCGCTTCCACGGACAAAGCAGATCTAGAAGTTTAATCTACTTCTATCATCACCGTTGGGGTGGGTTGGGCAGCTTCAGCAAAACTGAGGTAAACATCGATCTCGCCAAAATACATGATTGTGTAGCTAGTCATGGTATCCCTAACGAAATTCAAGTCTCGTCGAGAAGGATGAGAGGGACATCGCTGGCGAAGAGGACCCAACCGACGGCTATTGTTCCGCTGATTCCAATTCATGCAGATTCTTCCCGAAATGCAGCTCCGAAAGTCACCTGCCCCATGGTGGGCGCCAACTATCGTTAGATTGAATACACGTATGCCATGAGGGGGTCCTCGGGCATGGAAAAATGCTTGGTGTAAAACGTATGGTCGTCCGGGATGGTGAGAATACAATCTTACCCAGGTTCGAATCCGCCTGCAGCAGACGGATCCTAATCGTGCTAGCAATCTAGTAATACGACAAAGTCGGAAGTACAAATTACGAGAGAGGTTTCGCCTGTGCGAGTTGAGGTTGATTGTCGTGTTGCCCTAAAGGTTGATCCCTAGGACGGATTTCATAGTCATCCAATCCTAGGGTTATAGGAGAGTCCTATCTGGCTACGATACAGAGTCGGTTACATAGCACATCTCGGACTACAAGTATTCCTACAGGCCTAAGTCGGTAAGTCTTACAGGCCTTCCCATATCCGGATGGGCTTCCAACTTCTCTCCCTGACTAGACCGCCCGTGAAGCATAGCTCTAACCCGAAGTGAGCCACCCTGGTCAGCAAGTCATAGTGGGTATACCCAAAAAGTATATCACCAACATTTCCCCCTGCCTGACACGTAGTGGGAGTTTCCTCCTACACGTACGTGTAGGAAATTTCTAATTGTTGTCGCATGGATGTTAACAGACTCTCACCCGGGAGATAGATATTTCCTAGATAGGCCCACCACACTTTTAAACATATGATGGACACATGCAAGTTTTAGAGGAGTTCCGACGCTCTGGCGGTCCTTTTCTAGCGAAACCCTAATTCGGGGCGCCGCGGATCTACCCCACTAGCGTTCTCCGTGCAAGGGTTGACCAATGGACTTTTCTATTTGCTTCGGTTTGTTTTGTCCATACAAACATGGGAAACAAAGGTTGAGCCCAAGATTCCACCGGTTGCCCTCCGCCAACACATAATGGGAGTTTCCTCCTACATGTGCAGGAAATTTCTAAGTGTTATCGCATGGATGTGAACAAACTCGCACGCGGGAGCTAGATATTAGGTATCTAGTCCATCCACCACACTTTTAAACATATGCCATGGACACACGCAAGTTTTCTAGTGGTTTTGGTGCTCCGACTGTCCTTTTCCAACAAAACCCAAATCTGGGGGCCTCGCAGATCTACCCCACTAGCGTTCTCCGTGCGAGGGTTGACCAATGGACTTTTCTCTTTGATTTGTTTTTTTGGATATAGAAACATGGGAAACCAAGGTTGAGATCAAGATTCCACCGGTTGCCTTCCGTCTAAAACGTAATGGGAATGTCTTCCTACACGTGCAGGAAATTTAGTGTTATCGCATGGATGTGAACATACTGGCACCCAGGAGATAGATATTGCCTAGCTATGCCTTCCAGCAAACTTGTAAACATATTCCATGGACACACACAAGTTTTGAAGGGGTTTCTAGAGCTCCATCGGTCTTTTTCCAGCGAAACCCTAATCCGTAGGCCCCACGGATCTACCATACTAGCGTTCTCCCTGCGAGGGTTGACCAATGGATGTTTCTCTTTGCTCTGGTATGTTTTGGCTATAGCAACACGGAAAACGAAGGTTGAGCCCACGTTTCCACCGGTTTCCCTCCGTCTAATACGTAATGCGAGTTTCATCCTACACGTGCAGGAAATTTCTAGGTGTTATTGCATGGATGCGAATAGACTCGCACCCAGGAGCTAGATATTTCCTAGGTAGGACTTGCGCCACACTTGTAAACATATGCTATGGATACACGCAAGTTTTCGAGGGGTTCCGACGTTCCATCGGTCCTTTTCCAGCAAAACTCTAATCTAGAGGCCCCATAGGTCTACGCCACTAGTGTTCTCCGTGCGAGGGTTGACCTACGGACTTTTCTCTTTGCTCTGGTTTCTTTTTGCTATAGCAATATGGGAAACCATGGTTGAGCCCACGTTTCCACCAGTTTCCCTCCGTCTAACACGTAGTGGGAGTTTCTCCCTACACGTGCAGGAAATTTCTAAGTGTTATTGCATGGATGTGAATAGACTCGCAACCGAGAGCTCGATATTGCCTAGCGAGGCCTTTCGGCACACTTGTAAACATATTCTATGGACACAGGCAAGCAGCAAAACCCTTATCTGGGAGACCAAGACATGAGCGGTCTCGACCACATGTACCGAATTCAGACGCTTAAGGAGAAAAACTACCTCCTGCGGTTTGACATCACCATGTGAACTAACCTAGGACAAACCATTATGAAACTACACTTGGCTATACCCTTCCGAAAAACATGTACATAAACTTGTTGTGCTTAGGGGGGGAACACCCTAGTTGGTGAAACAAATTAGGAATATTTTTTCTCGTCCCCGGAGGAATTGTATGTTGGCATACCTGCACATGGCTATACTCACTGTTGCCTCGGTGGAAGTTGGGTTGTCAATTATGTGTTTGAGTGAGATGGCTCAATATGGTGGGAAAGAAAGGATGAAAAATGCACCGTTAAAGGAGTTTAACATTTTTTTGTGAAATACACTCGGCAAAGGCCTTCTTTGCCCTGTTTCAAGGAAAAAAACACGGCAAACTCACCCTTTCTAACACCCTCGAATCGGCCCTATGCAAGTTTTAGCCCTTTCCGCCAAACCCACATAGAAAACGATTCAAGGACGCCCACCAGGCACTTTCGTGCGGGTGGAAAACAAAGTAATACCATTACACAACAGTCCTTGATGGGACCCACAGAACAGATATATATACAACAGCGACTCCATGAGTCAAGAATACAAATATAATATACAAAGATCCAAATCACCTCGAAACAATAGAGCGTCCGACTACGGACAAGATGCAAATGGGGCTAAGAGCCCTGTAGAATAACCAATGGTGTCCATAACCCTGCCCAGGCCAAGCCGGAAGGGTAACCCTGCTAACGACGTCGATCGCAAACCTACTAGAAACAAAAAGGGGTGCCCACAAAGGGCAAAGGAAAAAGTGGAGCGTCATACTGAGGCCAGTACACGGTGAGGCTAGAATTCGGTGGCTCACTCCTACATAGGTATGGTGGACTGAAGCGGCAGCGCAGCAGCACTAAACAACCTATAGAGACTCAGTAAAAATGGCGGCTATTAGAGAGGGATAAGAAAGACCTATCCGGATCCAACCTGATAGTAACACCAAACATACCCATCCTAGTATTCCCCCTCGAGACCAAACGAGGAAGTCAAACCGAGGAACTCACATAGTTGGCAGTTTTATTCATTCAATTATAGTGGAAGCACTTACTAGTCAGATATAGATAGCATGAGTCATCCTAAAGCATAAGTAGTGGGCAGTTTTAATCACCATCCCGTTATACTTGGAACATTTACTAGTCAGATATAATTGTCCTGAGGAATCCCAAAACCCAGCAATTGTTGGCACTTTTATCACATTACATTGGAGTTGCAATACTTACTAGGCAGGTACAACATGTCACAAAACAGCCCCAGCTCCACCAGTTGTTGGCATTTTAATATCCATTCTGTGATAGTTGAATCTGATTACTAGTCATATATTAAGTCCAGTTTATAGCACTACTTTAGTTATCCTTGTCTATGATCAAGATACTGTGCTCCAAGTCGTCCATAACCGCGGACACGGCTTTCAGAAAGTTTTACCCTGCAGGGGTGCACAAATAGCAACACACACTCGATCAACCTCGGAAAAACCAACTCAAAACCCAACGAGGCTTTCAGGACAAAGCAATCACAGGATTCATAAATATTTCAGGGGGGCACCCCACTAAGCTACCCGCAACAAAGTTAGCCGGCTCTGGAACGGACCCAGGGTTTGCGACGACGGGTGTAAACGACTGGGAACCCGAAAGTGTGACTGGGCTTATCGATACCGCGAAAACATGGCGTGATCCAAAATAGTACAGGTGCTCCGCGCACAATCTTAAATAAAGCAGTAACATGACATAAGTACAGGATAGTAATAAAGCCCCAAACTACTTTGTGGCCCCAAGAAATAGAAATGAATCAAGCTCTGGCTCGGGGGGTCCATAAGGCCTCCCGGATGTGGATAGTGTGAAAAATCAAGGAACAGGTATCAAGTACTCGGGGTCCTATGGGACACAAGTGAGCGTGGAAGAACCAAATAACATCTATTGCCCACCGATGCCTCTGCATTAGTTATATCTAGCAATTTAATAGTTGTATTTAAAGTCATGATCATCTTCACCAATAATCATCTCCACCATAAACATCTGCCAGCATTCCAACAACTGTGGTACTCGACCACACGAGATCGCACCTGAGCAAGCAACTACGACTCGCAAGGCCAGCTATCTACCAAATACAAGTAATAGGAGGTGTCCAAGGCAATATAGAGGCTGCACGGGATATAACTGGTGTACGGAAACTAAATCATCGCGACACGGATAGCAATAGATCAACATGAGGAAATAAAGACTATAAATGCAAAATAGGTAGAAGGGAGAGAGATGCTCGCTTGGGAAAACACTACCGACAGATCATATCCGAAGAACTTGTCGATACTCGCATCAACTCATCGGCCAAATCCGCGAAGAAGCAAACACTAGAAGAAACACCGGATGCAATATTTAATACTACGCAGAAGATCCGGCATGATTATGATATGATGCATGGCATGGCAAGATGCGGTGCAATTAGGCAATATTAAGCGGAACCGGGGTCCCAACAATTAATTATATGGTTCAAGTTATTTATCGACCCCGCAAAAATAAATGTTGTATTAACAAGGCGAAACATGGCATCGATTCGCTACACCAATTTAAATGGAGTCCAGAATAAGACAATATATCCCGCATAAACACTCCATATTTCATTTAGGTGAATCGACTATTTAACCCAACCCACCAGATGACATGTATGCAAGCATGATGATTTAATGATGCGACAGGTATATGTCATATTATAAAAATAGAGGCTTAGGGTCACACATCTGGGTTCAGAAGATCTTGGTTCCGAGAGTTCGGGTCTGGGTCTCAGGGTCTCAGGGTCCGACGGGGTCAGCGGGATCGGTCTTCGGAGGTTGTCGCAGGACTTGGTTTGGAGTCGGTGGCTCATCAGACTCGCCCTGGTCGGTGTCGCTCTTGTCGTCACGAAGATCTTGTCGGGTCCTCGTATCGGGTCGGTCTTGGTGTTCAGGATGAAGAACTTGGCGTCCTTCGGTTCCATGTCGGCGTACTTGGCATCCTCGATGGAGAACTCGGTGTATCCGTGATGAAGCGCTTGGCGTCCGAGTTCTCGGCAAACTTGGCATCCGGGTTCTCGGTGAACTTGGCATCCAGGAAGGAGCACTCGGTGGTTCCGGGGACCTTTGGAATCCGTGAAGTAGATCTTGTTGCACGGTGTCCGGGTGAAGTGCTTGTCGTTCCGGTGACGATCTTGGAGGTCAACGGGTTCGGGTCTTGGTGTCCGAGGGGAGAACTTGGCATCCTTGTCGAAGTGCTTAAGCGCCGGACTCGGGTTCGGCGCCGATGGCCTGGTGTAGTCCTCCGGAAGGAGGTACTTGGCGTATCGGCAACATCGCCTCTGGGTTACATGTCGGTGAACTTGATGTTCCATGAAGGTCTTGGAATTCATCGCGGGTGGTCTTGTGCGCTTGTGTCGGTATTGGTAGAGATCTTCTCGTCCTCGGCATGGTTCTCGGCAGCGTACTCCAAGTGGCACCACATCACTACATATACCACCAGCTCACCACAAAACACAACACACAACACCAGAGAGGAAACGACGGCAGGTCAGGTAAGCAACGGTGTAGAGGGATGGCGACGGACGCGCGGAGACGGGTCTATAGAGAGAGCTCGAGGATGAGGAGAACCTCGACGGAGGCGGTTCGAGCTGTGGCAGGGCGCAGCAAGACGGGGACACGACGAAGAGCCTAGGGGAGGTCGGCCGGAAGAGCCCTGCAACATGGAGGGTCAACGGTGATGGGGATGCAGAGCACCACAAGGGAGACGACCAGCGGCCTTAGGCGCTCCAGGGATGTGGCAGCAGAGCACTGGGCCCGCGAGGAGGCGCCGAGGTAGGCGAGGCGGCGACCAGCTCGGGGTAGAGAGGACGCGGCACGGCGAGGGCCTGCAGGGGCCGCCGGTGAGCGGGGTCAGTCAGACGCGGCGCTGATGAGAGGGAGCTCGAGAGAGGCCGCAGCGTGGTGGCGGAGGAAGACGTTGGCCACTGGTGTGCTTGGATGGCTTGAGGATAGGATGAGCGCGACTCGGAGGAGACCGGCGGCGGAGGTTGACGGCGAGGCGGGGGACGTGCGCGCGAGCGTCGGCCTCGTAGGTACACAGAATAGGGCGGCCGCAGCGGCACTTGCGAGGGGAAGGCGAGCAAAGGAGGATGGGCCGCAGCGGCGGAGGGGAGCTCGCGAGAGGAAGGAGGCAGGGCGAGGGAGAGGCCCGGCGGCGACGGGCGGGATCGATGCGGGGAAAGGTTGGCGATGGGAGGGAAAAGGAGTGATAGGTGGGGGGATGAGCGAGACGAACTGGGGCATGCGGGTGGAGGGCGAGCGACAGGGGTGGGGCCGGGGTGAGGTGACGAGGGGATCGGCCAGGCTGGGAGCGTGTCGGGCTGGGTAGGTTAGGTGGGGTCGGGGTAGTTGACTGCATCGGGTGGGGTGCGAGGCCAGAGGAGCAGTCGGGGGTTGGTGGCGTGCTGCGCGTGTGGGTGTGCCAGGGTGGGGCCTCGCGATCGGGTGGGAGGAGGGAAGCAACCAGGTGGGGTGGGGTATGTGTAGGTGGGATGAGGTGGCGGGGTAGGAGTGGACGGGGTGAGGTGGCGGATGGGCCAGGTGGCGTGGGAAGTGGCCAGGCGGGGTGAGAGAGAGAGAGAGAGAGAGTGGCGGCGGAGGCGGCTGTGGGGAGTTGGGTAGGACTGGTTAGGGTTAGACTAGGGTTTGGTATATGGAGTAGTAGGCTGGCTAGCTGGGCCTTTTGGCCCGGCCGGCTGCCTCCCCCTAAAAAAATAGTTTTAATTATTTTTATTTTGTCCGAATAGACTCTAGTAATTATTTTGTTGACAAAACAAAATATCCGGAAGAGACCAGGTTTTAATTTGAAATAAAGACGGGGCGTTTAGAAAACAACACCAGACTTTTCGAAAATAGTTTTAGACAAAACTATGCATGATGATGACGATGCTCAAATGCAATGTGGCATGATGACATGAGCATGCAGTCATGATGATGCAATGCACAAATTCACAGCGATTTTCTAGTAGTGGTTTTAGCGGGATGCCACAATTCGACACCACTAACAAGGGATCTCGACCTCGAGATCCGCCTCCTAGTACCGGGGAGAAGGTCGGCGATCTGAATCTTCTCGCTATGAGTAGATCCTCGCGACACCAATAACAAGAGGTCGTTGCTCACGTCCGTCGTGAGAACACTCCGCATAACAAAGGACAAAGATAAAGGTATCAAAAGATAAGGTCACCTTTAACTTCCGTGGAAGGAGTAAATCGCATTGATGCCCCATTGAATGTACAAAAGCAAATGATAAGAGTAGTGCTATGGTCGCGACTCCATCCCGCACTCATATCATTACTCCGTACATGAATAGCAGATTTATGCAACCAACTCTCGGCATCAGACTGAAGATCTCGACAAGCGAGCCTCGGAAGCAAAAGAGTGATGCAGACTCTGCATCAGATCTGGCGTAGATGATGTCGTCGCGTCGGAAAACACCGGAAGACACACACAAGGCACCAAGAATGGTACCACAGATAAAGGATCACTCAGATAGCACGAAGACCGGATGTATAAGCACTGTTACCAAAGGAGGAAGCGAAACCACGAAGGTACGACAGAAACCCAACCACGAGAATTCCTGGACTCGAAGAAAGGGAAGAGAGCAGATTCAAAACACGCAGAGGTAAGAGGAGAATAGCAGAGGGGTAAGGAGTAAAACAGACCTAATCAGATCTATCCAACCGATTTTGCAAAATAGTTTTGACACTCTACTTCGGCTGTTAGCTAGGTTATCCTACAGGCTGGACTTGTGGGGTATTGCAACTACTGAGCTCTGATACCACTCTGTAACACCCTCGAATCGGCCCTATGCAAGTTTTAGCCCTTTCGGCCAAACCCGAATAGAAAACGATTCAAGGACGCCCACCAGGCACTTTCGTGCGGGTGGAAAACGAAGTAATACCATTATACAACAGTCCTCGATGGGACCCATAGAACAGATATATATATACAACAGCGACTCCATGAGTCAAGAATACAAATATAATATACAAAGATCCAAATCATCTCGAAATGATAGAGCGTCCGACTATGGACAAGATGCAAATGGGGCTAAGAGCCCTGTAGAATAACCAATGGCATCCATAACCCTGGCCAGGCCAAGCCAGAAGGGTAACCCTGCTAACGACATCGATCGCAAACCTGCTAGAAACAAAAAGGGGTGCCGACAAAGGGCAAAGGAAAAAGAGGAGCGTAGTACTGAGGGCAGTACACGGCGAGGCTAGAATTCGGCGGATCTCGCCTACATAGGTATGGTAGACTGAAGCGGCAGCGCAGCAGCACTAAACAACCTGTAGAGACTCAGTAAAACTGGCGGCTATTAGAGAGGGATAAGAAAGACCTATCCGGATCCAACCTGATAGTAACACCAAACATACCCATACTAGTATTCCCCCTCGAGACCAAACGAGGAAGTCAAACCGAGGAACTCACACAGTTGGCAGTTTTATTCATTCGATTATAGTGGAAGCACTTACTAGTCAGATATAGATAGCATGAGTCATCCTGAAGCATAAGTAGTGGGTAGTTTTAATCACCATCCTGTTATACTAGGAACATTTACTAGTCAGATATAATTGTCCTGAGGAATCCCAAAACCCAGTAATTGTTGGCACTTTTATCACATTCCATTGGAGTTGCAATACTTACTAGGCAGGTACAGCATGTCACAAAACAGCCCCAGATCTACTAGTTGTTGGCATTTTAATATCCATTCCGTGATAGTTGAATCTGATTACTAGTCATCTATTAAGTCAAGTTTATAGCACTACTTTAGTTATGCTTGTCTATGATCAAGATACTGCGCTCCAAGTTTCAGGGGGACACCCCACTAAGCTACCCGCAACGAAGTTGGCCGGCTCCGGAACGGACCCAGGGTTTGCGACGACGGCTATAAACAACTGGGAACCCGAAAGTGTGACTGGGCTTGTCGATACCGCGAAAACATGGCGCGATCCAAAACAGTACAGGTGCTCCACGCACAATATTAAATAAAGCTGTAACATGGCATAAGTACAGGATAGTAATAAAGCCCCAAACTACTTTGTGGCCCCAAGAAATAGAAATGAATCAAGCTCTGGCTCAGGGGGGTCCATAAGGCCTCCCGGATGTGGATAGTGCGAAAAATCAAGGAACACGTATCAAGTACTCGGGGTCCTACGGGACACAAGTGAGCGTGGAAGAACCAAATAACATCTATTACCCACCGATGCCTCTGCATTAGATATATCTAGCAATTTAATAGTTGTATTTAAAGTCATGATCATCTCCACCAATAAGCATCTCCACCATAAACATCTGCCAGCATTCCAACAACTGTGGTACTCGACAACACGAGATCGCACCTGAGCAAGCAACTACGACTCACAAGGCCAGGTATCTACCAAACACACGTAATAGGAGGTGTCCAAGGCAATATAGAGGCTGCACGGGATATAAATGGTGTATGGAAACTAAAGCATCGCGACACGGATAGCAATAGATCAACAGGAGGAAATAAAGACTATAAATGCAAAATAGGTAGAAGGGGAGAGATGCTCGCCTGGGAAAACACTGCCGACAGATCATATCCGGAGAACTTGTCGATACTCGCATCAACTCATCGGCCTAATCCGCGAAGAAGAAAACACTAGAAGAAACACCGGATGCAATATTTAATACTACGTAGAAAATCCGGCATGATTATGATATGACGCATGGCATGGCAAGATGCGGTGCAATTAGGCAATATTAAGCGGAACCGGGTTCCCGACAATTAATTATATGGTTCAAGTTATTTATCTACCCCGCAAAAATAAATGTTGTATTAACAAGGCGAAACATGGCATCGATTCACTACACCAATTTAAATGGAGTCCGGAATAAGACAATATATCCCGCATAAACACTCCATATTTAATTTAGGTGAATCGACTATTTAACCCAACCCACCAGATGACATGTATGCAAGCATGATGATTTAATGATGCGACAGGTATATGTCATATTATAAAAATAGAGACTTAGGGTCACACATCTGGGTTCGGAAGATCTTGGTTCCGGGAGTTCGGGTCTGGGTCTCAGGGTCCGACGGGGTCAGCGCGATCTGTCTTTGGAGGTCGTCGTAGGACTTGGTTTGGCGTCGGTGGCCCATCAGACTTGCCCTGGTCGATGTCGCTCTTGTCGTCACGAAGATCTTGTCGAGTCCTCGTATCAGGTCGGTCTTGGCGTTCGGGATGAAGAACTTGGTGTCCTTAGGTTCCATGTCGGCGTACTTGGCATCCTCGATGGAGAACTCAGTGTATCCGTGATGAAGCGCTTGGCATCCGGGTTCTCGGCGAACTTGGCATCCGGGTTCTCGGCGAACTTGGCGTCCAGGAAGGAGCACTCGGTGGTTCCGGGGACCTTCGGAATCCGTGAAGTAGATCTTGTCGCATGGTGTCCAGGTGAAGTGCTTGTCGTTCCGATGGCGATCTTGGAGGTCAACGGGTTCGGGTCTTGGTGTCCGAGGGGAGAAATTGGTGTCCTTGTCGAAGTGCTTGAGCGCCGGACTCGGGATCGGCGCCGATGGCCTGGTGTAGTCCTCCGAGAGGAGGTACTTGGCGTATCGGCAACATCGCCTCTGGGTTACATGTCGGTGAACTTGATGTTCCATGAAGGTCTTGGATTTCATCGCAGGTGGTCTTGTGCGCTTGTGTCGGTATTGGTAGAGATCTTCTCGTCCTCGGCATGGTTCTCGGCATCGTACTCCAGGTGGCACCACATCACTACATATACCACCAGCTCACCACAAAACGCAACACACAGCACTAGAGAGGAAACGACGACATGCCGGGTAAGCAACGGTGTAGAGGGATGGCGACGGACGCGCGGAGACGGGTCTGCATAGAGAGCTCGAGGACGACCAGGACCTCGACGGAGGCGGCTCGAGCTGTGGCGGGGCGCAGCAGGACGGGGACACGACAAAGAGCCCAGGAGAGGTCGGCCGGAAGAGCCCTGCAACACGGAGGGTCGACGGTGATGGGGATGCAGAGCACCACAAGGGAGATGATCAGCGGCCGTAGGTGCTCCAGGGATGTGGCAGCGGAGCACTGGGCCCGCGAGGAGCCGCCAAGGTAGGCGAGGCGGCGGCCGGCTCGGGGTAGAGAGGACGTGGCACGACGAGGGCCTGCAGGGGCCGCCGGTGAGCGGGGTCGGTCAGACGCGGCGCTGATGAGAGGGAGCTCGAGAGAGGCCATGGCGTGGTGGCGGAGGAAGACGTTGGCCACTAGCGTGCTTGGACGGCTTGAGGACAGGAGGAGGGCGACTCAGAGGAGATCGGCGGCGGCGGTTGATGGCGAGGCAGGGGACGTGCGCGCGAGCGTCGGCCTCGCAGGTACACAGAAGAGGGTGGCCGCAGCGGCACTTGCGAGGGGAAGGCGAGCAGAGGAGGGTGGGCCGCAGCGGCGGAGGGGATCTCGCGAGAGGAAGGAGGCATGGTGAGGGAGAGGCCCGGCGGCGACGGGCGGGATCGATACGGGGAAAGGTTGGCGATGGGAGGGAAAAGGAGCGGTAGGTGGGGGGATGAGAGAGACGAACTAGGGCGTGCGGGTGGAGGGCGAGCGACAGGGGTGGGGCCGGGGTGAGGCGACGAGGGGATCGGCCAGGCTGGGAGCGTGTCGGGCTGGGTAGGTTAGGTGGGGCCGGGGTAGTTGACTGCGTCGGGTGGGGTGCGAGGCTAGAGGAGCGGTCGGGGGTTGGTGGCGTGCTGCGCGTGTGTGCGTGCCAGGGTGGGGCGTGGCGATCGGGTGGGGGAGGGAAGCGACGAGGTGGGGTGGGGGTGTGCAGGTGGGATGAGGTGGCGGGGTAGGAGTGGATGGGGTGAGGTGGCGGCTGGGCCAGGTGGCGTGGGAAGTGGCCAGGCGGGGTGAGAGAGAGAGAGAGAGAGAGAGAGAGAGAGAGAGAGTGGCGGCGGCTGTGGGGAGTTGGGTAGGACTGGTTAGGGTTAGACTAGGGTTTGGTATATGGGGTAGTAGGCTGGCTAGCTGGGCCTTTTGGCCCGGCCGGCTGCCTCCTCCTAAAAAAAATAGTTTTAATTATTTTTATTTTGTCCGAATAGACTCTAGTAATTATTTTGTTGACAAAACAAAATATCCGGAAGATGCCTGGTTTTAATTTGAAATAAGGACGGGGCGTTTAAAAACAACACCAAACTTTTCGAAAATAGTTTTAGACAAAACCATGCATGATGATGACGATGCTCAAATGCAATGTGGCATGATGACATGAGCATGCAGTCATGATGATACAATGTACAAATTTACAACGATTTTCTAATAGTGGTTTTAGCGGGAAGTCACGCTTTGCCGTGTGTACCAACCTCAGGACACTCAGACAAAGGTTGCAGTTATAACGGATCCGTCCTGCCCGTGACGGGAGCATGGCCCACTCCTTTGTTGTCCCGTATGCTTTGCCATATCTTTTGGATTTTGTCGTGTGCTGTTTATTTGTCGTGCGTTTTCGAGTTTCTACACGAGAAAGATGTCCTTTGCCGCATTCTGCGCCGTGGGACACATAGCTAATAATTGGATACATGGCAAAGCCCTTTTCGTAGTGTTGTACTCCAAGTCTTCCATGTGTACTTCTACGTATGCCCTGTGAAGGTCAATGAAGTAAACACGAAACAAGTCGGATAGACCAGCTTTCTCAGAGATGCCGTGAAAAGAACTAGGCCTAATTACATGTACTCTATAATTTTCACACACCACAGATAGAGGATGGGTGAAAATACTCCCTTGTTTGACCAAACTTTTTGACTACCACGTGAAAATATGCTTCACGATGCATCAAAGGGTATATATTTCATATTGTTAATATTAATTATTTTATCTAAAAACTTGGTGAAACTTTAAATGGTTTGACTTTTTCAAAAAATTAAAGGCCTTAGGCCTTGGGACGGAGGTAGTATATTATTAGTTACTCTGTCTCAAATTAGATGAGAGAATTGTCTAGATTTACATGTATTTATAGTAAAACGAGTCTACATACATTCGGATTTAGACAAATCTGCAATATCTAATTCGAAAGGGAAAGGGAGGAAGCACGTAAAAATCTACCCGTAGGCCGTAGCAACCAACGTAGTTCTCTTTATTCTTCCTCCTGCATTGAAACTACATATCAGATGGTATTCGCTCCCAGGTTGGATCCGTAAGCCGGCATCATCACCGGTGGTCCAGCATACTCATGCGCATCGCTGGATGTTTCGCCATCGTTGCTATTTACCCTCGGGCCTCGGCTACTCGGCCGCGTCGGTGCGCGTTCTGGTGGCCGCCCAGGGTCTGGGAGCCGGAGAACTTCTTCTAGCAGTAGTTGCACGTGAGCACCCGTGGCGGCGGCCAGTCGCCGCGCGCCCGCCGTCGTTGCTGCCAGTGGTGGTCGACTCAACGGCGCGGCGTCGCCAGTAAACGACATATCGAGGGTGACTGCGGGCAGGAGGAGGAGTTGGATGGCTACTGGTCAAGGAGGTAGGTAACTACCATGGCGGATCGTGGGGGTTTGTGGCATGCGAGGATGGGAGGTTGTACGTCAGTCTGGTTTTCTCCTTCTCGACGGTTTTTTGGGCGTGGCACATCACAGGACATGGATCGACGCATACGGCAGTTGACCAGTCGCCCAGCCATCGCCTCCAGTTAATCAAGGTGCTCCACAGAACTGCCGCGGGAAGAGCTCCAAGTGCTCTAAACTTAGCCACTTCCCGAACCCTATAAGAATTAGCAACCTCCGATCCTCCCCAAAAAATACATGCATGCTCCGATCCGACTGGCTCTTGTTGAGTTGATCAGCACTCTCAGTGTGCACCGACGGATCCATCTTCGCGCGCACACATGCTATGACTGGCTGACAGTCAGTGGAGGATCGATTTCTGTTTGCAAGGAGAAGAATAAGGGTCGATCGATCGTGAGCAGGGAAGGAAAGAAGGAAGGAAAGAATAAAGGACCAGACGAGGATTTTATGTTGTACTGCTAGCTAGGTTGGACGGTGAGGAGCTTGCGTGCTAGCTAGGGCGATCATGGAAGGGCGGCCGCGGCTACTGGTTGTCGTCGTCGCGCTCTGCGTTACATCTTCCATCGTGGCAGCGGCGGAGAACGTGACTTCCTACCACGCGGGAGCGGCTACCTACAACGCCAAGAGCTATGGCGCTAAAGGCGACGGCGCCAACGACGATACCAAGGTATGTACGCGCGTATTTCTATTCGGTTCAAGCTTATTTCTTTCTTTGTCGGTGGGCTCATTCATTTTATGTCCATGTCGCGATGTCTCGGTGGCGGCTGGTGCAGGCCCTGATGGCGGCATGGAAAGTGGCGTGCGCGGCCGCCGGCACGGTGACGCTCATGATCCCGCCGGGGACGTACTACATCGGGCCGACCCAGTTTCACGGCCCGTGCAAGGCCTCCGCCCTCACCTTCTTGCTCCAGGCAAGCAGTTGATGTCATTAGATTAACTAAGTTTTTGGTCGTGTGCTGCAATTATAATACTTAATTTGATCGGTGGCGTGCACAGGGGACGCTCAAGGCGGCGACGGATCTGAAGCGTTTCGGCAACGACTGGATCGAGTTCGGCTGGGTGAAAGGTCTCACCGTCGCCGGCCAGAATGGCATCGTCGACGGCCAGGGCGCCGCCTCCTGGCCCTTCAACAAGTGCCCCATCCGAAAGGACTGCAAAGTCCTACCCACCGTGAGTTTTCGTCACGCGCGCAGGCATATATCGATTTTCCATCTCGCATGCGGACTAATAACTCTAAAATGCCAATCTAAATGGGCTGGGCTGCAGAGCGTTCTGTTCGTGAACAACCAGAACACGGTGGTGCGCGACCTCTCGTCAGTGAACAGCAAGTTCTTCCACATCGCGCTGCTGCAGAACAACAACATTAAGATGCTAAACCTCCGGATCAACGCGCCGGAGAACAGCCCAAACACGGACGGCATCCACATCGAGCGTAGCTCCGGTGTGGTCATTGCCGACACCCGCATCAGCACCGGCGACGACTGTATCTCCATCGGCCAGGGGAACGATAACATCGATATCGCCCGCGTCCACTGCGGCCCGGGCCACGGCATGAGCGTTGGCAGCCTTGGACGCTATGTAGGCGAGGGCGACGTCACCCGCATCCACGTCAAGGACATGACCTTCGAGGGCACAATGAACGGTGTCCGGATCAAGACATGGGAGAACTCCCCAACCAAGAGCCTCGCCGCGCACATGGTGTTCGAGAACTTGGTGATGAAGGACGTGCAGAATCCCATCATCATCGACCAGAAGTACTGCCCTTACTACAACTGCGAGCACAAGTATGTGTCGGGGGTCACCATCCAGGACGTTACGTTCAAGAACATCAAGGGCACGTCGTCGCTGCCGGTGGCCGTGCTGCTGCGGTGCGGCGTTCCGTGCCAGGGCGTGGTGCTGCAGGACGTCGACCTCAAGTACAAGGGACAGGGCGGCACCTCTTCAAAGTGCGAGAACGCCAAGGCCAAGTACGTAGGCTACCAGTACCCAAAGCCATGCGAGTAGTCCGCTCTAGTACATGAGCTTAACTTGCGCGAACTTTTTTAGTTTTTTCTTCTAATTAATCTTTCGTAGATGATTTTTCTTGTTACTTGGAGGTTTTCTGTTTGTGGCATAAGGGAACTGCCAATTGCTGGCATCTAGTAATCTAGTTGCTTAACCAGTCAACTCGATATGTGTTGTTCAATTACATAAAAATCGATTGACTAGTCTTTTTCTCTTTTACCTATAGGATAGCACTAAATTGACGTGTTTAGGCACCAATGCTCTCTCGAAATAGGCTTTTGTCCTGCTTTATAAATAAAGCAACCAGGTGAGACCGCTGCTGGACCGAATAGCACAACGCTTAAAGGAAGAGACACAACAAGATACAAGATACACGGGCGAACATGCCCAAAAAGAAAAAATAAACACAGATAATAGTGAATCGACTAAACAATAACGATCCGAGACCGTTGCACCCACCGGCTAAGTCCCACCACGCTCCATGCCCCCCCCCCCCGATGCGCCCCGTACCAAGCAGTACCCTCGCGGAGGGAGGCGCCGTCACACGGCATAGCTACCCGGACCAGTGAACTGGGCCTAGGGTTTCCCTCGGTACTCGAGGCACATAGGGAGTAGGACCTCCGCGACGCCCTCCAACAAGGAAAGGCGCCACTCGAAAGCAGTACCGTGGCGGTGCCGGCTGAGCCAAGAAGGATTTCTCCCGATCCCCTCCCCACCAAGGCGCCCCGAGGCACACCGGAACACCAACACCAACCTTGCCACCCACGAGCATGCACCACCACGCTCTCGGACACACCATCGTCGTCTCTTCGAGGACCTTGGAGTACGTCCTGCAAGACAGAGGACTACGCCGCCGCTACAGGAGGGACCACAGCATCGAAGCCGTGCGGGAGGGACCAACCTCCACCACCAAGAGGTGGTAGTCGACCGGACAGGGTATCTGGGGGACACCAAGCCTCGAAGGGGCCGGCCGGGCCCGGAATGGGCCCGTGAAGCCCCAGTCACCCTGCTGCTAGGGGCGGGTCACGATAACGAGGTCCTAGGTCCTAGCGGTATCACTGTCTCCATCTCTAGGAGGTGAAGCACCCCCAACAGGTCGGCCCCACCAAGCCCAGATGGGGCCTGAGGGGCCCAGATCTGGGCTAGAGAGCCCAGTCGTGCCGCAGAAGCGTTCCACCTCGCAGCAGAGCTTGCACCGCCACCCAGCCGCCCTCCTGGCATCGCGCCAGACTGTCGCCTGCGCGTCACCGCAGCCGATGGATGGCCACCACGGCGAGAATATCATTTTGCGGCCCGAAAGGTGGGGCGCCTAGGCAACGCGGTACCCAAGTTGGCTGAAATTAGCCACGATGACTACAGTTGGTGTGCCAAATACTCAGAGGGTCTTTTTCGACACGAATTCAACTTTACGTTTTAATACAAAATATCAGGCTAACATCCGTCAAGTTGGGCCCCGCTGTCAGTTCTCGCCATTATGTCGCTCCCGTCGCGTAGGTGTCAATTAGGATTGCAGCTTTGGCGCCTACATCCATTACGCGCCTTATTCTTCCCCGGAGCGGCAATCTGTGGGGCGTCGCAGCCATGGCGCGGAGCTGGGATGTGGACGAACCTGCTCGGCCCCGCTCTGCTCCCTGTAGGCTTGCAGCGTTGGCGCCTGCATCCATTATGTGTCTTCTTCTTCCCCGGAGCGGCAATCTGTGGTCGCGGCCATGGCACAGAGTTCAGACGTGACAAATCTGTTCGGCCCCGCTCTCCTCCTCATCCCGAGTCGGAGTTCGTCCTCACCATGGACGGACCCATAGCACGGTGCGGGGATGAGAATTGGTTCCCAGTGAGATCTGTCACCGTGTCGACCATGCTCGGTTCTATTTTCCTCCTCTAGCATCCGAGCTCGCCGTCGCTGTGGTTGCACCCACACCAATTCTGCCACCTCTGCCGAGGTCTCTGTGGTAGCTCAAGTTCTGCCATGTTGGACCTGTAGCTCAACATAATAACAATTAATTGCATTAGAGTGTATGTAGAATAAATCTAGGGGCATCATAAGTTTCTTCAGGGATGGAGTGGGCAAACCACGTAACAATTTCACAACCTATAATGTTCTTGTACATCGTCCCAGGTACGCTAACTCATCCCTGGAAAAATCTGGCACCAATGTGTCTACCTTTCTTTGGTGGAAATTTGAATCATTGGCCATGATAAGAAATTCAATTGTAATCGTACAAAACAATATTCAAGGATATACATAGTCAGGTACAAAAAAAGCCTAAATATTGTAATTATAAATAAAAAAATCAAACAATTAATCTTGAGGTACATGTTAAAAATACTTATGATCAAAACCATTCATATACATATGCATCATACGAATCATTCAAAGATCAGAAACAATTCAAGGATCATATATGTAGTTCCATATGAGAATAAATCTAGGGCCTCATAATTTGTTTCAGAGATGGAGTTGGAGAAACAAGTACTAACATCACAACCTATATTGTTTGTGTGCATTGTTGCCTCAGGTTCACCAACCCATCCTTAAAACACAACACCATCATATGTGTCTCCCCTTGAACTCTTTTAGGGAAAATTTCAATCATTGGCCTCGGTGACAAACTGAAATGTAATCCTTATACACTATGAATGCATGGAATAGATAATTCAAATATCATAGTTTTATGAATGTAGAATAAAGATTGCATCCTCATAAGTTTCTTCAGGGATGGGATAAGCGAACCAAGTAACAATTGCACAGCTTATATTGATCTTGTACATGGCCCCAGGTTCGCTAACTCATCCCTGAAAAATCTGACACTAATGTGTCTGCCTCTCTTTGGGGCAAATTTGAATTATTGGCGACAATAAGAAATTGAAATGTAATCGTACAAAACAATATTCAGGGATATACATATGCATCATACGATGCAGTCATAGATCAGAAACAATACAAAGATTATATATATAGGTTCCACGTGAGAAAAAGTTTAGGGCCTCATTTTTTTCAGAGATGGAGTTGGAGAACCAAAATACCAACAACAAAACCTACATTGTTTATGTGCATTTCTACCTCAGGTTCAATAACCATCCCTAAGAAAATGACACCATCAGATGCCCTTGCACTATTTTGGGGCAAAATTGAATCATTGGGCTCAATAAGGAATAGAAATGTAATGTTATAGGCCTGTTGTGTATCGAAATCAACACTCAACTAGCAAACTCAACTAGATGGCAGATGCGCAGATTGGGGATTTGTGACTAGACGGATTGGGGTTTTGTGACTAGATGGCAGATGCATGAACCGACCGATCAAACCATATATACTACCCTAGTTCAAGAGCAAAAGAATCTGTACATGATTGAGCAAATCCTATGTATGAACAGTGGAATCTGCGGCTGCGACTAGAGAAGCTAGCAATATTGTACCTCAGACACCTCATCAGGGACCTCCTCCTCGAACTCGTCAATCTCCGCGATTGCATCGAAGATTTCTTGGATGGCGATGGGGTCGTTGATTAAGAGCACCGGATTGCCTCCGCCTGCCGCCTATCCCCCATCCAGATCTGCCGCTGGCACCACGACATTGTCGGCCACGATGTTGTCGGCCACCTGCTGCTTGGTGGCGCCTGCTACTGGCTGGACGGATGAGCTCGAACCCTCGACGGCGCAGCGACGAGCGGCGTTCATGCATGGAGAAGACGCCTCCGCCTGCTTGGCGACGACCGAGCCATATGCTGTTGTGCCTTCAACTGGCTTCACCTCTGGCTCGTCTCCACGTGTACGCTTCATGGTGCACCTAGGGAAGGAGGCAGTGCAAGCGAGGGAGCTTCGGCGCGCGCGGTAGGTGCTGATTGGGGTCTTGGAACTAGACATACTGGGGAAAATGACACGAGCACTTGGAAGAAGAAGGTCAAGTAGGTTTATAAACACCGGACCGTTCATAGTCCTCGAGTGGACACATGTGGTGGGCGGGGACTACCACGATCTCCACCTTTTTTTGGGATCCCTTTTTTGGAAACAGCTACGATCTCCACTTTAGAGCTGCATTGAAAACACGCTCATGGCAGACCTCGATTCCACTGCATGCAAGTGGTGCGGAACCAATTTCTAGCAACGTTAGATCTACTTGAGGGGGCCCTTTACTCATGGAAGTTACTAAAGGTAGGGCCAAGTTGGAAGTGAGATTGAGAGCGCTGTGTAAAAATGGGATATGTCTTATTAAAATCAAGTGGCAATAAATTGCAGCGTCCCGTCGACAACCGTGCACTCGATGACCCCGTTGCCCTGTGCATGTGTTGTAGTAGCAGTAGTACCTTTGAAGACTAGATAAAACATGACATGACCACTCGACGACTTTTTCCATGGATGCCATCGTGTTCCTTCTTGTAGAGGGAGACGTCCATGCTGCCTCACACTAAGGGAGACGTCCGTACTGTCTCACGCTGTACTGTGAAGGGAACGACGTGTGCAACGATCATCGTTGGATCACACAGGATTAACGGTTGGTGCACACGATCCGCGTGACAACTGTGACAACCAATCAGCGTGTAGCAGACAGAGTGAGCAAATGTTTGGGCTTCTACGAAAGAGAGAGAGGGGGAAGGGCAAAACTGAGTAGTATAAAAAAACCAAGGGCAAAACTGAGTAGTATCAAAATCTAAAGTGAGTGTCTTGTACAATGAAATACATCGTGGCATACATCAAATTATGCCAAGATAGATACACTAGAGTTTATTGCATGTATGTTCTTCTCACAAACTACATATGGATCTGCTAGAGTCATTGCATGTCTGTTCTTCTAACAAACCACACATGGATCCACTAGTGTCATTGCATGTCTGCCCTTTTCATTAACCACAGCTAGATTCTTTGCATGTCTGTTCTTTCCACAAACCACATATGGATCCACTAGTGTCATTAGATGTGTGTTCTTTTCATGAACCACACCTAGAGTCATTCAATGTCTGGTCTAGTCACAAAAGACAGCTGCACTCATTGCATGTGTGTTCTTTCCACAAACCACATAAGGATCCACTAGTGTCATTGTATGTGTGTTCTTTTCATTAACCACAGCCAGAGTCATTGCATGTCTGTTCTTCTCACAAACCACACATGGATCCACCAGTGTAATTGCACGTGTACTCTTTTCATTAACCACAGCTAGAGTCATTGCATGTCTGTTCTTTCCACAAACCACACAGGGATCCACCAGTGTCATCGCATGTGTATTCTTTTCATGAAGCACACCCAGTGTCATTGCATCTGTTTTCTTTTCATGAACCACAGCTAGAGTCATTGCATGTGTGTTCTTCTCACAAACCACATAAGGATCTACCAGTGTTACTAGATGTGTGTTCTTTTCATGAACCATAGCTAGAGTCATTGCATGTTTGTTCTTTTCACAAACCACACATGGATCAACCAGTGTCACTGGATGTGTTCTCTTTTCATGAACCATAGCTAGAGTCATTGCATGTGTGTTCTTTTCACAAACCACATAAGGATACACCAGTGTCATTGCATGTGTTTTCTTTTCATGAACCACACCCAGTGGCATTGCATGTGTTTTCTTCTCATGAACCACACATGGATTCACCAGTGTCATTGCATGTCTGTTCTTTTCATTAACCACACCCAGTATCATTGCATGTGTGATCTTTTAATGAACCACACCTAGTGTCATTCGATGTGTGTTCTTTTCATGAACCACACCCAGAGTCATTGCATGTGTGTTCTTTTCATGAAGCATAGCTAGAGTCATTGCACGTGTGTTCTTCTCACAAACCACATATGGATCCACCAGTGTCATTGGATATGTGTTCTTTTCATGAACCACACCCAGAGTCATTTTATGTCTGTTCTTTTCACAAACCACACATGGATCCACCAGTGTCATTGGATGTGTGTTCTTTTCATGAACCACACCTATTATCATTGCATGTGTGTTCTTCTCACAAACCAGACATGGATCCACCTGTGTTAGTGCATGTTTGTTCTTTTCACAAACCACAGCTAGAGGGGCTTGTTCGTCTGCGGTACCAAAGTTGGCAGGCTAGCGCATGGCGATACCCAAGTTGCCTGAAATTACCGCGTTTCAAAAAGTTGGGCCGCCAACTACTGAGAGGGGCTATTTCGAGGCAAACTCATCTCACCCCTGCCCAATACAAATATTCCGTTAAACCGCCTCGTGAAGTAGACGGTCGAGACCCACATGTCGGTTATCTGTCCATGACGCGGGCGCCAACCTCTTAGGAAAATCGAGCAGCTAAGTGGATTGGATGTGTTGACCAATTTCACAAATCCATTCCCAGCTTTCCCCTAGCACCGGTGGCGTCGGAATCCACCCTCCACGCAGGATGATCCCTTCGGACATTTCACTTCCGGGGCCAAGTTGGTGCGCCAAGTTGGTGCGCCCAGTCGCTGATACTAAGCTCCAATGGTGCATGCCGCAGCCGCCGTTGCGAGGCTCTAGCCTGCCTCCGCCGCCGACGAGCCGAGCAGTTTGGAGGATGGCAGATCCTACTATCAAGGAAGAAGAAGTTCTGCCTACAAGCGGGTGAGTTACCTTCTCTTTTCTATTCGCACTAATTACAACTGCTAGCTGGCTACTGAACCTCAAATTGTTCGTTAGCCCAACGCTGACAAACATATTTTGTCCACAGTTTTCTGTCAAGTGGGATATGCGCGGACCACCCTTACCTGGTTACGGTAGTCCTCTACAGGTACGAATCCAAGGGCAAGTGGTATGGAAGCAATTGTTTCACGATGGAAGAAGCGCCTGCGCAAATCTGCACTATATCTGGTATGGTTGCTGCTCTGCGTAATTTTATGTCTGTTCTTTTCACAAACCACGCATGGATCCACCAGTGTCACTAGATGTGTTTTCTTTTCATGAACCACACCCAGTGTCATGGCATGTCTGTTGTTTCCACAAACCACATATGGATCCACCAGTGTCATTGGATGTGTGTTCTTTTCATGAACCACACTCAAAGTCATTGCATGTCTGTTCTTTTCACAAACCACATAAGGATACACTAGAGTCATTGCATGTTTGTTCTTTCCACAAACCACATATGGATCCACCAGTGTCACTGGATTTGTTTTCTTTTCATGAACCAGACCCAGTGTCATTGCATGTCTGTTCTTTCCACAAACCACATATGGATCCACCACTGTCATTGGATGTGTGTTCTTTTCATTAACCACAGCTAGAGTCATTGCATGTCTGTTCTTTCCACAAACCACACAGGGATCCACCAGTGTCATCGCATGTGTATTCTTTTCATGAAGCACACCCAGTGTCATTGCATCTGTTTTCTTTTCATGAACCACAGCTAGAGTCATTGCATGTGTGTTCTTCTCACAAACCACATAAGGATCTACCAGTGTTACTAGATGTGTGTTCTTTTCATGAACCATAGCTAGAGTCATTGCATGTTTGTTCTTTTCACAAACCACACATGGATCAACCAGTGTCACTGGATGTGTTCTCTTTTCATGAACCATAGCTAGAGTCATTGCATGTGTGTTCTTTTCACAAACCACATAAGGATACACCAGTGTCATTGCATGTGTTTTCTTTTCATGAACCACAACCAGAGTAATTGCATGTGTTTTCTTCTCATGAACCACACATGGATTCACCAGTGTCATTGCATGTCTGTTCTTTTCATTAACCACACCCAGTATCATTGCATGTGTGATCTTTTAATGAACCACACCTAGTGTCATTCGATGTGTGTTCTTTTCATGAACCACACCCAGAGTCATTGCATGTGTGTTCTTTTCATGAAGCATAGCTAGAGTCATTGCACGTGTGTTCTTCTCACAAACCACATATGGATCCACCAGTGTCATTGGATATGTGTTCTTTTCATGAACCACACCCAGAGTCATTTTATGTCTGTTCTTTTCACAAACCACACATGGATCCACCAGTGTCATTGGATGTGTGTTCTTTTCATGAACCACACCTATTATCATTGCATGTGTGTTCTTCTCACAAACCAGACATGGATCCACCTGTGTTAGTGCATGTTTGTTCTTTTCACAAACCACAGCTAGAGGGGCTTGTTCGTCTGCGGTACCAAAGTTGGCAGGCTAGCGCATGGCGATACCCAAGTTGCCTGAAATTACCGCGTTTCAAAAAGTTGGGCCGCCAACTACTGAGAGGGGCTATTTCGAGGCAAACTCATCTCACCCCTGCCCAATACAAATATTCCGTTAAACCGCCTCGTGAAGTAGACGGTCGAGACCCACATGTCGGTTATCTGTCCATGACGCGGGCGCCAACCTCTTAGGAAAATCGAGCAGCTAAGTGGATTGGATGTGTTGACCAATTTCACAAATCCATTCCCAGCTTTCCCCTAGCACCGGTGGCGTCGGAATCCACCCTCCACGCAGGACGATCCCTTCGGACATTTCACTTCCGGGGCCAAGTTGGTGCGCCAAGTTGGTGCGCCCAGTCGCTGATACTAAGCTCCAATGGTGCATGCCGCAGCCGCCGTTGCGAGGCTCTAGCCTGCCTCCGCCGCCGACGAGCCGAGCAGTTTGGAGGATGGCAGATCCTACTATCAAGGAAGAAGAAGTTCTGCCTACAAGCGGGTGAGTTACCTTCTCTTTTCTATTCGCACTAATTACAACTGCTAGCTGGCTACTGAACCTCAAATTGTTCGTTAGCCCAACGCTGACAAACATATTTTGTCCACAGTTTTCTGTCAAGTGGGATATGCGCGGACCACCCTTACCTGGTTACGGTAGTCCTCTACAGGTACGAATCCAAGGGCAAGTGGTATGGAAGCAATTGTTTCACGATGGAAGAAGCGCCTGCGCAAATCTGCACTATATCTGGTATGGTTGCTGCTCTGCGTAATTTTATGTCTGTTCTTTTCACAAACCACGCATGGATCCACCAGTGTCACTAGATGTGTTTTCTTTTCATGAACCACACCCAGTGTCATGGCATGTCTGTTGTTTCCACAAACCACATATGGATCCACCAGTGTCATTGGATGTGTGTTCTTTTCATGAACCACACTCAAAGTCATTGCATGTCTGTTCTTTTCACAAACCACATAAGGATACACTAGAGTCATTGCATGTTTGTTCTTTCCACAAACCACATATGGATCCACCAGTGTCACTGGATTTGTTTTCTTTTCATGAACCAGACCCAGTGTCATTGCATGTCTGTTCTTTCCACAAACCACATATGGATCCACCACTGTCATTGGATGTGTGTTCTTTTCATGAACCACACCCAGAGTCATTGCATGTCTGTTCTTTTCACAAACCACACATGGATCCACCAGTGCCACTAGATGTGTGCTCTTTTCATGAACCACAGCTATAGTCATTGCATGTGTGTTCTTATCACAAACCACATAAGGATACACTAGTCTCATTGCATGTGTTTTCTTTTCATGAACCACAACCAGAGTCATTTTATGTGTTTTCTTCTCATGAACCACACATGGATCCACCAGTGTCATTGCATGTCTGTTCTTTTCATTAACCACACCTAGTGTCATTGCATGTGTTTTCTTTTCATGAACCACAGCCAGAGTCATTGCATGTCTGTTCTTCCCACAAACCACACATGGATCCACCAGTGTCACTAGATGTGTTTTCTTTTCATGAACCACACCCAGTGTCATGGCATGTCTGTTCTTTCCACAAACCACATATGGATCCACCAGTGTCATTGGATGTGTGTTCTTTTCATGAACCACACTCAAAGTCATTGCATGTCTGTTCTTTTCACAAACCACATAAGGATACACTAGAGTCATTGCATGTTTGTTCTTTCCACAAACCACATATGGATCCACCAGTGTCACTGAATGTGTGTTCTTTTCAAGAACCACAGCTAGAGTCATTGGATGTGTGTTCTTTTCATGAACAACAGCTAGAGTCATTGGATGTGTTTTCTTTTCATGAACCATAGCTATAGTCATTGCATGTGTGTTCTTATCACAAACCACATAATGATACACTAGTCTCATTGCATGTGTTTTCTTTTCATGAACCACAACCAGAGTCATTTTATGTGTTTTCTTCTCATGAACCACACATGGATCCACCAGTGTCATTGCATGTCTGTTCTTTTCATTAACCACACCTAGTGTCATTGCATGTGTTTTCTTTTCATGAACCACAGCCAGAGTCATTGCATGTCTGTTCTTCCCACAAACCACACATGGATCCACCAGTGTCACTAGATGTGTTTTCTTTTCATGAACCACACCCAGTGTCATGGCATGTCTGTTCTTTCCACAAACCACATATGGATCCACCAGTGTCATTGGATGTGTGTTATTTTCATGAACCACACTCAAAGTCATTGCATGTCTGTTCTTTTCACAAACCACATAAGGATACACTAGAGTCATTGCATGTTTGTTCTTTCCACAAACCACATATGGATCCACCAGTGTCACTGAATGTGTGTTCTTTTCAAGAACCACAGCTAGAGTCATTGGATGTGTGTTCTTTTCATGAACAACAGCTAGAGTCATTGGATGTGTTTTCTTTTCATGAACCACACCCAATGTCATTGCATGTCTGTTCTTTCCACAAACCACATACGGATCCACCAGTGTCATTGGATGTGTGTTCTTTTCATGAACCACACCTAGTATCATTGCATGTGTGTTCTTCTCACAAACCAGACATGGATCCACCTGTGTTAGTGCATGTTTGTTCTTTTCACAAACCACAGCTAGAGGGGCTTGTTCGTCTGCGGTACCAAAGTTGGCAGGCTAGCGCATGGCGGTACCCAAGTTGCCTGAAATTACCGCGTTTCGAAAAGTTGGGCCGCCAACTACTGAGAGGGGCCATTTCGAGGCAAACTCATCTCACCCCTTCCCAATACAAATATTCCGTTAAACCGCCTCGTGAAGTAGACGGTCGAGACCCACATGTCGGTTATATGTCCATGACGCGGGCGCCAACCTCTTAGGCAAATCGAGCAGCTAAGTGGATTGGATGTGTTGACCAATTTCACAAATCCATTCCCAGCTTTCCCCTAGCACCGGTGGCGTCGGAATCCACCCTCCAGGCAGGACGATCCCTTCGGACATTTGACTTCCGGGGCCAAGTTGGTGCGCCAAGTTGGTGCGCCCAGTCGTTGATACTAAGCTCCAATGGTGCATGCCGCAGCCGGCGTTGCGAGGCTCTAGCCCGCCTCCGCCGCCGACGAGCCGAGCAGTTTGGAGGATGGCAGATCCTACTATCAAGGAAGAAGAAGTTCTGCCTACAAGCGGGTGAGTTACCCTTGTCTTTTCTATTCGCACTAATTACAACTGCTAGCTGGCTACTGAACCTCAAATTGTTCGTTAGCCCAACGCTGACAAACATATTTTGTCCACAGTTTTCTGTCAAGTGGGATATGCGCGGACCACCCTTACCTGGTTACGGTAGTCCTCTACAGGTACGAATCCAAGGGAAAGTGGTATGGAAGCCATTGTTTCACGATGGAAGAAGCGCCTGTGCAAATCTGCACTATATCTGGTATGGTTGCTGCTCTGCGTAATCATGTTGAAGTATGGCCGAAGCAGACTACAAAGTTCAGCTTCATGGATGAACGTGGCATCATGGTCCCTATATCGTGTGACAGTAAGCTAATTGGTTTGATGAAAAGGTATGCTTCGGATTGCATGTTTAAGCTGAATTGTGATGTACTGGATGTGGAAGCTGCTGCAACTGGGAGTCGCCCTTCTATTCTTGGACAGGGTGGTTGCTCGAACGCAATTAGCTCCTGGTAAGCAAAGGTCGCTTGGGGTTCGCATATTTGTGCTGAATTGTATTTTTTGTTTTATTTCCTCTGTAGATATTGGGGAGTTATGCAATAGTCTTGTTTCTTTGACAGGAAGCGCCGCAAGGTTAGAAACATGACTGCCGGGTCAGTCATTTTGCTGGCGAAGAAATTAAAAATGAGTGGAAAGATGATGTTGGACATGATTCTGGTGCCCATTGTCCTGGCGATGCAGAGTACGTGAAGCTAAGAAAATTGGCACCGGGGAAGAGGAAGAAGGCAGGAAATGAAGAAGCCGTTGGACGTGAAGGCTTGGCACCCAGGCTGCGAAAGAAGGCTGCTGGCAATGAAGATGCATAGTAGTGTGTTGAACATGAACCTATATATGTAATTCTGTTAAATTCTGGAGCTCTGTGTTTGGCACGTTGCTGGGCGAAACAACCTACCCACGTTCTCTGAGTAAAATGTAGCGCGACTTAGGGTTTGGAAACGCCCGAGTCGGTAGTTGAATCCGAAATTGTGATTGTGCCACTGCTATCTAAAAACAAGGATCCACCAGTTCCACGATTGCTGAGGGGCAGGAGGTCTCCAAATACGACGGAATGTAAGTGGCACAAAAATAAATTATTTAAGCTGTCACACTCCACGAAGCAGCAACTTATTTCAGATGCTGCACAACGACGTGGCAACATAAATAGCAATGTTCTCACCAATAATGCCTAGATGAGGAGGAAATGAGTACCACTTTCTGGCCTAATCTTGAGCCCGTCTATCTCACCGCCTCTGCTCCTACATCCCCTGCATCTGGCAAAGCTGCCGGATCTCCAGTATCCAGGTGTACGTGCTTCCACATTATAAATTGTGGTTGTGCCATTTGCATGCGGCCAAATCCACGTAGATTACATTTAAACAAACCACCAATGTCAGAATACACTAGTAGAAAAGGGGTCTTTGGTCCATGGTCACGTTCCCAATCCGGGACAGAGATCTAAATCAAGGCAGAAATTGATCTAAATCACAAATTCTTCCACAAATTAATCGAGACAGAGGTCTAAATCGAGATATTTCATTAATTCAACCACAAATTCTTCTAAACAAAGGTGCGATTTCACATCCTACATTAATTCAACCAACTAGTCAACAATTTCACTTCCGCTGCCGCTGTCCTCCGAGCCGCCGGCTTCCTCGTCTTTGTCGGACGGAACCTCCACGATTTCCGCATTGTACGCGAGACGAAGCACCTCTTCGCGGTGAGCGGCGGCGATGACGGTGAACTTGGTCCGTCCAGGGACGGACCAAAACCTCTCCCACCCTTCTCGGATGCGGAGATCCCGGTGCACCACGCGCCCGTGAACGATGTGGTTGCCAATCTTGGCGTTCCGCTCCTTCTTGAACAGCGCCGGCCAGTACGGGCTAGCCGCCGCGTACCGGGGAAGCGCCCTCTTCCATGCGGGCATCTGGTAGCGGCGCGCCATGATTTCGCTCTCCATCACAGCTCCGCCGGGGACGAGGAGCGGAGCCACCGGCACCCCCGCATAGCTGATGCGTCATCCGTGGGGCACCGTCGCGGCCGGCGGCGCGAGGTTGTCGAAGTGCAAGAACATCACCGTCTCGTAGAAGATCAGCGAGGACATCTCCATGGCGGCGCGGTGGAGATTGGAGAGGGAGCGAGGGGGTGGACGGCGTGGTGGAGATTGGAGAGGGCGAGGGATGGGCGACGAGGCGACGAGCTGTGGCGCGTCCTATTTGTACACGAGGACGACAAAGCGACGGGCGGAATATCCAAGGGGCATTGGTCAGACAAAAGGAAGTAATGCAGGGTTAAGACAGATTAACGGGCGACCAATTGTTTTACTCCCAGGACTCCGGGGCCAATGGTTCAGACCACTAGGTCAACAAGTACAACTATTACAACTTAAAAAAGGCACGGGGCTTAAGCTAAATAGAAGTAGTTAACACACATCTCCTTGATCTTCCTAATATTAGCCCTATGCGCATCTTCCTGTGAGAGCAAGGATCGAATCGTCTGCTCCTTCCTTTTAGCATCTTCCTTGCACAGCTTCAATTGTTTCTCTACATCTTTCCTCATGCACTTGTGAACTGCAGGACTTTGGCCTGGTGAATATCCTTCCTTGCTTGAGTCAGTTCTTGCTCTGCTTTAGCCTTCATGGCCAACGCCGCGTCCCTCTCCTTCTCGACTTTGCTAACCTTGTCTTCCACCCCCATGAGATCTCGCTTATGCTTGGTCGTGTCAACTAGTTCCCATAGCTTCATCTCAACATTGTCAAGAAGTGAGCCGAATGAGGATTCTTTCAACTCAACAGTCATTTCCCATAGTTTGTTCAGTGTTTTCTGCATCGATTTGGGCCACTCTGGATCTACCCATTTGACAACACTGCAACTTCCGCCTCGCATCATTGCACGATGTCCTTGACATCGTAGAAACCTCCTGCCTGCGTTTCGTCCTTCGAATGCTACAAATTTAGCGGGCACATATCCATGTTTACATAGCAGAGGACTGTCTTCATCCTCTAAACTGTCATAGTCGGTGTCATACATCGTCTGGTTGGCCTAACACATTATACACGCATGAGTAAACGGAGTAGATCTGGCTCAAAAAATAGATAACTGGCCACGGATGATAGAGATAGAGATGAGACGACTCTCATCGAAATCACAATCCCTGTCGTCACGACGCGTTTCCTCGTCGTCTCCCCTTGAACCCATGGAAGGAGGGGAGGGGGGGGGGGGGGTGGCTGCCGGAGAGGGGATTAGGATGGTGGTGCCGTCAGCTTGCGGCTACGGCAGGATGGGAGTGAAGTGGGGAATGTGGCTTCAAGGGGAAGAAGAGAAGTATAGGGAGGAAGAGAAGTAATGGGGACGTGACACTAGGGTATGGCCTGCTCAACTCGTGTGTCATGACACTCGCAACAGGGGAGCCCTCGGTGTTGCCAATTTGTCCAGAGCAAGCGTGGCCAATCATGCCGCAGAACAAACTACTCGCGGATCGATCTCACGAAAACCATCCAATCGTCCAAGCGCCCCGATCGGATGGTATGTAACAATCGACAAGCAGAACAACTATGTTAGGGCGTGCCTTCTAGAAGACTTGGTCTAACGCTAAGGTTAGGGCTCTCGTAAGGTTAATTAGTATCCATATGCGGTTTATGAAAAGAACATGCATCCAATGACACCGGTAGATCTAGCTGTGGTTAATGAGAAGAGAAGACATGCAATGACACCGGTGATATGTGGTTTGTGGGAAGCACACACATGCAATGACTCTGGTGATATGTGGTTTGTGCGAAGAACAGACATGCAATGACTCTAGCTGTCGTTAATGAGAAGAGCACACATGCAATGACACTGGTGGATCCATGTGTGGTTAACGAGAAGAACACACATGCAATGACTCTGGCTGTGGTTAATGATATAGTTTGTAAGAAGAACACACATGCAATGACTCTAGCTGTGGTTCATGAAAAGAGTAGACATGCGATGACTCTAACTGTGGTTCATGAAAAGAGAAGACATGCGATGCCACCCGTGGATCCATGTGTGGTCTATGAGACGAACACACATGCAATTACACCAGTGGATCCTTACGTGGTTTGTGAGAATAACACACATGCAATGACATTGGTGGATCCATGTGTGGTCTGTGGGAAGAACACACATGCAATGACACTGGTGGATATGTGGTTTGTGAGAAGAACACACATGCAATGACTCTAGCTGTGGTTCATGAAAAGAACAGACATGCGATGACACTGGGTGTGGTTCATGATATGGTTTGTGAGAAGAACACGCATGCAATGACTCTAGCTGTGGTTCATGGGAAGAACACACATGCAATGACACTGGGTGGATCCATGTGTGGTCTTTGGGAAGAACACACATGCAATGACATTGGTGGATCCATGTGTGGTCTGTGGGAAGAACACACATGCAATGACACAGGTGATATGTGGTCTGTGAGAAGAACACACATGCAATGAGTCTAGCTGTGGTTCATGAAAAGAGTAGACATGCGATGACACTGGGTGGATCCATGTGTGGTTTGTGAGAAGAACACACATGCTATGACACTGGTGGATCCATGTGTGGTTCATGGGAAGAACACACATGCAATGACTCTAGTGATATGTGGTTTGTGAAAAGAATAGACATGCAATGACTCTAGCTGTGGTTAATGAGAACAGCAGACATGCAATGACACCAGTGGATCCATGTGTGGTTTGTGAGAAGAACGCACATGCAATGACACCGGGTGTGGTTCATGATATGGTTTGTAAGAATAATACACATGGAATGACTCTAGCTGTGGTTCATGCAAAGAGCAGACATGCGATGACTCTAACTGTGGTTCATGAAAAGAGAAGACATGTGATGCCACCGGTGGATCCATGTGTGGTATATGAGAGGAACACACATGCAATTACACTGGTGGATCCTTACGTGGTTTGTGAAAATAACACACATGCAATGACTCTAGATGGATCCATGCAATGACACAGGTGATATTTGGTCTGTGAGAAGAACACACATGCAATGACACAGGTGATATGTGGTCTATGAGAAGAACACACATACAATGACTCTGGTGATATGTGGTTTGTGAAAAGAACAGACATCCCATGACTCTAGCTGTGGTTAATGAGAAGAGAAGACATGCAATGACACCGGTGGATCCATGTGGGGTTAATGAGAAGAACACACATGCAATGACACTGGGTGTGGTTCATGATATGGTTTGTGAGAAGAACACACATGCAATCACACTGGTGGATCCATGTTTGGTCTTTGGGAAGAACACACATGCAATGACACTGGTGATATGTGGTCTGTGAGAAGAACACACATCCAATGACTCTAGCTGTGGTTCATGAAAAGAGCAGACATGCAATGACACTGGTGGATCCATGTGTGGTTCATGGGAAGAACACACATGCAATGACACTGGGTGGATCCATGTGTGGTTTGTGAGAAGAACACACATGCAATGACACTGATGGATCCATGTGTGGTTCATGGGAAGAATGCACGTGCAATGACTCTGGTGATATGCGGTTTATGAAAAGAACAGACATGCAATGACTCTAGCTGTGGTTAGTGAGAAGAGCAGACATGCAATGACACCGGTGGATCCATGTGTGGTTTGTGAGAAGAACACACATGCAATGACACTGGGTGTGGTTCATGATATGGTTTGTAAGAAGAACACACATGCAATGTGTCTAGCTGTGGTTCATGAAAAGAGCACGCATGCGATGACTCTAGCTGTGGTTCATGGGAAGAGCAGACATACAATGACACTGGTGGATCAATGTGTGGTTCATGGGAAGAACACACATGCAATGACACTAGTGGATCCATGTGTGGTCTGTGGGAAGAACACACATGCAATGACACTGGTGGATCCATGTGTGGTTCATGGGAAGAACACACATGCAATGACATCGGTGATATGTGGTTTGTGAAAAGAGCACACATGCAATGACTCTAGTTGTGGTTCATGAAAAGAGCAGACATGCAATGACACCGGTGGATCCATGTGGGGTTAATGAGAAGAACACATATGCAATGACACTGGGTGTGGTTCATGATATGGTTTGTGAGAAGAACACACATGCAATGACACTGGTGGATCCATGTGTGGTCTGTGAGAAGAACACACATGCAATTACACTGGGTGTGGTTCATGATATGGTTTGTGAGAAGAACAAACAGGCAATGACATAGGTGATATGTGGTCTGTGAGAAGAACACACATGCAATGACTCTAGTCGTGGTTCATGAAAAGAGCAGACATGCGATGGCACTGGTGGATCCATGTGTGGTTTGTGAGAAGAACACACATGCAATGACACCGGTGGATCCATGTGTGGTCTGTGGGAAGAACACACATGCAATGACACTTGTGATATGTGGTTTGTGAGAAGAACACACATCCAATGACTCTAGTGGATCCTTACGTGGTTTATGAGAAGAACACACATCCAATGAACTCTAGTGGATCTATCTTGGCATAATTTGATGTATGCCACGATGTATTTCATTGTACAAGAAGCTCACTTTCCATTTTTTATACTACTCAGTATCGCCCTTGGTTTTATGTGGTACTACTCAGTTTTGCCCCCCTCTCTATCTTTCGTAGAAGCACAAATTTGTGCTCACCCTGTCTACTCCTCCCTGATTGGTTATCATAGTTGTCACGTGGATCGTGCGCACCAAGCGTTGATTCTGTGCGATCCAACGATGATCGTTGCACACCTCGTGCCCTTCACAGTACAGCGTGAGACAGCACGGATGTCTCCCTCAGCGAGACTTCTACAAAAGCCTACTACTACTACTACTACTATGCCGTCCATGGAAAAAGTCGTCGAGCGGTCATGTCATGTTTAATCAAGTCTGAAAAGCCTACTACTACTACTATGCCACAACGCATGCGTCATCGAGTGCACGGTCGTCGATGGATAGCTGCAATTTATTGCCACTTGATTTTAATAACACATATCCCATTTTTTACGCAGCGGCTCTCAATCGCCAATTTTAGGGCCGTGACAAACTTCGTACATAGAAATTGTGTGTGCGCCCTTTGCATGCGGCTCAATACAGAACTGCCATGCATGGCCCGAGAAAAAACGTGATGTACCATGCGCGTGTCGGGGTGCACGGTGCAGTCGACTGCGCGGCGCGTTGCACGGTGCAGTCGACTGCGCGGCGCTTTGCACGGTGGTGCAACGAAACGTGCCTTGCTTCTATCCACCTTAACTATAGAGCCCCTCTCTGCACACCCACTCCCACTCTCGCTCACTGTCCCCACGCAACCCTATTATCCCACCAGCATCCGCAAACTCCCGAGAATACCCCATCTGCACCGGCGATGGCCGAGGAGCATAAGGTGGCCATCGTCGCCTCCGTGGCCGCCGGCAAGGAGGCCCCCGTCTCCTCGTCGGTTCCCCTCGACACGTTGAAAGCAGCCGTTGTCCCTGTCTAGGCCCTAGTGGAGACATCGATGGCATCCGCCATTCCCGTCTAGGCCCCCGTCCCAGCTACCGACGGAGCCACCGAAGAGGAGGCCCCCCACCGGTCACAATCAGATCACGCACTTCTTGGGCACCTACGATCCAGATAAGTACATCGCTCCACTGAACCCATACGACACTGGCATCAATGACCTATGGTCGGAGGTAACTAGGGTTTGCTACCCTCCCCTGGTTCTTCTACCGTTTGTTAGAAATAAAGGGCTAATCTATTTAAAATTTAGCTAGTATTGTCATGTTTAATATTCTAGAATTAATCATGGAAATTGTGCCTAATTATCCAACACCGTTCCCATTTTTGGATGCTAGATCTTGGTTTATTAGGATTCGCTTGTTCGCATTTTGATTGCTCGATCGTCTTACATCATCTACTCCCCCATTTTCTTTTTCTTCCAATAGGTTTCTGGCAGCGACGTCTGTAGCGATGACGAGTCCATTCACACCAAGGCTCGTCAAGTGCTGAGGAGGCTGCGGGCCGGCCAACATGACGACTACCTCATGGGACCCTACTACAACTGCCCCTTCCGCAAGGGGATCGCCTACCGCTTGACGAGTCGCGCCGCTGGTGGCACCAACTTCAACACCTTACTGAAGCATGCAGAGGCCGCGGGCTCCGGCATCCACAAAGGAGGCAAGCACAAGATCGTGAACATCAATGCCCACATTGCTGAACACCGGGCTCTTGGCATTCACCTCCGAAACCTCCAGCGGGTGGCCATCAAAGAGGGTCGCATGCCTCCAATCAGGCCCAAAGCCCCCAAGTCCAAGAAACTGGGCAGCAAGAAGTGGCGGAGGCGCCAAAGGGAGATGGAGGCGCTGGCGAATGAACGGGTTGGATGTCTCCTTGAATGTATATGCATCTACCACGGCTGCTGCTGGTAAGCAGCTTCTTTTGATTTTCTATATTTTTCTTGCATCCTATTTCTGTCTGAATGCATCGAACCCCATTAAGCAACCTACTACTTTCTATCACTATATCCTATTTAGTTGCGCACAACTATATCTACATTTGTTTTGTTTTCTGAATGAATGTATTCTGCCTAGTGTGATTTGCTTCTTTAGATTTGCTACCTGATCGGAGGCAAAAAGAGGTCCAAAAGGGAACGAATTATCGAAGAGAGAATCTTCTCTAGATTTGCTACCAATTTGGGCAAAATGAAACATATCTGTTTAGCGAGAGAGGAAAAGGGTACTCTTTCAAACTGCCAGTTAACGAGCTACCATCTTGACGAGGCCCATCTTGACGTCTCCCTCTACAAGAAGGAACATGATGCCGTCCATGGAAAAAGTCGTCGAGCGGTCATGTCACGTTTAATCAAGTACGAAAAGCCTACTACTGCTACTAGTACGCCACAACACATGCGTCATCGAGTGCACGGTCGTCGATGGACAACTGCAGTTTATTGCCACTTGATTTTAATAAGACACATCCCATTTTTTACGCAGCGGCTCTCAATCTCACTTCCAACTGGGGCCTACCGTAAGAAGCTTGGATGTGCTAGCCAGAGACAGATGAGCTGAGCTCGACAAGACCTAACGTCTCCGGTTCATCGAGTCACTCGCAGCCATCAACACATCAGTTTACCAAATCTATCACAACCCCACAAATCTCGCCGTACAGCCACCTACCTTCCCTTCTAAATTTCCACTTTTAACTATTGCCAATTTTAGGGCCGTGTCAAACTTCGTACATAGAAATTGTGTGTGCGCCCTTTGCATGCGGCTCAATACAGAACTGCCATGCATGGCCCGACAAAAAACGTGACGTACCGTGCGCGTGTCGCGGTGCCCCGTGCAGTCGACTGCGCGGCTCGTTGCATGGTGGTGCAACGAAACATGCCTTGCTTCTATCCACCTTAACTATAGAGCCCCTCTCCGCACACCCACTCCCACTCTCGCTCACTGTCCCCACGCAACCCTCTCCACTGTCCCACCAGCATCCGCAAACTCCTGAGAATACCCTGTCCGCGCCGGTGATGGACGAGGAGGATAAGGTGGCCATCGTCGCCTCCGTGGCCGCCGGCGAGGAGGCCCCCGTCTCCTCGCTAGTCCCCCTCGACGCGTTGAAAGCAGCCGCTGTACCTGTCCAGGCCCTAGTGGAGGCATCGATGGCAGCCGTCGTTCCCGTCCAGGCCCCCGTCCTAGCTACTGACGGAGCCGCCGAACAGGAGCCCCCCACCGGCGAGGAGGCCCCCGCCAGTCACAAGCAGATCACGCACTTCTTGGGAACCTACGATACAGATAAGTACATCGCTCCGCTGAACCCCTACGACACCAGCATCGATGACCTATGGTCGGAGGTAACTTGTGTTTGCTCCCCTCCCCTGGTTCTTCTACCATTTGTTAGAAATAATGGGCTAATCTATTTAAAATTTAGCTGGTATTGTCATGTTTAATATTCTGGACCACAACTAGAGTCATTGCATGTTTGTTATTTCCACAAACCACATGTGGATCCACCAGTGTCACTGAATGTGTGTTCTTTTCATGAACCACAACTAGAGTCATTGGGTGTGTGTTCTTTTCATGAACCACAACTAGAGTGATTGGCTATGTGTTCTTTTCATGAACCACACCCAGTGTCATTGCATGTGTGTTCTTCTCACAAACCACACATGGATCCACCAGTGTCATTGCATTTCTGTTCTTTTCACAAACCACACCTAGAGTCATTGCATGTCTGTTCTTTCCACAAACCACATATGGATCCACCAGTGTCACTGACTGTGTGTTATTTTCATGAACCACAGCTAGAGTCATTGGATGTGTGTTCTTTTCATGAACCACCGTTAGATTCATTGGATGTGTGTTCTTTTCATGAACGACATCTAGAGTCATTGCATGCGTGTTATTCTCACAAACCACAGCTAGAGTCATTGCATGTCTATTCTTCTCACAAACTACACATGTATCCACCAATGTCATTGCATGTCTGTTCATTTCATGAACCAGACCCAGTGTCATTGCATGTGTGTTCTTCTCACAAACCACACATGGATCCACCAGTGTCACTGGATGTGTTCTTTTCATGAACCACTCCCAGTGTCATTGCATGTGTGTTCTTCCCACAAACCACACATGGATCCACCAGTGTCATTGCATGCATTTTCTTTTCATGAACCACAGCCAGAGTCATTGCATGTCTATTCTTCCCACAAACCACACATGGATCCACCAGTGTCACAGGATGTGTTCTATTTTCATGAACCACACCCATTCTCATTGCATGTCTATTTTTTCCACAAACCACATATGGATCCACCATTGTCACTGGATGTGTGTTCTTTTCATGAACCACACCCAGAGTCATTGCATGTCTGTTCTTTTCACAAGCCACATACGGATACACCAGTGTCATTGGATGTGTGTTCTTTTCATGAACCACACCCAGTGTCATTGCATGTGTGTTCTTCTCACAAACCACACATGGATCCACCAGTGTCATTGCATGTCCATTTTTTTCACAAACCACAGCTAGAGTCATTGCATGTCTGTTCTTTCCACAAACGACATATGGATCCACCACTGTCACTGGATGTGTGTTGTTTTCATGAACCACAGCTAGAGTTATTGCATGTCTGTTCTTTTCATGAACCACAGCTAGAGTCAATGGATGTGTGTTCTTTTCATGAACCACACATGGATCCACCAATGTCATTGCATGTCTGAACCACAACTAGAGTCATTGCATGTTTGTTATTTCCACAAACCACATGTGGATCCACCAGTGTCACTGAATGTGTGTTCTTTTCATGAACCACAACTAGAGTCATTGGATGTGTGTTCTTTTCATGAACCACAACTAGAGTCATTGGATGTGTGTTCTTTTGATGGACCACACCCAGTGGCATTGCATGTGTGTTCTTCTCACAAACCACACATGGATCCACCAGTGTCATTGCATTTCTGTTCTTTTCACAAACCACATCTAGAGTCATTGCATCTCTAGTCTTCCCACAATCCACATATGGGTCCACCAGTGTCACTAACTGTGTGTTGTTTTCATGAACCACATCTAGAGACATTGGATGTGTGTTCTTTTCATGAACCACCGTTAGATTCATTGGATGTGTGTTCTTTTCATGAACCACATCTAGAGTCATTGCATGTGTGTTATTCTCACAAACCACAGCTAGAGTCATTGCATGTCTATTCTTCCCACAAACCATGTCTAGTCTTCCCACAAACCACACATGGATCCACCAGTGTCACTGGATGTGTTCTATTTTCATGAACCACACCCATTCTCATTGCATGTCTGTTCTTTCCACAAACCACATATGGATCTACCATTGTCACTGGATGTGTGTTCTTTTCATGAACCACACCCAGAGTCATTGCATGTCTGTTCTTTTCACAAACCACATACGGATACACCAGTGTCATTGGATGTGTGTTCTTATCATGAACCACACCCAGTGTCATTGCATGTGTGTTCTTCTCACAAACCCCACATGGATCCACCAGTGTCATTGCATGTCCATTCTTTTCACAAACCACAGCTAGAGTCATTGCATGTCTGTTCTTTCCACAAACCACATATGGATCCACCACTGTCACTGGATGTGTGTTGTTTTCATGAACCACAGCTAGAGTCATTGCATGTCTGTTCTTTTCATGAACCACAGCTAGTGTCATTGGATGTGTGTTCTTTTCATGAACCACACATGGATCCACCAATGTCATTGCATGTCTGAACCACAACTAGAGTCATTGCATGTTTGTTATTTCCACAAACCACATGTGGATCCACCAGTGTCACTGAATGTGTGTTCTTTTCATGAACCACAACTAGAGTCATTGGATGTGTGTTCTTTTCATGAACCACAACTAGAGTCATTGGATGTGTGTTCTTTTCATGGACCACACCCAGTGTCATTGCATGTGTGTTCTTCTCACAAACCACACATGGATCCACCAGTGTCATTGCATTTCTGTTCTTTTCACAAACCACAGCTAGAGTCATTGCATGTCTGTTCTTTCCACAAACCACATATCGATCCACCAGTGTCACTGACTGTGTGTTATTTTCATGAACCACAGCTAGAGTCATTGGATGTGTGTTCTTTTCATGAACCACCGTTAGATTCATTGGATGTGTGTTCTTTTCATGAACCACATCTAGAGTCATTGCATGTGTGTTATTCTCACAAACCACAGCTAGAGTCATTGCATGTCTATTCTTCTCACAAACTACACATGTATCCACCAATGTCATTGCATGTCTGTTCTTTTCATGAACCAGACCCAGGGTCATTGCATGTGTGTTCTTCTCACAAACCACACATGGATCCACCAATGTCACTGGATGTGTTCTTTTCATTAACCACTCCCAGTGTCATTGCATGTGTGTTCTTCCCACAAACCCCACATGGATCCACCAGTGTCATTGCATGTGTTTTCTTTTCATGAACCACAGCCAGAGTCACTGCATGTCTATTTCCCACAAACCACACATGGATCCACCAGTGTCACTGGATGTGTTCTATTTTCATGAACCACACCCACTCTCATTGCATGTCTGTTCTTTCCACAAACCACATATGGATCCACCATTGTCACTAGATGTGTGTTCTTTTCATGAACCACACCCAGAGTCATTGCATGTCTGTTCCTTTCACAAACCACATACGGATACACGAGTGTCATTGGATGTGTGTTCTTTTCATGAACCACACCCAGTGTCATTGCATGTGTGTTCTTCTCACAAACCACACATGGATCCACTAGTGTCATTGCATGTCCATTCTTTTCACAAACCACAGCTAGAGTCATTGCATGTCTGTTCTTTCCACAAACCACATATGGATCCACCACTGTCACTGGATGTGTGTTCTTTTCATGAACCATAGCTAGAGTCATTGCATGTCTGTTCTTTTCATGAACCACTACTAGAGTCATTGGATGTGTGTTCTTTTCATGAACCACAGTTAGATTCATTGCATGTGTGTTCTTCTCACAAACCATAGCTAGAGTCATTGCATGTCTGTTCTTCTCACAAACCACACATGGATCTACCAATGTCATGGCATGTCTGTTCTTTTCATGAACCACACCCTGTGTCATTGCATGTGTGTTCTTCTCACAAACCACACATGGATCCACCAGTGTCACTGGATGTGTGTTCTTTTCATGAACCACGCCCAGTGTCATTGCATGTGTGTTCTTCCCAAAACCACACATGGATCCACCAGTGTCATTGCATGTCTGTTCTTTTCATTAACCACATCCAGTATCATTGCATGTATGTTCTTTCCACAAACCACATAAGGATCCACCAGTGTCATTGTATGTGGGTTCTTTTGTTGAGGGAAAACCTCTAGGGTGGCCCGATCTTTCACGATTCCCTTTCAAATCGAGGATGTAGAGCGGGGAGAGAAGGGGAGGATGAACACGAAGAACGCGATGAACACACACAAAAAACCACGATACACCAATAGCTTACGCCGGTGGTAACCGGTCCGGCGCAATCCCTAGGATCGGCGTCGGGCGGAGGACTCTCTCTCTCGACCGGCACAGCGAGATGGGAGACTCGGTGAGATCTTGACGTCTAGGCAAAGGGACTCCGATGCCTAGGCCTTGTACAACGTGGAGGCACGATGCAAACTCCAACGAGGTTCGGGGATATTGGTGCTCCTTCGTCAAGGAGCATTAGGAAAGAATTAGATAGATCCACAAAAGGGTTTCCACTAATTACAATATCATGCCTAGGGTTTACAATGGAGGTGGGGGACTATATATAGGCCAGCCACTTAAACAGGGGTACTTTAGGAATAAAAGAGAAGTTCTGGACGGACTAAGGGGTACATGGGCCACAGGCCCAAACGCCTTTTCATGCGTGGCGACGGTCGGACCGGAGACTCCGGTGTGGGGGACCGGAGACTCCGGTCTAGGCCAGAGATTCTGGTTGGTCTCCCGACCAGCCTCCGGAGGGGCCTTCAGATTGTCCTAGGGCCCGGTGCAGGGGACAGACCGGAGGTGGGGCCGGAGACTCCGTTGTCTTCAGGTCGGAGACTTTGGTGGGCCGGAGATTCTGATGTGCGCAGACCAGAGACTCCGGTCTGAGTAGCTCCACGTCTTCTGCTTCATGATCTGCTCCTTGTTCTCCATCCTGAGGTGCTTCAAACCTGATGATGCATAGAGTTGTTGCATGAAGTAGCACACCATCCAAGGATGTATCAAATTGGCACGAGGCGAGGAGCGAGTTCACCTTAGCTTGTAGGAGTTTGGCTCGAGCACAAGTCATGGGTCCACTTGGTGGACTCGATGGTGTAGATGTAGGAGCGTCCGTAGGACGGGCCGCATCAGCTCCCCCCTTGGGAAAGAGTCATCCTCGACTCTTCATGGTTGTCATCTTGAACATCTCCATGGTAGGGTGAGAGATCCTTGACGTTGAATGCATTGCTTGCAAGGTACTTGGAGGTCGGTATGTCGATGATGTAGGCGTTCTTGTTGATTCTTTTGATGACCTTGAAGGGACCATCTCCTCTTGGCTTGAGCTTGGAGTCACGTTCCTTGGGGAAGCGGTCTTTGCTTAGGTGTATCCACACATGGTCACCTTCTTAAAAGATCATCTCCTTCTTGTCCTTGTTTAACCTTGAAGCTTGGAGAAGGACTTGTTGTTCGATAGCAGCTCTTGTTTATTCATGAAGCGTCTTGATAGCTTGTGCATGCTTCTCGACGTCCATGTTCGTGCGCTCATGGAGAGGTAGTGGTAGGATTGCGAGCGCGGTGAGGGGCTCGAAACCATAGACAATCATGAATGGACTCATCTTGGTTGTTGAGTGCTTTGCTCAGTTGTAGGCGAACTCGGCGTGGGGAATGCATTCCTCCCAATCCTTCAAGTTTTTCTTGATCAACACACATAGAAGAGTTCTGAGGCTTCGGTTGACAACCTCGGTTTGTCCATCAGTTTGAGGATGCGACGCGGATGAAAAGAGGAGCTTGATGCCGAGCTTGGCCATGAGGGTCTTCCATAAGTAGCTCATGAATTTGACGTCACGGTCGGAGACGATTGTTCATGGCACACCATGTAGACGGACGATTTCCCTGAAAAACAGATTTGCAACATTTGAAGCATCATCGGTCTTATGGCACGGTATGAAGTGTGCCATTTTGGAAAAACAATCCACAACAACAAATATAGAATCATGACCATGCTTAGATCTAGGTAATCCTAACACGAAATCCATGCTAATGTTGGACCAAGGTGTATGAGGAATAGGAAATGGCATATAAAGACCATAGGGATTAGCTTGCGACTTAGCTTGAACACATGTCGTGCATCGTTGAACGTCGCACTCCACGTTGTGCTTCATCTTGGGCCAAAAGTAGTGAGTGGAGAGCATGTCCAATGTCTTGTTACGGCCAAAGTGACCCATGAGGCCTCCACCATGAGATTCTTGGAGAAGCAAAAGTTGAAGCGACGACTTCGGAATGCATAGCTTGTTTTGTTTAAATAGAAAGCCCTCATGCAAATAGAAATCATCAACTCCTTTGTCATTGGAGCACTTTGCGAAAATTGGTTCAAAGAACGGATCGGAAGCATACAAAGATTTTATTTCCTCAAGACCCAACACGTTGATTTCAAGTCTCGTAAGAAGGCTTGTATGGTTGAGAGACAATGCGTCCACAACTACATTATCTTTGCCCTTCTTATACTTGACAATGTACGGAAAAGACTCCATGAACTCAACCCACTTAGCGTGTCTCTTGCTCAAGTTAGCTTGGCCTTTGAGATATTTCAACGACTCGTGGTCAGAATGTATGATAAATTCCTTGGGCCATAGGTAGTGTTGCCAAACTTGAAGGACACGAACTAAGGCAAAAAGCTCTTTGTCATAAATTGGATAATTAAGGCGAGCACCATCGAGTTTCTCGCTATGGTAGGCTATAGGACGTCCGTTTTGCATAAGGACTCCTCCAATTCCAATACCACTAGCATCACACTCTATATCAAAAGTTTTTGTGAAATACGGTAACGCAAGGAGAGGTGCTTCGGTGAGCCTCTTTTTAAGTTCATCAAAAGCTTTTTGTTGTCCTTTGCCCCACACGAAGGTGACATTCTTTTTGGCCAATTATTTAAGGGGACAAGCAATGGTTGAAAAGTCTTTCACAAAGCGACGATAGAAACCGCCTAACCCATGAAAACTTTGGAGTTCACTCACATTTGTTGGGATGGGCCAATCTCGTATGTCCTTTACCTTGGAAACATAAACTTCAATTCCCTTCGAAGGAACGACAAATCCAAGAAAAATCAACTTGTCTTTAGCAAAAGTGCACTTGGGAAGATTAGCATAAAGCTTTTCATGTCGAAGGATTTGCAAAACTTCCTTGACATGTGTTATATGGTCCTCAAGTGATTTGCTATAAACAAGAATATCATCGAAATAGAGAACAACACTTTTTCCAATGAGAGAATGCAAGATGTGATTCATAAGGCGCATGAAGGTGGATGGGGCATTTGATAAACCAAAGGGCATAACCAACCATTCATAGAGACCAAGTTTGGTCTTGAAGGGGGTTTTCCACTCATCACCTTCAGCCATGCGTATTTGATGGTAACCACTATGAAGATCAATTTTCGAAAAAATAGTGGCTCCACACAACTCATCAAGCATGCCATCGAGACGTGGTATGGGATGTCGATAACGCACGGTGATAGCATTGATTGGACGACAGTCCATGCGTAACCGTAATGTATCATCCGTCTTTGGAACAAGAATCACGGGTATGGCACTTGGACTAGTGCTAACTTGGATCAAACCTTTGGTGACGAGTTGGTTGATTTGATGTTCGATCTCCTTCGTCTCCTCCAGGTTTGTGCGGTAGGCTACGCGGTTTGGAAGAGGTGTGCCGGGGATGAGGTCAATGCAATGTTCAATGCTGCGAAGAGGAGGTAGTCCATGTGGGAGGTCTTCAGGGAACACATCCTTGAATTCCTGTAAAACACTCATCAAACATGGAGGAACATTGGTTAATTCATTAGTTCCTTGCGCTGGTCCCTTGCAAAGGAGGACATAGTGCAAGATGGATGGGTTGTTCCGAACATCTCTCATCTCACTTTTGGTGGTAAGGACAACACTCTTAGTTTTTCCACTCGAGTTTGGCTTGTGGCTCTCACTCACTATGAGGTGGTTCTATCTCTCACCGCTCTTCTCACAAGTAGGTGGTGTGCTTTGCGCCCTCGCTAAAACCTTTGCATTGTCCGCAATTATTTGGGTAGGAGTCATCGGTTGCAAAACACATGTTTTGTTGAGCCATTGGAAGGTGTATACATTGGTGTGACCATCATGTTGAGCAGCCTTATCAAATTGGCATGGTCGACGAAGAAGCATGTGGAAAACTGTCATAGGAACCACATCACACTCCACCGTATCTTTGTAAGGACCAATGGCGAAGGAGACCGTTACGGTATGCTTGATCTTTACGGACCGTTGGTCACTTAGCCATTGCATGTGGTAGGGGTGCTTGTGCGGATGGAGGGTGATGTTGAGCTTCTCGCACCACTCGGTGCTAGCAAGGTTGTGACAACTCCCTCCGTCAATGATCACCTTGATAGATTTGCCATTGATGCTGGCTCGTGTTTGGAAGATATTGGAGCGTTGGTCTTCATGCTCTTGTGCTTGAGTGGTCAAGATCCTTGTGACGACAAGCGATGGACTTGCGTCATGTTAACACATGAGGAGTTCTTGGTCATCTTCCACTCGTTGCCTTGCCATTGCTTCCTTGACATGGGCATCAAACTCATCTTCACTCAAGTACTCTTCATCACCATTGTCATGGATGAACAATACTTTCTTGTTTCCACATTCGGCCGACTTGCGTCCTTTACCTCCACACTTGTAGCATTCCCCATTGAGAGGTGTATCAATCTTTGCTTGTTTGCCACTTGGGGGCAGTTTTCCTTGAGGAAGTGTGGGCTTGAAGGAAGGCTTGGGGGTACTTGAGGAGCTTCCATTGAAAGTTGTTGGTGTAGGGGTTGAAGCTTGCTTGTAGGTGAAGTACGTATTGGGCTTGTTGTACTTGATATCCTCTTGCACTTGACGTTCAGCCTTTAGTGGGATGTGCACAAGCTCAACCATGTCGTTGTATGTTTGGAACTCGACGATGCGCTTGATTGGGTGGTTCAATCCCGATTTATGCAATGCAAGCCATGGCAATCCACCAAAACCATATCACAACTCAACCCATGTCCGAGGACATATTATGCGTATGCACCAAATGGAAAACTAATTTTGTAACCCCCTGGATATACAAATAGCGCCGGTAGTTGAGGGGGGATCCCAGGGGCCCCACGTTTGGTTAGCGCGATCAACTCAGAACTGGTATCGTTGAACGAACGGTTCCTAGGTCGACTCATGCAGTTCCCAAAGGTGGTCGCTGCCGGGGCCTTATCATTAGGTGAAACCTTAACCATAAGCACATCAGATTAATGAACAGATCAACAACACTAACCATGCATCAAATTCCACCTATATGAGAGCAGTACTAAGCATGCCTACGACTGGCAAGGGCAAAGCTATCTAAACAAACAAGGCAATAAGATAACCAAGGCAGTATAGTTGAACAGGTAAATTGAAGGAACGATACTAAAGCATCGACAATAAGGATAGCAATAGATCAAATAGGAGGAAGTAAAGTCTATAAATGAAAAATAGGTAGAAGAGGGGAGATGCTCGCCTGACTGATCAAAGGACGGAGTCGGTTCAAGCTCGAGAGGGTACTCGTAAGACTGTTCAAACTCCTGCTGGTACTCGTAGGGCTCGCCTTCTACCGAGAAGGACCAAATGCCATACATAAAAGGAAATAACGCAATCAACACATGAACGATGCAATGCAATCAATAATGTAGCATGGCAGCATATGATGCGATATGTTTAAGGATTCAAGTTTCAGTGGCCGAGGGACAAGGGCATAGTAATAAAGTAAATCGGCCACATGTTACTTAGGTGTACGGGTGCAAATTTCATTAGGAAATGATCATTCATGCTGCAAAAGAACAAATGAATACCACGGTTGGATTCGTGTCGTCGAGCTAGTCGATTTGGACTTATCATTTATCAAATTCAGAGTTACGGGTTAAAAGTTATTAAATTATATTTTTAGGGCCAAAAGGGCAATATGTCGTTGTTTACATGATTAGGGTGGTATTTGCAAAGTTCTGAACTTACATGCAGATTCATAAACAAGTTTCATGAACATCCCGTGTTGGAGGTTTATTTAAATTCCAAGCAGATTTGAAGTTAGAAGCAAAAGGTATTTGAAAGAATTTTGAAAAAAGAAAAGAAGGAATCGGGCCAGAGAATGATTTGGGCCGGCAGAGGCAAACTGGCCGATCCTCACGGACGAAAGAGAGCCACTGGGCCGACCAACAAGAGGTTCAGGAAGGGAGTACGATTGAAGAATCAATTTTGGCCAGGGGCCTTATTGCAAGTCGACAAGAACAGATCATTGCCCTGAAATTCAGATTTGGGCGTTTCCCAGTGTATCGGTCCGACTTCGGATGAATATGACGACGAATCCGTAGAGAATTTGGCAACACCGTAAAAGTGAAAATTGTAGATCGTGCAAATATCTACAACTTTGCAGAAGAAAACTTTTCCATAGGAGCAACGTACGAGCCGGACAACATGGATGAACAGAGCGGGTTCAGTTTGGATCTGACGGAAATTCAGAAAACAGAAGAAGTCCTCGAATTCGTCTGAAGATTTCTTCGCCTGTAGAGCTCCAAATTGAGCGCCGTTTTATCCTGGACGTAGCTGGGAGGTAGGGCTTCAAGGTTTGTTCAGGAAATTTTCAAAAACGATCAACGTATACACCTGCAATAAATTGGGAAGGGACGACCTGAGAGATGTACGTGCTGGAGCTGTTCATGACGAGCGCGTTCCAGACTACAGCGGCTAGGCGCAGCGCGGAGCGACGTCGAACGAGATGAAGCTGAGGAAAGCCAGGGAGAAGGAGAGAGAGGTGAGGGAGGTCGGCCTCACAGTGGGGTGGTCCGAGGAGGTGGCTCGACGGTGAGGAAGGAGAGTGCGGCAACGGTGGCGAGCAGCGTGGGTCTGGCCTGCTCCTCCTGCTCTTGTCTGCTCCAACGGGCTCCAGCTAGCGGTGGTCGATGGCGAGGTTGGTGGTTGGACTAGGAAGGAGAAGGGGACAACAACGAGGCGGCCATGGCGTGGGCTCTCTTGCTTGGAGAAAAAGAAGCAGGAGGAGATGAGGACAAGGTGCCAACTGTTGCTGCTTTATCTGAGAGAGAGAGAGGAGTTGGGGCGTGCGTTGCTACTGCGCGTGCGTGTGCGTTAGTGCTAGCTGCTACCTTGTTTTTCTGCTGCGCGCGGGGTAGATTAGGTGTGGTTGGCTAGGTAGGTTAGATTAGGTAGAATTAGGTATTTAGGCTGTTAGATGGGATTTAAAAATTAGATTTAGGCTAGAAATTAAAACAGTGTGTTTAGAAAGATTAAAAGGGTAGGTAAAAGAGGTAGTGAAAGGTGTAGAAAATAAAAGAGAGGTTTTAGATAGATGTACATTTGAATGAAAGTTAAAAGGGGTATTATGTGTATATGTGTAAGCACATATGAGAAAGATAAAGAGAGAAAAACAAATCATCAAGGATAAAGAGGGACGAAAGCAAGAATATAATAACAAGCCAAATGCAAATAAAAGGGAGAGTGGATCAAGTGTAGATGAATAAATGGGCAAGGTTTAAAATACGAATAATCCAACAAGAAGCTCACATATATAATAGGAAGATGATGATGAGATTGTTACCATGTTAGCAGGAGGAAGGGAAACAAAGAGAGATGCCCTCAACTCCAATTAGGCATTGTAGCAATTTAGTAAAACCCAAATACAATTAAATCAAGAACCAAATCAGATGCCAACAAATAAATATGATGCATGCATGATGAAGACAAGAAATGCACAAAACATGATGAAAAGTGGGGATTGAAACCTTGGGATGTCACACCCGTTAATCTGCCTTAACCATGCATTATTTCCTTTTGTCTGATCATGGTGGTATTCTAACATTGGTGGTTTGTTTAAATGTAATCTACGTGGATTGTGCTGCATGCAAATGGCACAACCACAATTTATAAAGTAGAAGCATGTACACCCGGTTACTGGAGATCCGAGAGCTTCGTCAGATGTAGGGGATGTAGGAGCAGGGAGGCGGTGAGATAGACGGGCTCAAGATTAGGCCAGAAAGTGGTACGGATTTCCTTCTCATCTGGGCATTATCGGTTGCCATTTTTTTATGTTGCCATGTCGTTGCGCAGCAGCTGAAATACGTTGCTTCTTCGTAGAGTGTAGCAGCTTAAATAATTTATTTCTGTACCACTTACATTCCATGGAATTTGGAGACATCCTGCCCTTCAGTAATCATGGAACCGGTGTTGCGTATTTTCAGATAGTAGTGGCACAATCACAATTTCGGATTCAACTACTGAATCGGGCGTTTCCAAACCCTAAGTGGTGGTACATTTTACTTAGAGAACGTGGGTAGATTATTTCGCCCAGCAAAGTTTCACACACAGAGCTCCAGAATTTAACTGAATTACATATATAGGTTCAAGTTCAGCACATTACTATGCATCTTTATTGCCAGCAGCCTTCTTCCACGGCCTGGGTGCCAAGCCTTCATGTCCACTGGCTTCTTCATTTCCTGCCTTCTTCCTCTTCCTCGGTGTCAATTTTCTTAGCTTCACGTACTCTGCATCGCCGAGACAATCAACACCAGAATCGTGTCCAATATCATCTTTCCACTCGTTTCTACCTTCTTTGGACAGCAAAATGACCAACCCGGCAGTCATGTTTCTAAACTTGCGGCGCTTCCTGTAAAAAAATAGGACTGTTGCATAACTGCCCAATATCTACAAAGTAAATAAAACAAAAATTACAATTCAGCACAAACATGCGAACCCCAAGAGACTTTTGCTTAGGAAGAGCAAATTGGGTTTGAGCGAACACCCTATCCAAGAATAGAATGGCGATTCCCAGCTGCAGCAGCTTCCTCATTCAGTACATCACAATTCAGCTCAAACATGCAAGCCGAAGTATACCTTTTCATCAACCCAATTAGCTGACTGTCACACATTAGTGGAACCATGATGCCACGTTCATCCATGAATCCAAACTTTGCAGTCTACTTTGGCCATAATTCATCATGATTATGCCGAGCAGCAACCATACCAGATATAGTCCAGATCTACGCAGGCGCTTCTTCCATCGTGATACAATGGTGTCCATACCACTTGCCCTGCACCCTTGCTGATTTAGAGTTGTACCTAAAGAGGACTACCATAACCAGGTAAGGGTGGTCCGCGGAGATCCCACTTGACAAAAAACTGTGGACAAAATATGTTTTCAACGTTGGGCTAACAAATAATGGTCGGTTTAATAGCCAACTAGCAGTTATAATTAGTACGAATAGCAAAGAGAAGGGTAGCTCACCTGCATGTAGCCAGAACTTCTTCTTCCTTGGTAGTAGGATCTGCCATCCCCCGAGCTGCTCGGCTCGTCGGCGGTGGAGGCGGGCTAGAGCCTCGCAACGACGGCTATGACATGCGCCATTGGAGCTCAGGATCAGCGACTGGGCGCAGCAACTTGGCGCCATAAGTCAAATGTCCGAAGGGATCGTCCTACCTGGAGGGTGGATTTCGACGCCTCCAGTGCTAGGGGAACGGAGGGAATGGATTTGTGAAATTGTTCAACGCATCCAATCCACTTAGTTCCTCGATTTTCCTAAGAGGTTCCCACTTTGACGCTCGCATCAGGGACAGATGACCGACATGTGGGTCCCGACCGTCTACTTCACGGTGCAGTTTAACGGAATGTTTGTATTTGGTAGTGGTAAGATGAGTTTGGCTCGAAATGGCCCCTCTGAGTAGTTGGCAGCCCAACTTTACGAAACACGACAATTATAGGGAACTTGCATACCACCATGCGCTCGCCTAGGAACTTTCGGGCCGCAAACGAAAAATCCCCACCACGACGCCCAAGATCTGTAGTGGGAAGGCCGCCATCAAGGGCACGACCGTAGTGCGCCCACCTACCGCCGCTTCGAGATGCAAAGGGCCTCCCCCGGCACCGCACGTCGGTCGCCTCCACGCCAGATATCGCCACATCCTGACTAGTTGCACCGCGTGCGTAGAGCCAGCCCTCGCTAGGGTCTTGCGCCGAGGAAGGACTGGCCTACCTCTGCCAGCACCGCAGGGGCTTCGCCCGGCGGCCAACGCCGGCAGGGGCGGGCGGGGAGGAGGCAGGGAGGGTGCTAGGAGCTAGGTTTCGGGCGCCGCATTGATCGCTCGTGGAACTTGTTTTACCCCCAGGCACAAATGCTCTGGTGCTTATAATTGAACCAAAGGGTGTGGAAGTCCATTCGAGTCTGCCGAATTGTCGATGAGTACATCTTTCCAAGTTTTCAATCATTCCGATCAGAAGTTGGCTACTGTTAGTTTCTATGTTGTATGGGGTTTTCTACATATTTACCACATGTTGATGTACTATAGGAGTAGACGCGCTTCGTCGTCCCAGCGGACCCAGCTATACTAAAACCACGGAACCAGAAAAAATAACCGCCACTTTCCAGTTTTGCCCGAGAAAACTGGCCAGACTAGAAACCGTATAACCCCCGAACCAGAAAAAAATTTAGGGGGGCGAGAAAACTACCCTGTGGAACCAGATATTCTCGAGCCTGACCCGGAGGCGAACCATATCGCTAGGATTCATTGGGGAAAGGACATGTCAGCTTGGTCCCTTCCCCTTCCGCCGCTCTTAGCCCACACCGCCGTCGAGCGCCACCGTAGATTTAGGCCGCTCCGGGTTGATTCCTTCCACGCGGAAGGTGCCAGCGCCCGGCAAACCCGTTCCCCGGCCGCTGTGGGCCGGAAAGTCCCTTCTGACGCAGATCCGCTACCGCCATTGTCGTCGCCATCTTCCTGCCGCTCGAAGGTAAAACCCTCTGACGCTTGAGTTCGACCTCGTAGATCTCCCCTCGGGGCCGTGTGAGCAATTTTTGTTGGACGATTCGTCCTCCTCCAACGACTCGAATGTGGAGACACTGCTCGGGAACCACCGTCAACACATGAAGGTGGCCGTTCTCGCCCTCAAGGAGGAGGACGATGACAGGAGGAAGAGGCGGCGTGGCTCCACGGTCGACCGCCTTTGCATCCCTCGCAACCGCAAGTTGGGCAACGACATGCTCATGCGAGATTATTTCACCGAGGTACCAACATACCCGCCTCACCTCTTTCGTAGACTCTATCGAATGCGCTTCACTGTTCGTCAAGATGGTGAAGACTTGCGCGGCCAACTCACGGTACATCACCCATAGGAGAAATGCCGCGGGGCTGCTTGGATTCAGCCCGTACCAAAAAATCTCCGTGGCGATGAGGGTGCTCGCATATGGGATCCCGACTGATTATGCTAACGAGTATCTCCGCATCGACGAAGATACTACTATAGAGAGTGTTCATAGATTTTCCAAGGAGATTATTCACATTTTTGGCCCGATGTATCTGCGAGCACCGAACGAGCAGGGTGATAATGAGAGAAGAGGTTGGTCAGGCATGCTAGGAAGTATAGATTGTATGCATTGGACTTGGAAAAACTACCCGAAGGCATGGCACGGGAAATATTGTGGCAAAGGCAGAGATGCAACAATTGTGCTAGAAGCCGTTGCATCCGAGGACTTGTGGATTTGGCATTGTTTCTTTGGTTTGCCTGGCACCCTAAATGATATCAATGTGCTCCATAGATGTCATCTATTTGCAAGGCTAGCTAGTGGTGAAGCACCCACTTGCAATTACAATGTCAATGGTTTTAATTATGACAAGGAATATTATCTAGCTGATGGTATTTATCCTCGTTGGGCTACATTTGTCAAGACCATCTCCAATCCTAAAACTAAGAAAGAAATTGAATTTGCAAAGACTCAAGAGGCTGCCCGAAAGGACATAGAGAGAGCCTTTGGTGTTTTGCAAGCTAGGTTTGCCATTGTGAGAGGTCCTGCTCGCTTTTGGGACAAGAAAACCCTCAATGACATCATGAAATGTTGTGTCATTCTTCATAACATGATTATTGAGGATGAGAGAGATATGAACTTGGATATATTCTATGACAATGTTGGTAGCCATGTGAAGCCATAAAGAAACCCAAATGCCATCTAAGCCTTCCTTCAGACCTACCGAGACATTGAGAACATGACCACCCATGACCAGCTGCCACATGACCTCATTGAGCACCACTGGCACCTATTTGGGAAGAACTAGGCTGCCCTTTTCATTTTATTATTTATTCAATCATGTGTGTCAAACATGTATTGTAATAATTTATTTGATTTGGATTTGGAACTATTCATTTGATTTGGACATTTGTCGTAATAATTGGATTATTGTTTATTCATTTGGTTTGGACAATTGTTGTAATGTACAATTAATAATTTTTGGACTTTACTTTATGAATGCGAGATACGTGGTGAATTGACAGATAATAGTTCAATTTTACGGGTTCGACCCTTGCTGTGGCGGAACAGACCCGTATGCACGAAACTGAAAAAAGTGATATTTCTTTTTCTAGTTTGGGTTTGTGGTTTCTGTTCCGCCCCATCGCATGAGCCCTGAAAAAACACGCAAAACTCGATATCGAAATGGGTTTTCTGTTTCACGATTTTAAGGGGTCTGCTAGAGTTTCTCTAACATTAAGCATAGTGGAGAGTATCATACCATACTAGTGTATGATATTAGATCTATACACGAACAAACCAGGACCAATGGGTCTCCACGTGGGAGCGCGAGAGACGAGGGGGTGGATCAAAAACCAATCAAAAAGATGTTTCAATTTAAGATGATTATTTATTTTGAATTTGAAAAAACTTTCAATAGGAAAAGTGCTTCAATTTAAATAACTAATCAAAAACCATTTTTTGTTTTCAAATATTTTTATTTGAACTATACAATTTTACTATTTTCAATTAAAATTGCATTACCAAATATTTATTGCATAATTTGGAATTTGAAAAACTTTCAACAGGAAAAGTGCTTCAATTTAAATAACTAATCAAAAAACATTTTCTATTTTCAAATATTTTTATTTGAACTATACAATTTTACTATTTTCAATTAAAATCGCATTACCAAATATTTATTGCATAATTTGGAATTTGAAAAACTTTCCACAGGAAAAGTGCTTCAATTTAAATAACTAATCAAAAACCATTTTCTGTTTTCAATTTATTTGAACTATACAATTTTATTATTTTCAATTAAAAATTGCATTACCAAATATTTATTGCATAATTTGGAATTTTCCGTTTTGAATATAGTTTGAAACGGGCATAAGAATTTGGCGTCCATCTCTCATGAAAAAGACAAATTCCTGCCGAAACGGTAGGAGGTTGCCCAGATTTGAACTACGAGTACATGATATGATGCTTGTGAATTTTTTAAATCATTTATAGGTTCGCAACATGCTATCTCATTAGAGATCCACTTCAAGTTCAGCGAGGCTCAGCCCCGGGCTACAAAGCTTCATGTCCGCCGTTTTGAATATAGTTTTAAATGGGCATAAGAAATTCAAAAATGATCCAAACAATGTGAAACCTTCACGTGCTGTCATATAATGTGTCACAGTTGCAAGGAAAAATATTGAACTTGAAAAATTGCAAACATCATAAAAAATCCTTCACAAAATGACCTATCATGTTCGAGGTTTCATGGCATTTAGGTCAAACCACCAATGTGATTGGTAGAATCAGGGCATAGTTTGTGATAATGTTCCCATATTGTGCATACATGTGCATCTTGGGATGGCTTACGATGTTGCAGGAGGAAGTTTTCCTTTTCGACGCACAAAAAAGCCAATTTCCATTTTTGAGGTGCCGAAATCGGGGTGTTCTGTGAAGCAACCACCAAATGAAAGTTTGGCATTGGTACCAACCCATTTTTCAAAAATACTAGACCACCTTATATGGACAATTTCCCAACCGGTGTATCTGGAACCTTTCCGTCCATCCCTCATGAAAAAGACAAATTCCTGCCAAATCGGTAGGAGGTTGCCCAGATTTGAACTACAAGTACATGATATAATGCTTGTGAATTAAAAAAAAATCATTTATAGGTTCACAACATGCTATTTCATCAGAGATCCAGTTCAAGTTCAGCCAGGCTCGGCCCTAGGCTAAGAAGCTTCATGCCCGCTGTTAGTCAATTAATTAGTACTAATCTAAAAAACAAAATTAAAGCCAACAACCGGGACTAAAGATATGATGAAATTTTAGTCCCGGTTGGAGGCACCAACCGGGACTAAATGTGGATGTGGCGACAACATGTCGACACTATGTCCTCAGTGGGTAGCACTAAGCCAGTAAATGACGACACTATTTTGGGTGGATGGCAGCACTATGCCAGGGGTGAGTGTGTCGACATTATGTCATCAGTGCCAGGGGTGGGTGGCAACACTATGCTGGTGGGTGGCAACACTATGTCCATAGAGGCACTCCATAATTTAATTTGGTAGCTCCCGACAAGTTCATGTTTCTGGTTTGCTTAAACAGTCGGTGATTAAAATGCTAGTTCGCCACTATATATATGTATGCCTTCATAGTTTTGGTTCTTATTTTTGTTGCAATGGATTTTGTGACGGCTGATAGAAGAAGAAGAAGAATATTTTGTTGCTCGACGGGGATATGTACATGATATAATGCTTGTGAATTTTTTTTAAATCATTTATAGGTCCACAACATGCTATTTCATCAGACATCCACTTCAAGTTCAGCGAGGCTTAGCCCCGGGCTAAGAAGCTTCATGCCTGCCGTTAGTCAATTAATTAGTACTAATCTAAAAAAGAAAATTAAAGCCAACAACCGGGACTAAAGATATGTTGAACTTTAAGTCCCGGTTGGAGGCACCAACAGGGACTAAATGTGGATGTGGCGACAACATGTCGACACTATGTCCTTAGTGGGCAGCACTAAGCCAGTAAATGACGACACTATTTTGGGTGGGTGGCAGCACTATGCCAGGATTGAGTCTATCGACATTATATCATCAGTGCCCGACACTATGTTGTGCTGCTTAATCTATAAATAGGTATGCATTCTTGTGAAGAACTGCAAGATGGTGTGTGAGACCAGGGACAGCACTACAGTGGAGCTTCTCGAAGATGTCTTAGGATCCCGTCCTCAGACATCTTCGAGGAGCTCGCCGTAGAGGCACTCTCTAATATGTGAAATTAGTTAGCTCCACCAGCATACTGATCTAGCTAGGGAAGATATAAACTGAAAGATGGTGTGCGAGAGCAGGGACACCACTACGACAGAGCTTCTCGAAGATGTCTTAGGATCCCGTCCTCAGACATCTTCGAGGAGCTCGCCATAGAGGCACTCCCTAATTTAATTTGGTATCTCCCCGACGTGTTCATGTTTCTGGTTTGCTTAAACGGTCGGTGATTAAAATGCTAGGGCGCCACTATATATATGTATGCCTTCATAGTTTTGGTTCTTATTTTTGTTGCAATGGATTTTGTGACGGTAGATAGAAGAAGAAGAATAATATTTTGTTGCTCGACGGGGATATGTACATGATATAATGCTTGTGAATTTTTAAAAAAATCATTTATAGGTTCACATCATGCTATTTCATCAGAGATCCACTTCATGTTCAGCGAGGCTTAGCCCCGGGCTAAGAAGCTTCATGCCCGCCGTTAGTAAATTAATTAGTACTAATCTAAAAAACAAAATTAAAGCCAACAATCGAGACTAAAGATATGATGAACCTTTAGTCCCGGTTGGAGGCACCAACCGGGACTAAATGTGCATGTGGCGACAACATGTTGACACTATGTCCTCAGTGGGCAGCACTATGCTAGTAAATGACAACACTACTTTGGGTGGGTGGCAGCACTATTCTAGGGGTGAGTGTGTCGATATTAGGTCATTAGTGCCAAGGGTGGGTGGCAACACTATGCGGGTGGGTGGCAGCACTATGTCTATAGAGGCACTCCCTAATTTAATTTGGTAGCTCCCTGACGTGTTCATGTTTCTGGTTTTCTTAAATGGTCGGTGATTAAAATGCTAGGGCACCACTATATATATGTATGTCTTCATACATCGCATAAAGCTTTCATACATCACATAAAGTTTCCATACATTACATAGATTTACATAGGTTTTAGGGTTTAGGGTATGAATCCTTCGTCGCGTATGTCGATCCCTTGCCTATGATCGCTTCTTAGGTCATAGCCATGGAGCATCTTCTTTGCTTGCTGGGATGCTTGGGTCAGTTTTCACGATGAAGGGCAGAATTTCATCAAACTTATCATAATCTGCTGACATGTCTGTCTTGTCCTCGACACCTGCGATGTTTCTTTTCCCTGAAAGAACTATGTGACGCCTGGGCTCATCGTCTAATGTATTCGTTTCCTTATTTTTTCTTTTTTCGGTCTAGAGGACATGTCCTTCACATAAAAAACCTGAGCCACATCATTGGCTAGGACGAATGGTTCGTCTCTGTAACCAATATTCTTGAGATCCACTGTTGTCATTCCGTACAGCTGGTCTACCTTTACCCCTTCTCCATTCATGTTGACCCAACTACATCGAAACAAAGGGACCATAAAAGTAGGTCCATAGTCAAGTTCCCATATCTCCTCTATGTAACCATAGTATGTGTCCTTTTTCCCATTCTCGCATGTTGCATCAAAGAGAACACCACTGTTTTGCTTGGTGCTCTTTTTATCTTGGGCAATCATGTAAAATGTATTCCCATTTATCTTGTACCCTTGGAAAGTCAATACAGTCATAGTTGGTGCCGCGGCCAACAAGTAGAGCTGATCTCCAATAGTGGTGTCATTCATGAGATGTAATTGCAACCAAGTGCCAAAAGTCTCCATGTGATTTTCTTTAATCTAGTATTCATCCTTCCCCGGGAACTTGGAGCATACAACATTCATGTGTTCCTCGATATACGGAGCCACGAAGGTAGAACTTTGTAGAACTGTGTAGTGTGCTTGATTCAAAGAATGCCCGTCCCTAAATATCATTGCCTTCTTTCCTAGCATGCCTTTTCCACTCAGTCTCCCCTCATACCGTGATTCAGGAACACCAATCGGCTTAAGGTCAGGAAGAAAGTCTACACAGAACCCAATGACCTCCTCTGTTCCATATCCCTTGGAGATGCTTCCTTCTAGCCTAGCACGGTTACGAACATATTTCTTTAAGACTCCCATGAACCTCTCGAAGGGGAACGTATTGTGCAGAAATACAGGATTGAGAATGGAAATCTCTTCGACTAGGTGAACTAAGGGATGCGTCATAATATGGAAGAAGGATGGGGAGAACACCAACTTAAAACTGACAAGACATTGGACCACATCCTTCTATAGCCTTTCCAGACTTTCTCGATCGATTACCTTTGAGATATTGCATTGAGGAATGCACATAGCTTCACAATGGCTAATCGAACATTTTCCGGTAGAAGCCCCCTCAATGCAACCGGAACCAACTGCATCATAATCACGTGGCAATCATGAGACTTCAGGTTCTGAAATTTTTTCTTTGCCATATTTATTATTCCCTTTATATTTGACGAGAAGCCAGCCGGGACCTTGATACTATAAAGGACTTCAAAAAAGATTTCCTTCTCTTCTTTGGTAAGAGCGTAGCTGCTTAAGTATTCATGTCCTTTATCAGTATGCTTGTTGTATGGGTCTTCGATACGTTGTTGGTCCTCCCGTGCTTCTGGTGTATCTTTTGTCTTGCCATACACGCCCAGGAAGCCTAGCAGATTCACGCAAAGATTCTTCGTCATGTGCATCACGAAGATTGATGAACGAACCTCTAGGTCTTTCCAATACTCAAGCTCCCAAAATATAGATTTCTTTTTCCACATGGCCGTGTATCTAGTAATGGGGTCTTTCGGAACAGATTGACCGCCAGAACCCTTTCCAAAGATTACTTCTAGGTCCTTCACCATACCTTTAGGGAGCTTAGGCTTCTTCCGGTAATCTGCCTCACTGTAACTACCTCGTTGAATTACGCTCTTAGTTACATGCCTGGATGAGCGAAAGTGGTTAAACAGTACGGTGGGGCCCAGGGCCACTCACGGTAGACCTTCCAGCCCTCCTAACCACTTTCAGAACACCGGGACAAGAACGAGCGGCGTAATCGGCAGGCGAAGGGATCAACTACATACACAAGTGAGTATGTATGCAAGCCACATACAACAGTTCTCAGAGCCACTCCATCTAAAAGAAATAGAAATATTGCAATGCCATACGGCAAGATTCAAATATCCTAGATAGATATAATATTTTAGGATAGCTCCTCATACATCAAACATCAAAGTATCAGGCGGAAGCGGAAAACAAGATCCGAGTACGGATAAGAAGCAAATCGGCATAAGATGCCACATAAATAAGCACATCCCGCCCACAGATCTCACGGATCCCTGTTCCCGGAATCTCTACACCGCGTGATCGTTGCCAACATCATTTGTCTCCTCTACCCAGTATCCATCTAGCGGGTACACCTGTTCATCTGAATCAAACAATTTATCGTGTGAGACCCTAGGGGTACTCAGCAAGTCTTTATGCCACTAAAGGGGACACAACCTGGGGTGACGCAATTGCAGCAAAAGGTAATAACTAACAAGTCTAAAGATACTCGCTAACCATCCGCCTAACCAATGATAGACGGATGTCCGTGAATTAAGAACAACAGTTATAACAGTATAATCAACAGATCCATCCTCCTCCTCGCTTACCAACGAGGAAGCGGACGAACAACCCCCCATCCGTTAGCAGTTTTATTAACCATTCCATGAGTATTGCACTATTTACTAATCAGGTATTTAGTCAATTTGAAGGCGGTACTTTAGTTAAACTTGTCTATGATCGAGAAACTGTGCTCCAAGTCGTCCATAACCGCGGACACGGCTTTCAGAAAGATTTACCCTGCAGGGGTGCACGAATAGCAACACACACTCGATCAACGTCGGAAAAACCAACTCAAAACCCAACGAGGCATTCACGACAAAGCAATCACAGGATTCATAAATATTCTAGGGGTCCACCCCATTAAGCTACCCGCTACGAAGCTAGCTGACTCCGAGACGGACTCAAGGTTTGCGCCAATGGCTGTAAACGACTAGGAACCCGAAAATGTGACTGGGCTTGTCGATACCACGAAAACACTCTGCAATTCTTAAACAGTATAGGTGCTCCTCGCACAATCTTAATTAAAACAGCAATGCATGGCATAAGTACAAGATAGTAACAAAACCCCAAACTACTTTGTGGCCCCAAGAAATAAGAATGAATCAAGCTCTGGCTCAGGAGGGTCCATAAGGCCTCCCGGATGTGGATAGTGCGAATAGTCAAGGAACTGGAATCAAGTACTCGGGGTCCTACGGGACACAAGTGAGCATGAAAAACCAAATAGCAGATATTGCTCACCGGTGCCTCTTTCATTAGTTATCCCATTACTACTCAGGTTAAGTTATTTAGGTACCTCGTTATCCATCAGACTCTCACATACCCTACACATGCTTTTCTACGACTCGCATGGCTCAAACAACTCCTGTAGTAATGGCTCATGGGATGGAGGAACAAGCTTCGGTGGGGTTTAAAAGTAAAGGCTATGCAGTACTTGGGATTCAATTTAATTCAATCGCGACTCAATGATGCAAGAATAAGATAGAGGCAATAGGTACTATATGTATGCAAGCATGTGGTAGTGCTTGCCTGGAAGCTCAGTTGAAGCGAGAGATAGATCTGGGTAGTACTCCGGTGATTCCTAGTAATTCTCGTGCTGGGCGTCTATTCGAAGAAGAACCAAACAAACAAGGGCCAACATAAATAAAGTGCACAAGCATATGAATTAAAATGCGACAAGCAAACAAGCATGCCATGATGAATGATGCACAATTTACATGGCATTAAAGTATCATGGCAAGGGTGAGGTGTGGTACAAGAATAAAGCATTTTATTAATTACTTAGCCAAGTTTTATTGTCATAAACAGTTCTGATTTTTAAACATGGCATGATGCATTCTGCAATTCAGAACAAGGAGTGCATAGATAGAACGGGCTCGTCGCGCTGATCGATTTAGACATATTATTTGTCAAATTTGGAGTTATGGAATTAAAGTTATGAATTTATTAAGAAAAGGGCATTTTATGGTAATTTTAATCATCTCGAAATTTTAAAGTGTTCAAACAATATTTTGAGTGGCATATTTGAATTCCTCATATTTTTCTGATCCAAAAACATATATTATATGTATTATTTGGATTTATAATTTACAAGTTATTTAAAATCTGGTTTGAATTTGAATTTAAACAATTTCTGGAAAAGTTTAATAAAACAGATAAACGGAAAAATACGTTTTGCACTCAGCCACACCTAGCCACAATCGCTGACGGTGGGCCAGCTGCTGACTGGGATACGTGCGCCCAGGAGGGGGTTTTCTCACCGCGGCGTTACCTAGCCATAGCGATTGACAGGTGGGACCAGCGGCTACGGGTCCACGGGCCAGCGGCTGAACCCGGAAAGGCTGACAGTGGGGTTGAGCTGGAGCACGGGTTAAGGTTACTAAAAACCGGGGTGCCTTTCTGTAAAAAGTACGCAGCAGCTGGCAGGTGGGGTCGGCTGGACCGCGGGTTGAGCGCGAGATAAAAAGGGGGGCTAAATGTAAAACGACCACAGCGCCCTGTAGATCTTCTCTGACGAAACTGTCGAGCTGACCGTACTCGACCGCGACGGAGCGCAGCGCGGGGGCTCGAACTGGGGACCTGGGCACGCGCGCGGAGGCCGTAGCCACTGCGGAAGATGGGGGTTGTTGTAAGGCGAGGGGTAGGCGGCTAGATGAGGCGTGGCGCGGCACAGAGGCGGCAGACGCCAGCGGCCGACGGCGCACCGAGAGCGTTCAGTGAAACGCTTTCCGCGGCTAGGGTTTAACGGCGAGGCGGAGGATGTCTAGGCGGGAGAGGGACGCACCGCGGGGTGGTTGACGGCGGTGGATCGGGGCGGGACGCAGCAGAGCATCGACGGAGCTGGCGGCCGGCGAGATTAGGTTTTCGGCGGCGTCGTGGTACTCTGGCAGAAGTGGGGCTTCTCCTCCTTGCTGGCGCGTCCAGGGTGAAGGAGGGGATCCTTCTCGGCCTCCTCGACCACCTCCACGTCGCGCACGCCGGCTGGAACGAGGAGTCCACGGTGGTGCTGGCGGTGATCGGCGGCCGGAGTTGGAGAAGGAGGGGAGAGGCAGGGCTCCGCGGTGGATCTGGCGATGGCCAGGAAGCGTGAGAAAGGAGGCAAAAGCGAGAGGGAGGAAGGAGAGGCCATGGGGCTCGGGGTAGAGATAAAGTGGCTTCGGCCACTTTTCCTCCTCCTCGGTCACGTGCTTGCCACGGGTAGCCAGGGCAGGGCAGGCAGGGTGCCTGGCAGGTGGGGACGGCGTGGCTGTGGGACCTGCTGGCAGGGAGGGAGAAAGGAAGAGGAAGAAGGAGAGGGGAGGCACGGGGGTAGCTAGCCTCGGCTAGGGTTAGGTTAGAGGGGAAGGCTCGGGTTAGGGCTGGGGTAGATGGGGTAGCTAGGGTGTGGGCCAGGGAGAGTAGGGTGGCCAGGTGGGGCCTTGCTGTCCGAGAGAGAGAGGGAGTGCTTCGACATGGAGATCATGGGGTTAGGGTTTAGGGTAACCCACATGAGCTTGAACATGAAGATGACAAGGTGACATGGTGGAGTTGGAGAGAGGAGAGGGAGAAGGAGAGGAGGACATGGTGTAGGATTTTGCATGATTAAAATCAAGCCTCACCAAGTGTGGTTATGACATGAAGGTAGGGATGGGAGAAAAGGTGGTGAGGGGAATGATCTCATATGTCCAAATATGGTACATGCACTTGTGATAGAAAAGGAGGAAGGAGGCTTGATGCACATGGCAAGATACCAGATCAAGGTGGAAAAGGCTTTAGAGAAAGGAGAGCTCAGTTAAGATGGTCTACTCAAAATCCAAATAAAAACCAAAGGAGAAGCACATGGTGGTGATGGTTGCATGGCCCATGCACAATATTAAATTCTATGATTTAATCTTGTAAAACCAAAGTTAATAGTCATGGCATTTATACATATACATTCCAATATATGGAAATAAAGCCATGCTAAAGGAAATAGAATTGGATCCACCCTAACCCTCATGAGCTAGATTAAATGCCAAAAGAAAATAAAAGCCCATGGGTAATTAGGATGGTGGAATTACAAGGTGGTGTCAAAGAAAGGTGATGGAGTTGAATAAAAGATATGCCCCCAACTGAACTTGGGCATCAAGCATTTATCAAGATCCAAATACAATATATCAAGAGGAAAATACAATTATTAATGCATGTGAGAGAAGAACCAAATCCAAAAGGGTTTTATATGATGCTCAAATGCAAGGTGGCATGATGACATGAGCGTGATATAATTATGATGCAACATTTATATATAGGAAGTAGCCAACATCTTACTAGACCAAGTAGCATTACAATTGTTAGACAATTGGGATGCTACTACTCCCCCCCACTAAACAGGAATCTCGCCCCGAGATTCTAGGAAGAAGAAGAAGACTCAAAGAGGGTAGGATACTTGGCACGGAGCTCATCTTCACGTTCCCAAGTGGCTTCATCAACGGAATGGTGTGACCACTGCACCTTGGAAAACTTGATGGACTTGTTGCGAGTCCTTCTTTCTGCGACTTCTAGAATATTTATGGGGTGTTCTTGATAAGACAGATCTTCTTGGAGATTGATGAGTTCATGGTCCACGGTCCTGCCGGGATCCTTGAAGCACTTCTTGAGTTGAGAGATGTGGAAAACATCATGAACTTTGAGTTGTTCAGGGAGCTCAAGAGCATAAGCAACTTCTCCTCTTCTTCCACGAATTTTGAATGGACCGATGTATCTAGGAGCCAGCTTTCCTTTGATACCAAAGCGGTGCGTGCCTCTCATGGGAGTGACACGAAGGTAATCGAGATCACCAGGAACATACTCCATGTCCGTGTGCTTTCTGTCATAATTGCTCTTCTGGCGACTTTGAGCAATCTTCAGATTTTCAAGAATGATGTGAATTTTCTCCTCCTCTTGAGTTACAATGTCGGGGCCAAACAATATTCTTTCACCTGTGCCCGACAAACCAATCGGAGTTCTGCATTTGCGACCATAGAGAGCCTCAAATGGTGCCATCTTTAGAATTTTCTGGAAGCTGTTGTTGTAAGAGAATTCAGCATAAGGAAGACATTCTTCCCACTTCATGCCAAAAGAGATAACGCAAGCACGGAGCATATCTTCTAGAATCTGATTGATCCTTTCGACTTGTCCTTGCGACTGAGGGTGGTAAGCTGTGCTGAAGTTCAATTTTGTTCCCAAAGCATTTTGGAAACTTCCCCAGATCTTGGAAGTGAAGATGCTTCCACGGTCTGAACTGATCTCAAGAGGAACTCCATACAAAGAGACAATTCTGTTGATATAGAGCTCCGCCAACTGAATTGCATAAATTGTTTCCTTGACTAGAAAGAAATGAGCTACTTTAGAAAGCCTGTCGATGAAAAGAAAGATTGCATTGTTGCCCTTCTGCGACCTTGGAAAACCAGTGATGAAGTCCATCTCTACTTTCTCCCATTTCCATTTCGGAGGCTTCAATGGCTGTAGAAGACCGGAAGGTTTCTAATGGACAGCTTTAACTCTGCGACAGACATCACACTCCGAGACATACTTGGCACAATATCGTTTCAAACCAGGCCACCAATATTGTGTTTTCAAGTCCATGTACATCTTAGTGCTGCCAGGGTGGATAGAAAGAACAGAATCATGCGCCTCCTTGAGAACTTGCTCTCTTAAACCCGGGTAGTTCGGAACAAACATCCGGTGTTCGAAGAAAAGAGTGCCTTGGTCGTCTACGTGGAAAGACTCATACTTCGGAAGCTGAATGTTGGAGATGCTCTTTTTAGTGTAAGGATCACCAAGTTGAATGGAACGGACCTTTTCTTCCAAGAGAGGTGTTGCTAGAAGGTTCAGAAGATACCCTTGATCCACAATTTCAAGGTTGAGCTTGCGGAACTCCTCGCACAAGAGAGGCTGTTGTTCTTCCACCATGAGGTTGTTGACATAAGCTTTTCAGCTGAGAGCATCGGCCATGACATTAGCTTTGCCCGGAGTGTAGTTGATGGTCAAATCGAAATCATTGATTGTCTCAATCCACCTTCTCTGACGAAGGTTGAGATCAGGCTGTGTGAAGATATACTTCAGACTCTTGTGATCAGAAAAGATCTCGCAACGGTTGCCAAGCAAGTAATGCCTCCATACATTCAAAGCAAAAACAACTGCTGCGATTTCGAGGTCATGTGTAGGATAGTTGATCTCATGCGTCTTCAACTGTCGAGAGGTATAAGCAACAGTTGTTTTTCTTGCATAAAGACCGCACCCAATCCTTGCAATGAGGCATCACAGAATATCTGGAAAGGCTTTGATGTATCTGGAGGAACCAAGACTGGTGTGGAAGTGAGCTTCTCTTTGAGTGTTTCAAAGCTTGCTTGACATGCAGGAGTCCAAAGGTATTTCTTGCCTTTCTTAAGGAGATCGGTAAGAGGCTTCGAAATCTTTGAGAAGTTTTGAACGAAGCGACGGCAGTAACTGGCCAAACCAAGGAAACTCCGGACTTCTTTGACATTTATGGGTGGAAGCCAGTCCATAATTGTCTTAATAGTTTCTGGGTTGACGGCAATGCCCTTGGCAGAGATGACGTGACCAAGGTATGTGACTTGAGGCAGCCAAAACTCACACTTCGAGAACTTTGCATACAGGCGGTTCTCATGAAGTTTGTTTAGGACACACCGAAGGTGTTCTTCATGTTCTTCCTTTGACTTACAATAGACTAGAATGTCATCCAGTGTAACTACCTCGGTGAATTACGCTCTTAGTTACATGCCTGGATGAACGAAAGTGGTTAAAATAGTACGGTGGGGCCCAGGGGCACTGACGGTAGACCTTTCGGCCGTCCTAACCACTTTCAGAACATCGGGCCAAGAACGAGCGGCGTAATCGGCAGGAGAAGGGATCAACTACATACATAAATGAGTATGTATGCAAGCCACATACAACAGTCCTCAGAGCCATTCCATCTAAAAGAAATAGAAATATCGCAACGCCATACAGCAAGATTCAAATATCCTAGATAGAGATAATAATTTAGGATAGCTCCTCATACAACACACATCAGAGTATCAGGCGGAAGCGGAAAACAAGATCCGAGTACGAATAAGAAGCAGATTAGCATAAGATGCCACATAAATAAACACATCCCGCCCACAGATCTCACGGATCCCCGTTCCCGGAATGTCTACACCGAATGATCGTTGCCAACATCATCTGTCTCCTCCACCCAGTATCCATCTTGCGAATACACCTGTTCATCTGAATCAAACAATTTATCGTGTGAGACCCTAGGGGTACTCAGCAAGTCTTTATGCCACTAAAGGGGACACAACCTGGGGTGACGCAACTGCAGCAGAAGGTAATATCTAACAAGTCTATAGATACTCGCTAACCATCTGCCTAACCAATGATAGACGGATGTCTGTTAATCAAGAACAATAGTTATAACAGTATAATTAACAGATCCATCCTCCTCCTCGCTTACCAACGAGGAAGCAGACGAACAACCCCCCATCGTTAGCAGTTTTATTAACCATTCCATGAGTATTGCACTATTTACTAATCAGGTATTTAGTCAATTTGAAGGCGGTACTTTAGTTAAACTTGTCTATGATCGAGAAACTGTGCTCCAAGTCGTCCATAACCGCGGACACGGCTTTCAGAAAGATTTACCCTGCAGGGGTGCACGAATAGCAATGCACACTCGATCAACGTTGGAAAAACCAACTCAAAACCCAACGAGGCATTCACGACAAAGCAATCACAGGATTCATAAATATTTTAGGGGGCCACCCCATTAAGCTACCCGCGACGAAGCTAGCTGACTCCGAGACGGACTCAAGGTTTGTGTTGACGGCGGTAAATGACTGGGAACCCGAAAATGTGACTGGGCTTGTCGATACAGCGAAAACGTGTCACGATCCAAAACAGTACAGGTGCTCCTCGCACAATCTTAAATAAAGCAGTAACATGGCATAAGTACAGGATAGTAATAAAGCCCCAAACTAATTGTGGCCCCAAGAAATAAGAATGAATCAAGCTCTGGCTCAGGAGGGTCCATAAGGACTCCCGGATGTGGATAGTGCGAATAGTCAAGGAACAGGAATCAAGTACTCGGGGTCCTACGAGACACAAGTGAGCACGAAAAACCAAATAGCAGATATTGCTCACCGGTGCCTCTTTCATTAGTTATCCCATTACTACTCAGGTTAAGTTGTTTAGGTACCTCGTTATCCATCAGACACTCACGTACCCTACACATGCTTTTCTACGACTCGCATGGCTCAAACAACTCCTGTAGTAATGGCTCATGGGATGGAGGAACAAGCTTCGGTGGGGTTTAAAAGTAAAGACTATGCAGTACTTGGGATTCAATTTAATGCAATCGGGACTCAATGATGCAAGAATAAGATAGAGGCAATAGGTACTATATGTATGCAAGCATGTGGTAGTGCTTGCCTGGCAGCTCAGTTGAAGCGGGAGATGGATCTGGGTAGTACTCCTGTGATTCCTGGTAATTCTCCTGCTGGGCGTCTATTCGAAGAAGAACCAAACAAACAAGGGCCAACATAAATAAAGTGCACAAGCATATGAAGTAAAATGCGACAAGCAAACAAGCATGCCATGATGAATGATGCACAATTTACATGGCATTAAAGTAGCATGGCATGGTGAGGTGTGGGGTACAAGAATAAAGCATTTTATTATATATTTAGTCAAATTTTATTGCCTTAAACAGTTCAGATTTTTAAAAATGACATGATGCACGCTTCAATTCAGAACAAGGACTGCACAGATAGAACGGGCTCGTCGCGCTGATCGGTTTAGACATATTATTTGTCAAATTTGGAGTTGTAGAATTAAAGTTATTAATTTAATAGGAAAAAAGGCATTTTATTGTAATTTTAATCATCTCGAAATTTTAAAGTGTTCAAACATTATTTTGAATGGCATATTTCAATTCCTCACATTTTTCTGATTCAAAAACATATATCATTTGTATTATTTGGATTTGCATTTTAAAAGTTATTTAAAATCTGATTTGAATTTGAATTTAAACATTTTGAATTTGTTTTATTAAAACAGATAAATGGGAAAAACTTTTATTACCCAGCCCTTCTCCAGCCCCAGATGCTGACGGGTGGGGCCGGTCTGACTGGCGACGCAGTGCGTGGAAAACCTTTTCTCACCGCGGCCTTACCTAGCTACAGCGAATGGAAGGCGGGACCAGCGGTTACGGGCCCACGTGCCAGTGGGTGAGCCCGCAGAGGCTGACAGGTGGGGATCGTGCTGGCGCGCGAGTTGAGCCGTTTAAAACACAGGCTCCTTTTTGTAAAATGCAACGGGAGGCTGACTGGTGGGGCTGGGCGTACCGCGGGTTGAGGCGGCAAAAGACGCAGGGGGGTATTTGCAAAATGGGCCGCGCACTGTGGATCTTCCTCTCGGTCTGACAATCAGATCCGCACGCGGTAGTGGCTGTGAGTAGCGGGGGATCGAACTGAGGATCTGGGCGTGCCCTAGGGGTGGTAGCCACTGCGGTAGCTTGGGTTTGGTGTTAGGTGGGGGCTAGATGGCCAAATGAGGATCTGCGCGGCGCGGGGCGTGCAGACAACAGCGACCGACGGCGCGCCGAGGGCGTTCGGTGAAACGCCCGGCGAGGCAGAGGGGCTACGGCGAGGCGGAGGATGTCTAGGCGGTAGAGGGGCTTACCGCGGGGTGGCTGACGGCGGCGGATCGGCTTGGGGCGCAGCAGGGCGGCGACGAGGCTGGCGGCCAGCGCGACTAGGGTTTCGGCGACGTCGCGGTACTGTGGCGGACGTGGGACCTTTTCTCCTCGCTGGCACGTCCAGGGTGAAGCAGGGGAGCCTTCTCATTCTTCTCGACAACTTCCACGTGGTGCTCGCCGGCCGGAACGAAGGAACGCCGGTGGTACTGGCGGTGACCGGCGAGGGAGAAGACGACGTCGAGGGAGAGGAAGGAGGTGAGAGGCAGGGCTGTGGGGTGGATCTAGCGAAGCCAGGAGACGTGAGGGGTTGGGTAAAGAGGGAGAGAGGGAGAGGGTTGCCGTGGGGCTTGGGAAGGGAAAGGTGGCTTCGGGCACCTTTTGTTTCTCCACCCTCACGTGCTTGACGTGGGAGGCCAAGGCAGGGAGAGGGGCTGCAGGTGGGGCCGAGGAAGAGAGGAGAGGAAGGTGGGGCCTTGTGGCAGCGAGAGAAGAAAGAGAGGCCGAGAGAGAGAGAGAGGGGGAGACTCGGGTTAGTTAGGTGTGGTCTCGGGTTAGGGTTTGTTAGGGTTGGGGTAGGTGGTTAGCTGAGGTGTGGGGCCAGGGAGAGAGGGTGGCTAGGTGGGTCCAGCATGGTAGAGAGAGGGAGAGGTGAGAGAGGTGTGGTGGGGGTTAGGGTTTAAAGTAAAACTAGGGTTAGAGGGAAATAGAGAGAGAAAGCTAGGTTAGGTTTTGATTAGGTTTTTAGGTTTTAAAACTTGTTTATAAGATCAAACCAAGAGAAAAAGTGAGGGCTTGAATTAGCATAAGATGAGGTGAAGGAGCATCCAAGTAAAAGAGGAAGACAAAGGTTTATGGGAAAAATGCCTTATTTGAATCATGCATGAAGGGGAGAATGGTGTTGATGAGTACATGGGAATGGTGGAGAGAGGTGGAGATGATCCCACAAAGAAAGAACCACTAAAAGCAAGAGAAAAACAAATGAGCTAAAGGTGGTGGTACTCTTGCATGGCCCATGCAAAATAATTAATGACATGTTTTATTCTTGTGTATAATATTAACATGGCATTATTCTTATGCATTCCCAAAAAGTGGAATAAAGGCCAAGCAAAAGAAATTATAGTTGAATCCATTCCATCCCACATGAGCTAGAATAATACCAAAAGAAAATTAAAAGCCCATGGGTAAATGGAATGGTGGAATTATATGGTGGTGAAAAGAAAGGTGATGGAGTTGAATAAAAGATATGCCCCCAACTCAACTTGGGCATTTAAACAATATATCAATAACCAAATACAATATCAAGAGGCAAATACAATTAATAATGCATATGAGAGAAGAACCAAAAGAAAAGGGTTTTATATGATGCTCATATGCAAGGTGGCATGATGACACGAGCATGATATAATTATGATGCAACAATTGTATATAGGAAGTAGCCAACATCTTACTAGACCAAGTAGCATTACAATTGTTAGACAATTGGGATGCTACTACTCCCCCCCACTAAACAGGAATCTCGCCCCGAGATTCTAGGAAGAAGAAGAAGACTCAAAGAGGGTAGGATACTTGGCACGGAGCTCATCTTCACGTTCCCAAGTGGCTTCATCAACGGAATGGTGTGACCACTGCACCTTGGAAAACTTGATGGACTTGTTGCGAGTCCTTCTTTCTGCGACTTCTAGAATTTTTATGGGGTGTTCTTGATAAGACAGATCTTTTTGGAGATTGATGAGTTCATGGTCCACGGTCCTGCCGGGATCCTTGAAGCACTTCTTGAGTTGAGAGATGTGGAAAACATCATGAACTTTGTGTTGTTCAGGGAGCTCAAGAGCATAAGCAACTTCTCCTCTTCTTCCACGAATTTTGAATGGACCGATGTATCTAGGAGCCAGCTTTCCTTTGATACCAAAGCGGTGCGTGCCTCTCATGGGAGTGACACGAAGGTAATCGAGATCACCAGGAACATACTCCATGTCCGTGTGCTTTCTGTCATAATTGCTCTTCTGGCGACTTTGAGCAATCTTCAGATTTTCAAGAATGATGTGAATTTTCTCCTCCTCTTGAGTTACAATGTCGGGGCCAAACAATATTCTTTCACCTGCGCCCGACAAACCAATCGGAGTTCTGCATTTGCGACCATAGAGAGCCTCAAATGGTGCCATCTTTAGAATTTTCTGGAAGCTGTTGTTGTAAGAGAATTCAGCATAAGGAAGACATTCTTCCCACTTCATGCCGAAAGAGATAACGCAAGCACGGAGCATATCTTCTAGAATCTGATTGATCCTTTCGACTTGTCCTTGCGACTGAGGGTGGTAAGCTGTGCTGAAGTTCAATTTTGTTCCCAAAGCATTTTGGAAACTTCCCCAGATCTTGGAAGTGAAGATGCTTCCACGGTCTTAACTGATCTCAAGAGGAACTCCATACAAAGAGACAATTCTGTTGATATAGAGCTCCGCCAACTGAATTGCATAAATTGTTTCCTTGACTAGAAAGAAATGAGCTACTTTAGAAAGCCTGTCAATGAAAAGAAAGATTGCATTGTTGCCCTTCTGCGACCTTGGAAAACCAGTGATGAAGTCCATCTCTACTTTCTCCCATTTCCATTTCGGAGGCTTCAATGGCTGTAGAAGACCGGAAGGTTTCTAATGGACAGCTTTAACTCTGCGACAGACATCACACTCCGAGACATACTTGGCACAATATCGTTTCAAACCAGGCCACCAATATTGTGTTTTCAAGTCCATGTACATCTTAGTGCTGCCAGGGTGGATAGAAAGAACAGAATCATGCGCCTCCTTGAGAACTTGCTCTCTTAAACCCGGGTAGTTCGGAACAAACATCCGGTGTTCGAAGAAAAGAGTGCCTTGGTCGTCTACGTGGAAAGACTCATACTTCGGAAGCTGAATGTTGGAGATGATCTTTTTAGTGTAAGGATCACCAAGTTGAATGGAACGGACCTTTTCTTCCAAGAGAGGTGTTGCTAGAAGGTTCAGAAGATACCCTTGATCCACAATTTCAAGGATGAGCTTGCGGAACTCCTCGCACAAGAGAGGCTGTTGTTCTTCCACCATGAGGTTGTTGACATAAGCTTTTCAGCTGAGAGCATCGGCCATGACATTAGCTTTGCCCGGAGTGTAGTTGATGGTCAAATCGAAATCATTGATTGTCTCAATCCACCTTCTCTGACGAAAGTTGAGATCAGGCTGTGTGAAGATATACTTCAGACTCTTGTGATCAGAAAAGATCTCGCAACGGTTGCCAAGCAAGTAATGCCTCCATACATTCAAAGCAAAAACAACTGCTGCGATTTCGAGGTCATGTGTAGGATAGTTGATCTCATGCGTCTTCAACTGTCGAGAGGCATAAGCAACAATTGTTTTTCTTGCATAAGGACCGCACCCAATCCTTGCAATGAGGCATCACAGAATATCTTGAAAGGCTTTGATGTATCTGGAGGAACCAAGACTGGTGTGGAAGTGAGCTTCTCTTTGAGTGTTTCAAAGCTTGCTTGACATGCAGGAGTCCAAAGGTATTTCTTGCCTTTCTTAAGGAGATCGGTAAGAGGCTTCGAAATCTTCGAGAAGTTTTGAACGAAGCGACGGCAGTAACTGGCCAAACCAAGGAAACTCCGGACTTCTTTGACATTTATGGGTGGAAGCCAGTCCATAATTGTCTTAATAGTTTCTGGGTTGACGGCAATGCCCTTGGCAGAGATGACGTGACCAAGGTATGTGACTTGAGGCAGCCAAAACTCACACTTCGAGAACTTTGCATACAGGCGGTTCTCATGAAGTTTGTTTAGGACACACCGAAGGTGTTCTTCATGTTCTTCCTTTGACTTACAATAGACTAGAATGTCATCCAGTGTAACTACCTCGGTGAATTACGCTCTTAGTTACATGCCTGGATGAACGAAAGTGGTTAAAATAGTACGGTGGGGCCCAGGGGCACTGACGGTAGACCTTTCGGCCGTCCTAACCACTTTCAGAACATCGGGCCAAGAACGAGCGGCGTAATCGGCAGGAGAAGGGATCAACTACATACATAAATGAGTATGTATGCAAGCCACATACAACAGTCCTCAGAGCCATTCCATCTAAAAGAAATAGAAATATCGCAACGCCATACAGCAAGATTCAAATATCCTAGATAGAGATAATAATTTAGGATAGCTCCTCATACAACACACATCAGAGTATCAGGCGGAAGCAGAAAACAAGATCCGAGTACGAATAAGAAGCAGATTGGCATAAGATGCCACATAAATAAACACATCCCGCCCACAGATCTCACGGATCCCCGTTCCCGGAATGTCTACACCGAATGATCGTTGCCAACATCATCTGTCTCCTCCACCCAGTATCCATCTTGCGAATACACCTGTTCATCTGAATCAAACAATTTATCGTGTGAGACCCTAGGGGTACTCAGCAAGTCTTTATGCCACTAAAGGGGACACAACCTGGGGTGACGCAACTGCAGCAGAAGGTAATATCTAACAAGTCTATAGATACTCGCTAACCATCTGCCTAACCAATGATAGACGGATGTCCGTTAATCAAGAACAATAGTTATAACAGTATAATTAACAGATCCATCCTCCTCCTCGCTTACCAACGAGGAAGCGGACGAACAACCCCCCATCCGTTAGCAGTTTTATTAACCATTCCATGAGTATTGCACTATTTACTAATCAGGTATTTAGTCAATTTGAAGGCGGTACTTTAGTTAAACTTGTCTATGATCGAGAAACTGTGCTCCAAGTCGTCCATAACCGCGGACACGGCTTTCAGAAAGATTTACCCTGCAGGGGTGCACGAATAGCAACGCACACTCGATAAACGTTGGAAAAACCAACTCAAAACCCAACGAGGCATTCACGACAAAGCAATCACAGGATTCATAAATATTTTAGGGGGCCACCCCATTAAGCTACCCGCGACGAAGCTAGCTGACTCCGAGACGGACTCAAGGTTTGTGTTGACGGCGGTAAATGATTGGGAACCCGAAAATGTGACTGGGCTTGTCGATACAGCGAAAACGTGTCACGCTCCAAAACAGTACAGGTGCTCCTCGCACAATCTTAAATAAAGCAGTAACATGGCATAAGTACAGGATAGTAATAAAGCCCCAAACTAATTGTGGCCCCAAGAAATAAGAATGAATCAAGCTCTGGCTCAGGAGGGTCCATAAGGACTCCCGGATGTGGATAGTGCGAATAGTCAAGGAACAGGAATCAAGTACTCGGGGTCCTACGGGACACAAGTGAGCACGAAAAACCAAATAGCAGATATTGCTCACCGGTGCCTCTTTCATTAGTTATCCCATTACTCCTCAGGTTAAGTTGTTTAGGTACCTCGTTATCCATCAGACACTCACGTACCCTACACATGCTTTTCTACGACTCGCATGGCTCAAACAACTCCTGTAGTAATGGCTCATGGGATGGAGGAACAAGCTTCGGTGGGGTTTAAAAGTAAAGACTATGCAGTACTTGGGATTCAATTTAATGCAATCGGGACTCAATGATGCAAGAATAAGATAGAGGCAATAGGTACTATATGTATGCAAGCATGTGGTAGTGCTTGCCTGGCAGCTCAGTTGAAGCGGGAGATGGATCTGGGTAGTACTCCTGTGATTCCTGGTAATTCTCCTGCTGGGCGTCTATTCGAAGAAGAACCAAACAAACAAGGGCCAACATAAATAAAGTGCACAAGCATATGAAGTAAAATGCGACAAGCAAACAAGCATGCCATGATGAATGATGCACAATTTACATGGCATTAAAGTAGCATGGCATGGTGAGGTGTGGGGTACAAGAATAAAGCATTTTATTATATATTTAGTCAAATTTTATTGCCGTAAACAGTTCAGATTTTTAAAAATGACATGATGCATGCTTCAATTCAGAACAAGGACTGCACAGATAGAACAGGCTCGTCGCGCTGATCGTTTTAGACATATTATTTGTCAAATTTGGAGTTGTAGAATTAAAGTTATTAATTTAATAGGAAAAAAGGCATTTTATTGTAATTTTAATCATCTCGTAATTTTAAAGTGTTCAAACATTATTTTGAATGGCATATTTCAATTCCTCACATTTTTCTGATTCAAAAACATATATCATTTGTATTATTTGGATTTGCATTTTAAAAGTTATTTAAAATCTGATTTGAATTTGAATTTAAACATTTTGAATTTGTTTTATTAAAACAGATAAATGGGAAAAACTTTTATTACCCAGCCCTTCTCTAGCCCCAGATGCTGACGGGTGGCGCTGGTCTGACTGGCGACGCAGTGCGTGGAAAACCTTTTCTCACCGCGGCCTTACCTAGCCACAGCGAATGGAAGGCGGGACCAGCGGCTACAGGCCCACGTGCCAGTGGGTGAGCCCGCAGAGGCTGACAGGTGGGGATCGTGCTGGCGCGCGAGTTGAGCCGTTTAAAACGCAGGCGCCTTTTTGTAAAATGCAACGGGAGGCTGACTGGTGGGGCTGGGCGTACCGCGGGTTGAGGCGGCAAAAGACGCAGGGGGGGTATTTGCAAAATGGGCCGCGCACTGTGGATCTTCCTCTCGGTCTGACAATCAGATCCGCACGCGGCAGTGGCTGTGAGTAGCGGGGGATCGAACTGAGGATCTAGGCGTGCCCTGGGGGGTGGTAGCCACTGCGGTAGCTTGGGTTTGGTGTTAGGTGGGGGCTAGATGCCAAATGAGGCTCTGCGCGGCGCGGGGCGTGCAGACAACAGCGACCGACGGCGCGCCGAGGGCGTTCGGTGAAACGCCCAGCGAGGCAGAGGGGCTACGGCGAGGCGGAGGATGTCTAGGCGGTAGAGGGGCTTACCGCGGGGTGGCTGACGGCGGCGGATCGGCTTGGGGCGCAGCAGGGCGGCGACGAGGCTGGCGGCCAGCGCGACTAGGGTTTCGGCAACGTCGCGGTACTGTGGCGGACGTGGGACCTTTTCTCCTCGCTGGCGCGTCCAGGGTGAAGCAGGGGAGCCTTCTCATTCTTCTCGACAACTTCCACGTGGTGCTCGCCGGCCGGAACGAAGGAACGCCGGTAGTACTGGCGGTGACCGGCGAGGGAGAAGACGACGTCGAGGGAGAGGAAGGAGGTGAGAGGCAGGGCTGTGGGGTGGATCTGGCGAAGCCAGGAGACGTGAGGGGTTGGGTAAAGAGGGAGAGAGGGAGAGGGTTGTCGTGGGGCTTGGGAAGGGAAAGGTGGCTTCGGCCTCCTTTTGTTTCTCCATCCTCACGTGCTTGACGTGGGAGGCCAAGGCAGGGAGAGGGGCTGCAGGTGGGGCCGAGGAAGAGAGGAGGGGAAGGTGGGGCCTTGTGGCAGCGAGAGAAGAAAGAGAGGCCGAGAGAGAGAGAGGGGGAGACTCGGGTTAGTTAGGTGTGGTCTCGGGTTAGGGTTTGTTAGGGTTGGGGTAGGTGGTTAGCTGAGGTGTGGGGCCAGGGAGAGAGGGTGGCTAGGTGGGTCCAGCATGGTAGAGAGAGGGAGAGGTGAGAGAGGTGTGGTGGGGGTTAGGGTTTAAAGTAAAACTAGGGTTAGAGGGAAATAGAGAGAGAAAGCTAGGTTAGGTTTTGATTAGGTTTTTAGGTTTTAAAACTTGTTTATAAGATCAAACCAAGAGAAAAAGTGAGGGCTTGAATTAGCATAAGATGAGGTGAAGGAGCATCCAAGTAAAAGAGGAAGACAAAGGTTTATGGGAAAAATGCCTTATTTGAATCATGCATGAAGGGGAGAATGGTGTTGATGAGTACATGGGAATGGTGGAGAGAGGTGGAGATGATCCCACAAAGAAAGAACCACTAAAAGCAAGAGAAAAACAAATGAGCTAAAGGTGGTGGTACTCTTGCATGGACCATGCAAAATAATTAATGACATGTTTTATTCTTGTGTATAATATTAACATGGCATTATTCTTATGCATTCCCAAAAAGTGGAATAAAGGCCAAGCAAAAGAAATTATAGTTGAATCCATTCCATCCCACATGAGCTAGAATAATACCAAAAGAAAATTAAAAGCCCATGGGTAAATGGAATGGTGGAATTATATGGTGGTGAAAAGAAAGGTGATGGAGTTGAATAAAAGATATGCCCCCAACTCAACTTGGGCATTTAAACAATATATCAATAACCAAATACAATATCAAGAGGCAAATACAATTAATAATGCATATGAGAGAAGAACCAAAAGAAAAGGGTTTTATATGATGCTCATATGCAAGGTGGCATGATGACACGAGCATGATATAATTATGATGCAACAATTGTATATAGGAAGTAGCCAACATCTTACTAGACCAAGTAGCATTACAATTGTTAGACAATTGGGATGCTACTACTCCCCCCCACTAAACAGGAATCTCGCCCCGAGATTCTAGGAAGAAGAAGAAGACTCAAAGAGGGTAAGATACTTGGCACGGAGCTCATCTTCACGTTCCCAAGTGGCTTCATCAACGGAATGGTGTGACCACTGCACCTTGCAAAACTTGATGGACTTGTTGTGAGTCATTCTTTCTGCGACTTCTAGAATTTTTATGGGGTGTTCTTGATAAGACAGATCTTCTTGGAGATTGATGAGTTCATGGTCCACAGTCCTGCCGGGATCCTTGAAGCACTTCTTGAGTTGAGAGATGTGGAAAACATCATGAACTTTGAGTTGTTCAGGGAGCTCAAGAGCATAAGCAACTTCTCCTCTTCTTCCACGAATTTTGAATGGACCGATGTATCTAGGAGCCAGCTTTCCTTTGATACCAAAGCGGTGCGTGCCTCTCATGGGAGTGACACGAAGGTAATCGAGATCACCAGGAACATACTCCATGTCCGTGTGCTTTCTGTCATAATTGCTCTTCTGGCGACTTTGAGCAATCTTCAGATTTTCAAGAATGATGTGAATTTTCTCCTCCTCTTGAGTTACAATGTTGGGGCCAAACAATATTCTTTCACCTGCGCCCGACAAACCAATCGGAGTTCTGCATTTGCGACCATAGAGAGCCTCAAATGGTGCCATCTTTAGAATTTTCTGGAAGCTGTTGTTGTAAGAGAATTCAGCATAAGGAAGACATTCTTCCCTCTTCATGCCGAAAGAGATAACACAAGCACAGAGCATATCTTCTAGAATCTGATTGATCCTTCCAACTTGTCCTTGCGACTGAGGGTGGTAAGCTGTGCTGAAGTTCAATTTTGTTCCCAAAGCATTTTGGAAACTTCCCCAGATCTTGGAAGTGAAGATGCTTCCACGGTCTGAACTGATCTCAAGAGGAACTCCATACAAAGAGACAATTCTGTTGATATAGAGCTCCGCCAACTGAATTGCATAAATTGTTTCCTTGACTAGAAAGAAATGAGCTACTTTAGAAAGCCTGTCAATGAAAAGAAAGATTGCATTGTTGCCCTTCTGCGACCTTGGAAAACCAGTGATGAAGTCCATCTCTACTTTCTCCCATTTCCATTTCGGAGGCTTCAATGGCTGTAGAAGACCGGAAGGTTTCTAATGGACAGCTTTAACTCTGCGACAGACATCACACTCCGAGACATACTTGGCACAATATCGTTTCAAACCAGGCCACCAATATTGTGTTTTCAAGTCCATGTACATCTTAGTGCTGCCAGGGTGGATAGAAAGAACAGAATCATGCGCCTCCTTGAGAACTTGCTCTCTTAAACCCGGGTAGTTCGGAACAAACATCCGGTGTTCGAAGAAAAGAGTGCCTTGGTCGTCTACATGGAAAGACTCATACTTCGGAAGCTGAATGTTGGAGATGTTCTTTTTAGTGTAAGGATCACCAAGTTGAATGGAACGGACCTTTTCTTCCAAGAGAGGTGTTGCTAGAAGGTTCAGAAGATACCCTTGATCCACAATTTCAAGGATGAGCTTGCGGAACTCCTCGCACAAGAGAGGCTGTTGTTCTTCCACCATGAGGTTGTTGACATAAGCTTTTCAGCTGAGAGCATCGGCCATGACATTAGCTTTGCCCAGAGTGTAGTTGATGGTCAAATCGAAATCATTGATTGTCTCAATCCACCTTCTCTGACGAAAGTTGAGATCAGGCTGCGTGAAGATATACTTCAGACTCTTGTGATCAGAAAAGATCTCGCAACGGTTGCCAAGCAAGTAATGCCTCCATACATTCAAAGCAAAAACAACTGCTGCGATTTCGAGGTCATGTGTAGGATAGTTGATCTCATGCGTCTTCAACTGTCGAGAGGCATAAGCAACAATTGTTTTTCTTGCATAAGGACCGCACCCAATCCTTGCAATGAGGCATCACAGAATATCTTGAAAGGCTTTGATGTATCTGGAGGAACCAAGACTGGTGTGGAAGTGAGCTTCTCTTTGAGTGTTTCAAAGCTTGCTTGACATGCAGGAGTCCAAAGGTATTTCTTGCCTTTCTTGAGGAGATCGGTAAGAGGCTTCGCAATCTTCGAGAACTTTTGAACGAAGCGACGACAGTAACTGGCCAAACCAAGGAACTGGCTCAACCCTCTAGGGGTGGCCTGTCACATATATTTATAAGCGGTATCAGAGATACGTTACAATAGACACATACATGTACACGTTACAGTAGACACATACATGTACAGGTACAATATATACAGTCTAACATTATCCAATAGTAGCTAGACAGTGGCCTCCCGATCTGCAGGTTGTTGGCCTTCGATCTGCATGTCGTCGCCCACCGATCGGCTCCGTCTGGTGAGAAGCTTTCAAGTACAACACGTCTTGTGGACGGCATGCGACCAACGCGTGCCTGCATAGCTGGGCTAGATTAATGTTGCTTGTTCCACCAAGGCGAAGCAGATGCATGCGGTGCCTGCTGCCTGGACTAAGCAGGAGCATGTGGAGAATATTGGCTGGATGCCAGCGTGCCACGACCCCTAGTTCTGCCTGCTGAATGGCAAACACAAGGGGTATTGAGTGCACCGTTGCTGAGCCAGTCCACAGTGGTTTGGTGCCTATATCGGGTGTGGCACCACGGCCAAGGATTGCTATGGGTTGAGCTGACATGAAGTCTCATTTTTAAATGCACCATTGGCACGTCGACCATGGCAACGTCGCCTCAATTAGTCTGGTGCTGGCAAAAGGTGAGGTCTACCATGGCAGTTATGCTTGGAAAGCCAGACAGATACGTCATAGGCACATCTCAAGTTCGAGATCGCGACGCAACAAACATATTTTTTGACGGTTCGAGCACACCTCTCCCACCGCTCTCCTTCTTTCCCTTTTCCTTTGAGAGTCAACCGTCTTCTCCCAGGCTGACACCGAGCTCTCTCCACCGGTGCTACCGGTCGGAGAGGGCGGAGGAGAGGCGTCGACATAGGCTTTAGGCTTAGTTGTAGGTTGCTCGGTGCTCTGCTAGTAGTCTGGAGTAGGATGCTGGTGCTCTTGGCCTGGTACTGGCAGAACCAGAGGATGGGTGGCGGCGGCGTGGTGCTCCAGTGGTTGGAGCAGACGGCAAGCTTCTTCTCTACCGGGATCTCTGTAATAAAGGGCCCGATGTGTGGCCCTTCTCTGATCTGCGGCCTCCACTTCCTTGCCTCACTCGATCTGGCTGGTTGTGGTGGCGGGGGGATGGTGTGGGCTAGAGGTTGGTCTGTGGATTTCAAAGGGGTGCTAAGGTCCTCTAGTTTGTCGATTTGGCGCGGCGTCGACCAGCTATCATAGGGAGGATTCATTGCGCATCCGTGGTGGAGGGCGGCTAATTCCTCTCAGGTGGTGAGCCTCCTTCTTGATAAGCGCTGGTAACTTCTTCCTGGAGGCCGTCTTGCTCAGCATCCGCGCTTGGCCGGCCTCGGTGGCGGGGTAGTGGCGGATGTTGGAGCGACGATGGCGTCGGGATAGAGATGTGGTAGGTTGATGCTGCAGCTTGATGTTCACCCACAATTGTCCGATGGTGGCGTGAGGCTACCGGACTTCTGCCCTTGCTGGCCGAATGGCGGCCCTGAGTTTTCTCCACGATGGTGGAGCAGCCCCTGCGCCAGAGCTCGGCGTTTCGTCGATAGCAAGTGGTTTGACCCCGCTGGTGGCGAGATGGCCGGAGGCAGGGCCTCTTCGTCGGCAGTGAGGCTTTGAGCTTCTTCCTCCGTTCTCGTTGTGATTCACACCTTGAGGACACTGGCGAGCTTCGGCGGTGACACCCAAGGGCTTGATGGCTTTTCTTCTTTTTAGTTTAGGACGATTGCCGCCCTTGATGTAAACAGCAGGGCCCTTATCTTCGAATTGAGGTCCTTTGTTCGAGTGTTGCTAGGGGCCCCTGCAAAATCTTGTACCCGTCGTGTGTGGTTATTTGCAGTAATGAAGGTCTCTCGAGACCTTTTCCCTTTCAAAAAAAAAGTTCGAGACTACCAAGTGAGGAAGCGGGAGATGACAACGGTAGACTAACAATGCTCTTTTTCCAGGCATGGGTTTTTGACCATGTGGTAATGTCCATGTCATGACCATGCGTGCGGGCGACTGCCTCTGGGTGAAGGTATGGATGAGGAGAAGATGATACTTCACAACACAACATGCATCACCTTACAAAATCTCGTGCCATCAGGTTTGAGTCCAACCCACCTCCCCCTTTGAGGGTCGCTCCTGTAGCACCGGGTCTCCCCTTTTTCCCCCCTCGCCGGAGTAGCCGGCGGGTGGCGGCGCCAGGGGGACACTGGAGTAGGTCTAGTTTTATTTTTCTTTGGCTATGAGTACAAGAAAAGTTAGCTTTTACAACGAATGATTTTCATGGTTGAAGACCCTTTTTCGTGACTAAAAAAGACTTCTACGACGGATGCCCATCGTGGTAAAAGCCCCGTCACAAAAGAATCTACTACAGTTTTTTTCCTGACCGTGGCGGATCGCACCCTTCAGCCACGAAATTTGTTTCGTCGTAGATCTGTTCACCAGCCGCTTTGACTGCTGACGTCATGCAAAATGCCACGTGACAAACACTGTTAACGACCAGTTAACGCTGTTAATGGCCACATAAACCATGGTAGAAGCCAGGACCAGCCAAGGCCTGCTCAGTGGGCCGACCCATCAAGAGAGCCCAATCAGGTTACGTCCCTTTACTGTTTCGACCAACACTATTTGAAATGGGCCCAAAGATGTGGCCAGCAGCGGTCCGCAAATGTCAGGCCCGTTACTGTTTCGGCTTGCAAAAGCCCACAGTTTTCGAATACTGTGCGGCCTGTTAATAGGCTGCGTCAAGTAGGCCCGATACTGTTAAAGCCCACGGTCATCCTGTCACTGTTCTCACAACTCGTCATGGGCCGCCTATGAACGACCCACTTTTGAGAATGTCTGATACTTTTCTAGCCTTTTAATATCCTGGCTCGTTACTGTTCTGGTCGTCTACTATTCATGTACGTCACTGTTGTGGCCCTTTATTATTCAGGCCCGTTACTGTGCTTACTGCCGCTATTCTGCTTGCTACTGTTCAGGCCTGCTACTGTTCTAGCCTGTTTTGTTTTTCTGGTATGTTACTGTTATGGCCTGTTACTGTGCTAGGTTTGCTACTGTTCTAGTGTGCTGGTGTTTTGGCCTGCTACTGTTTTGGCATGTTACTGTCTTGGCCTGTTACTATTCTGTCCTGCTACTGTTCTGGCCTGTTACTATTCTGGCCTGGTACTATTTAGGGCTATTATTGTTTTGGACTATTACTGTTTTGACCTATTACTATTTTGGCATGTTATTGTTTTGGCCTGTTACTATTTTGGCCTATTACTATTTTGGTATGTTACTGTTTTGGCCTTTTACTATTTTGGTATGTTACTGTTTGGTCCTATGACTGTTCTATCCAGTTGCCGTTACTGTTTCGGTAATTCTAAAGGCCATGCAAATATCATAAAAGGAGTATAATTAATGATCATCTTTTACTGTTCATGGAAGGCACAATAAAATAAGGGCAAATAACAAAAACCTATACAGTTACCTGATCGACATAGCTGGCGCAGTTATGGCACCGCCATTCGTGGACAGCGTTAACTAAATGCTTACATGGCCTATGCGAGTTATCTAGATATTACATGAGCTGCAAACTTCTTAAAATATTACATAATATGAACAAAAGGGAAAGAGAATTTAGCATTTCAGTTGTCAATCAAGTTGATAGCAGAGTCCTCAATTTGCTTTCTCAATCCATCAACTGCATCTCCTTTTGAGTGTGATAGCTACATTGGAAAACCACCTTGAGACGTGATCTTGCAGTCCCCTCTTTGGTGGCAATAGCAATAATTGCAGTCTGAAAATAACTAATAACAAGTTAATACAGCAAAGAAGACAAACTACTCATAGCTAAGAATGAACCAGATAGGAATTATAACTGCATAATACGAACATGTTGAGCAGGAGTTCAAACCATGAATTCACTATATAGTAGAGGATAGTTATGTCGTTTCCTAGGACAAACCAGAACCAGATACAAGATATAATAGTGTGGCTTGTGAACCTGTAGAATAGCACAAACAAACATTAGACAAGTATGCCAACAATGAAATAAGCAATCAAACAAAATGTTTCTTCGAATTTTAGTATAAACTAGCCAGGTCATTTCAGCAAATATATATGGAAGCAGTGGTATCTCCTGGAATGCAAGAGTCGTTGGGTGACTCGGAATTTGCGGTGAGCTACACAATGGCATGTAGTTACTGTCGTAGCTAAGCATGAACCACATAGAAATTATAACCACAACATACCAGAACTTGTGAGCAGGAATGGAAAACACGAATGAACTATATAGTAAAGAATAATTATGCCGTTGATTAGGACGAACTAGCACCAGATACAGAAACTATATAATGGCATAACTAGTGGACCTGTACGCTGTGCAAACCAACATGTTCAATGTTGTCTTTCTGAGCTCTACGCAAAGAAAAAGAAAATAGTCAGTGTTGCAGCTTTTGAAGAACCAGATGGCAATAACAAAATTATAACCAAATTAGTACGAAGAGTTTGAACGGGTACTACATGATAGCAGAACGATGCCATGGAGGAAATAATAGCAGGAACTTAGCTCAGGAATAACCAGATAGAGTTAGTAACTGTGGAGCAGGGAATCCACGCTAATATTTTCCACTGACATTACATTTGCAAGAACAACACAATAGCAGGCAATTACTGGTGTACGGAGCAGCTAAGATAAGAACATGTTCATGACAATATAACAGACATGTACATGACTTGAAATTTGTAGAGCAGCGAATGCAAACCAACATGTCTAATGACATTGCATGTACTAGCATGAAGAACAGGCGTGCCCAGTGACTTGCATGTACTAGCACGATTACAAAAATGCAGTTCACTCTAACAGGCTTGAAACTGCTATACCGCTGACAAAACAAAAATGGGTTGGAGATTTGGTTACCTTGGTCGGAGAGGCATCTAAGCATCGTCGGTACCATGCGAGTGATGTCCAGGTCACCGAGGGTGCTGCGGTTGCGGTGGCTGTTGGCGTCGGGGAAGCATATCTTGGGCGATCGATGCCGGTGCAGTCAACGGCGACAACCGTGTAGCTGGTCTCGAGAAGTGGACATGGAACTTGTTGAACTAGATCCCGTCTGGTGGACAATGGTGAAGCTCCTCCGGTACAGTTGGGTAGCTTTTGGCGGTGGGGAAGCAGAGCATGGGCGGTCTATGACGCCATAGGCACGGTCAGTGACACCACAGCTCTGGTGGAGTGGCAGAGAGACCTGATGAACTAGATCCGATGGGGTGGGCGTCGATGAAGTGGCTCCGGCAGCCATGGAATAGCTGCCGGGCGGTGCACATGGTGGTCATGGAGGTGAGGTCGTGGGAAAGAATCCTGGGATTTTGGGAGGGCCAGCTAGAAAAACTACGCAAAACGGGACTATGGAGGTGAACAGAAAAATAATTACGATCGTGTCCCCAAGCTACCAACTTTAGCGTGCCCATAGGGCGTCTGAACAATGGGTAGAATGGGAATTTTAAACTCAAAAGTTTTTGAAACGGAGGAGCGTGAAATGCCTCAAAGTCGGTGTGTTACTTTGCCGCTCGACAGAGATTTTGAATTTGGCTCGGCCAAATAATAATAATAAAAATGTGGTACTCCCCAGTGGGAGATTTCGGCTCAAAGTTTTTGAAACAGTGGGACGGGAAATGCTTCAAAGTCGGTCTTTCATTTTGCCGCTCGACAAAGTTTTTGAATTTGGCTACTGGCCAAATAATAATTAATAGTAAAGTGGTACTCCCTGGTGGGAGATTTGGCCTCAAAGTTTTTGAAACAGTGGGGCGGGAAATGCTTCAAAGTCGGCTTTTGATTTTGCCACTTGACAGGGATTTTGAATTTGGTTACCGGCCAAATAATAATTAACAGAAAAGTGGTACTCCCTGGTGCGAGATTTCGGCTCAAAGTTTTCAAACCGGTGGGGCAGGAAATGCTTCAAAGTCAGTGTTTGATTTTGCCGCTCGATAGAGATTTTGAATTTGGCTACATGCAAAATAATAATTAATAGTAAAGTGGTACTCCCCGGTGGGAGATTTGGCCTCAATGTTTTTGAAACACTGGGGCGGGAAATTCTTCAAAGTCGGTGTTTGATTTTGCCGCTCGACAGAGATTTTGAATTTGGCTACCGACCAAATAATAGTTAATAGAAAAGTGGTACTCCCTGGTGGGAGATTTGGCCTCAAAGTTTTTGAAACGGTGCGGCGGGAAATGCTTCAAAGTCGGTTTTTGACATTACTACTCGACAGATATTTTGAATTTGACTACCGGCCCAATAATAATTAATAGAAAAGTGGTACTCCCTGGTGGGAGATTTGGCCTGAAAGTTTTTGAAACGGTTGGACGGCAAATGCTTCAAAGTCAGTGTTTGATTTTGCCGCTCGACAGAGATTTTGAATTTGGCCACCGACCAAATAATAATAATAGAAAAATGGTAATCCCCAGTGGGAGATTTTCCCTCAAAGTTTTTCAAACGGTTCGGCGGGAAATGCTTCAAAGTCGGTTTTTGACTTTGCTGCTCCACAGAGATTTTGAATTTGACTACCGACCAAATAATAATTAATAGAAAAGTGGTTCTCCCCGGTGGGAGATTTGGCCTCAAAGTTTTTGAAATGGTGGGGCGGGAAATGCTTCAAAGTCACAGTTTGATTTTGCCGCTCGATAGAGATTTTGAATTTGTCTACTGGCCAAATAATAATAATAGAAAAATGGTACTCCCCGGTGGGACGTTTTTGCCATTGAAATGGTGGGGCGGGAAATGCTTCAAGGTCAGTGTGTGATTTTTCCGCTCGATTGAGATTTTGAATTTGCCTACCGGCCAAACAATAATAAAAAAAGCTAGTAGACCGTACGCTATCTCTCCAGTAATTCAAGTCCTAGAGTCACATCAACTAATCATCCACGAGCATAATAATTGTGAAGACTAATATTTCGAATTTAGCTAGCGTCCAGGTAACATTTGGATAAAAGGTGTACTCGCTATTCAGCAATTGAAGGCCGAGAGTGACATTAACTTATCATCCATAATGAAAATTGGATAACTCTGATTCAAACAGGGTTGGCTACAGGTTTTTCCGCTCGATTCAGATTTTTTAATTTCGTTAATTGTACTCCCTCGGTATGAATTTAAGGCTGATTCACATCAACTAATCATCAAAATACTTACCATATTGGCAAAGAAATTGGATACATATCTCCGATTCAAACGGGGTAGGCAGTAGGATTTGTCGATGGACTGAGATTTTGAATTTGGCGGTTGTCCAAAGAAGAAAAAACCTTTGTGAGGTTCATGAATCCAAGGCCTAGAGAGCGAGGTTGGGGCACAGGATTTTTGTGCATCAAGCATACGGTAAACAGATAAAAGCATGATGCGAAACAAATACTCCCTTCGTTTTTGTTACATGGCCCCAAACATAACCCGGGCTCTGTAGCGGGAACCATTTCACAGGACCATTGTACTCACCTTTCATTGTCAGGGTTCATCTTCAATTTAGACAAGTCTCTTCATCTATGGGCTCTCAAGAATTCTGCTAATCTCGTAATATCTTCAACTCTGAATCACATGTTACTTCTTTCTGCCTCATATCATCGATTGCTTGTCTATGCACTTCCTGTTTAGCCCGTAGTGCTGCAATTTCTTCCTGACTAGACAAATATGGTGACTTGGACTTGGACTTGGACTTGCACTACCACAGCCCAGCATTACGCAGGAACGTGCTTTTACGATGACCTTCACCTTTTAGTACCATTTTAAATGTTTCCAGACATTCTTCTTGGGTTTGTTCCAGACCATCTTTCCCAGGTTTTGCCATCTCCTCATTCAATTTAATTTGTAAGGTTATCAGTTGGTAGATATGGGTGAGAGAAGAAAAGCTAATATAGAGAAACATGCAGACAACACATTTAACCTGTCTATGAACAAATCTTACAAGTTGGCATGGCTGATTATGCGTCATATATATTGTAGTAAAAGTATAGCTATCTGATCATACTGAGAAGAATTTTATCACTAGCACGCAATAACAGGACTGCCAACATGGCATCTATCTATTTCTGCATTGCCGGGTGCATGATATACACAAGACAACCCTTTGTATAGCTGAAAACTGAAACTTACACTAGTTGGAAATCATCTAGTACTTAAATTAAAAAGAAAACTGGGCAGAAGTTCAGGCAGTGTTGCACATCTAACTATACATATAAATCACTGCAGGTGTGTCATCACAAAATATCAATCGAACAGAAGACTTACAATAACACTTTCAGTGGAGGGATTGAGCACCTTTTTGCATAGTGGGCAGAACACATTATCAAAATATAAGAAGCACAAAGTCTGTAGAAGATTAAAAAGTAATTATTCTTACTATTGCGCTCAGGTGGCCAACCAATGCACGAGATCCAGTTTGGTTTGTTAAGCGTTGTGCGGCACGGTTTCTCTTGTTTTTCTCAGCATTCATCTGCAAAATGAGACTAGTGATACAAATGTGCAAATAGGAATTTTGAATGTGATATGGTATCAGTCTTCACAAACCATACCATAATCTTTGGATCAAACTAGTGGTCGAGAAGATCTATCCAGTGTTGGTCAGTCATAGTGTGTTCCATAGGAGTCATTCTTTGAATATCCTTGCTTTCCTTACCATCAAAGTATTTACTCTTTATCCTATGGCGCTGCTGGCGCAAAGAATAGGAGAACATGTCCATGAGAACATACTCTACATCCTCATTATCCTGATCAAGGTTGAATTTTGTTTGTCGGAAAGAATGGAACATTTGATGTGTTATGTGACTTAGAATAGAACCAAGAGAAAGCTTGAATGCATGGGACAGAGCACCATCCTCATTATCCGTAAATTTTTGCTTCAAGCTTTTTTCCTACCGTTGGCCCCCTTTTCTTAAATCATCGTGTAGCTGCCAATTCAACCATTACATCAAGCTTGCAAGGTATATATAAGGAAGCATGCATCGATAATACTTGGAACACATAACTTGTTTGGCGACGGGCTGATCAAGAGGTTGGTTATCATCGCTAGCTTGTTGGTGTTGTGCCAGCAGTGTTAGGCAAGTAGAGGTCAAAACTAGTTCGGCTGTCAATTGTTGCTGGGTATCTTGTTTGGCAATTGATGATTGTGGAATGTGTGGGATGGTATTTGCTGCGTCTACTACTGTTGGAACCTGTGGTGTGCCGCCAAGACGACACTTTTTAGACATATGTGAGTTTCCTGAGTTTCATTTATTGTATTTCACGGCATGTGTTTGTGTTCCACCAGTAGCATTAGCATGACTGATTGTCGACGCTTCGTGTTTGGTACCTGAACGTGTCTTACATGAACCAGCTGATTCCTGACACACATAAACAATACTTCAATCTTTTATAGTTCTATATGTAATGAGATGCACATGGAACAGAAGAATAGTAAGGCAAAATGTGCTCTATATATATGATGCATGAACTAGGCAGAGGGCATTGCAAAATATTTGGTGGGATTGAAATACAAAACACGGAAAATGCAATAGATATCACAATTAAAAAATAGAGCAAGCACCTTGGGGGGTGGACAAGCTGACGGACTAGCAAGGAGGCCCTTGACGGGTCCAACTTCTTGAGTCAGGTCTCCCTCGAAATATTGTTCATCAACAGACACTAATGCTGAATCAGACATTTGCCGATCATAGTTTTTCTCCCTGCTGGTACATGGAAGGTTCTTAGGTGAACCAGCTGATTCCTGACACACATAAGCGATACATTAATCTATCAAAGTCCTATGTAAAATGAGATGCGGATAGAACAAAAGAACATTAAGGCAAGATATGTTGAACATATATGATGCATGAACTAAGCAGATGGCATTGCACAACATTTGGTGGGAATTGAGGTACGAAACATGGAAGATGAAACAAATATCACAATGACAAGATAGAGCAAGCACCTTGGGCAGTGGACAAGCATGTGGATTAGGGAGGGGGTTCTCCACCGGTCCATCTTCCTGAGTCAGGTCTCCCTCTGGGTTTTGTTGATCTTGAGGATAAAATTATGCATCAGAATCCTAGACTTCATGATTGGTGGTGGTAGCTACGAGAGATCTAACTCTCTACGGGCCGAGCGACCTTGCATATTTGGAATTCTTTAATAATCTATCTTCTCTAATCTTCCGTTCTTCCTCATCAGGCGGCAGCAAATCACCTTACATGCATCAGCAAAAAATATATATTATGATATTAAAAGCGAGGTGTGTGTAGAAGAGGAAGTTAGTACAGTGCTAGCAAGCATTTGAAAGCTCTGAAGGAACAATGACAGACATATGCTTAATTTCTTATACGATACCTCGACAAGAAATGTCAGAGTACAAGATAAAAAACTCAGTGCGAGAATGGAGTGAAACAAGAGATGAACTACTTCAGACATCAAATGCGTAAAGAGCATATGAAGTGTATGGCGGCAACCTTTGTGACCGTGATTACGCGATTTCCTTCCCGTGCCTTTGCCGGACTTATGGTGAGCTACAACCTCGCAATTCGCCCTTGAGCGGGTTTGCCTCCCCATCTCTCCGGCACCGTGGACAAGGTCGAGGACGCAGATCCGGTGCCGTGGAGTCGGGGAAGTGGATCCAACGAAGCTGCGATGGCGTTGCTGAGCCGGCTCCGACGCCGTGGACCTCATGTACAGAGGGGCTGATCTGGTGCGGGCCAGCGTCGGGAGCTGGTAAAACGTCTTGACGGTCGCTACGGTGGCATGCCGGTGGAGAGGTTGTGAAAGGGAGATGGGACGGAAGGAGCACAGCCATGGTCGTGCAAGGTGATCTCGAGGGGTTCGGCCCGAAGGGCGCGGGTGGTACTAGTATGTTTCAAACTTTGAATTGTGTGGCGCGTGGGAATTTACAAGAGAAACCATTTTGAGGAATCGCCTTTGGCGCATTGTTTCTGGACCGAAGGGCGAGATGAAAATTTAGTACCGTTTGAATTTTGGACGTAGGAGCCCATTGCGGCGGGTGTTTCTAGCGCACTGCTTGGTGGAAGAGGTGATTTCGGCTTGTGGTTTGTTGCTCAGTTGATTTTTTTTGTACTTGATCTAATACTGCAGTCTAAAAGTTTGACTTTAGGGCCACACAATTATATAGTGCACGAATTTATTCACGGTAATGGGCACGAACTACCTTTCATGGTTATGTGTTAATTTTTGGCAAAACGTGTTTCTACAGATCTAAACGAAAGTGCAAAATAAGGCTTTTCCATTTTCCAAATGGCTAGAATGAGACTGGGATACATTGTCCAGATGAAGCAATTAGGTACAGTACAATTTCATACAACGTGCCAAAGAAAATACCAGGCTGATAACACAATAAAAGCCATCCTCATTATTCGAAATAACAAACTATTCGCATGGCGGCTCTTTCATCACCCTTCGAAAATCATCTTCCTGCAAAGATGCACGGAGAATCTTTGCTCGTGCTTTGACCTATTCCAAAACCGTCACGTTGATCTCATTGACATCTACATCAGCCGAATTAGGAACACGACTTTCAGCGACTAACTTCTGAAGATCAGCGAAAGCATCAAGGCCATCTTCAATAGTAGAAATCCATCCTCAGTTCAATTCTTTGATCTTCCAAGTGGCTGTGTCCAAATACTTTTGGAGAAGCCTAATCTTAGCTTCGGACATGCACCATACTTCGGTTTGGTTCGTAGAAATGGTTGTATCACTGGCACGCTGAATATCTGTGTTACGAACCTCCTTGGAAGGGACATGATCATGCACTTGCTTCTGCAAATTTCAATGCATCAAATTAATCAGTAAATAAAATGCAAGATGCAACAAATAGCCATGTTTAGGGTACTCGACTAGGCCATGTTTCTGTACCAGTTATGTTGTGCCGAGCGGGGCTAGACCCGCATGTCCAAAACTCTTCAGGATTCCTTGGCAAGACAGGGCTTGTTTCGGCAGTACATCATCTTCCATGCCTTACAAAAAATATATACTAGTATGACAAGGCAGGGCAAGCAAAGGTTGAACTACTCTCAAAAATAAAATGCATAACCACAGCGCGCGTATATGCAAAATGGAGGTAAACCATTGTCTAGGGAGGATTGTTGGGGGTTATCATTGGGTTGGTGAGGCTTCGTACTAGTGCGAGATAACCAATTTAGCTTGACGACTAGCAGTTGCCTTCTTTTCACTTTGAACCGATCCTGCGGTACTACAACTAGCATACATTAGAAATAATTGGTAACGAGAAGGCATAGCAAGGAAGCGATGAACTACATTCAGAAGTACAAGTAGTAAAGTGCAAGGAAAGCGGGCATAGTAAGGCTTATTTGATTCATAGGATAGGAAATTATAGGAATAGGAAAAACACAGGATTGATATGTCATGCCAACTTGAATCCTATGGGAAGATAAATTATGTTTGATGTTGCAAAGGAATTTTTCCATGAGGTATGATCTAATGTTTCTTTCCTATAGGAATTGCACTATAAGATTCCTATAGGATTAATTCCTATAGGATGTGTTCCTATGAATCAAACAATAACATAGGAAAAATTCCCATATGATTCAAATCCTACACAATTCCTATGCAATTCCTATGAATCAAACAAGCCCTAAGTGTGCAACAACCTTCGTCTCGGTTATACGGACTTCTAACCATCGCCCTGGTGAGGGGTTCGCGTGGCGTATGCATCTCTCAGTTGGGGTGGTGGGGAAGCTGACACTCTGAGTGGGGGAAGCAGATGCGACGAAACAACGACGGTAGTGTGGATGACAGCGTCGCTGAGTAGACTCCGGCGACCTGGAAGTCAGATAAGGAGGGATGGGATAGAGGATGATGTGAGTATGGATTGTGGAGTCAGCGGGCGAGCGAGCGAGAGGCCCGTCAGTATGGAGGTAGCTAGTGTTTCCCGAGAAATGAGAAGTGAAGGAAGGGTTAAATTTTCTGAAAGGTAGAAAGGAGGGTCCCACCAATAATCCTCTAAAATTTTGAACTAGAAGATCCCGCCAATATCACGCAAAAATTTAGTGCTGAATCGCGCTTGACTCACCTCCCGAGTAGTATTAAAAGGAAGGCTCGAAAAGCAGCACGCATCGAATGCGATGGGACGGTGGCATCTGCAGCTCGTGAAGAAAAGTCGAAGTCTAGTACGGTGGCGGATACTAGATGAAAAAGAAAATTGGGGTGGTGCTGGCTGCCAGCCGTGGCCCTCATAAAAAATAAATACATATTTCAAATTCGTGTAAATACATCAAATAATTGATCCAATGGTCAACATTCAAAGTTATTTGTACGAATCGGGCCCATGTACTGCAGTGAGCGAAACGACTAAGTGAACTTGAGTTTCTTAGCTAAAAGGTGCGCATATGCATATGCCAACTCATTTGAACTAATTTAGGTAGACAGACCTAGGAATCACAAGGAAAACATGCATGCTCCGCAATGTCCGGAAACATGGTGCGCTTATAGCATTCCGAGCCAAATTCTTTTGAATTTCTTTACTAGTACGAAACATCCTCGTAATCACTTGAAAAAGTGAAAAATGTTATTTCATAATTGTCTGAAACTCACACGGTCAACATTGTTTACTATGCCATCTACCCAATGTGAGAACCGTATCATAAAGTGTAGCTAGGGTATTGATATATATGGCCATGACGTTATTGGTCCTACGGACTGAAACCCAAGAATGTTCATACATTGTAGGCTACTAGTAAATTGCACGTGCCATGCACGTGAGACTTAGATAATAGACATATGGCATATCATCATTATATAAAATTATAATAGGTAAAGAACAAAAAATTATAAATTTGATCAACATATATAAAGTATGGGTTTATATTTGGTTCTTATACTTTGTATCATCATGTAGAAGTCAAAGATTATTCGCTACCTAACACATGAAATTTTTGGTGACATGGTCTAGAGAAACGAGGGAGAGGATTCTAGGAGTATGATGGAGAAGTGTGTTTTGAGGTTTGTGCATAACATTCATTCTGCTAAAGACTGTCTATAGAATCTTCTAAATTCTCGATTGGAAAAGAAGATCCAACGGTTGGAAATATAGTGTACACAAAATTTAAATTTGATCAACATCTATATAGTGTACACATAATTTGAACGTTGACCGTTGGATCAAGATTCATGAATTCTAGCATTTCTAGCCATTGGATCTTATTTTCCATTCTATCATCTAGAGGATTCTATTTGTAGTCTTCGGCATAATGAATGCTATGCACAAACCTCAAACACACTTCTCCAGCATACTAGAATCTTCTCCTTTTTTCTCTAGACCATGTTATCAAAAATTTCATGTTAGATAGCTAATAATATTTGACTTCTACATGGCATACAAAGTACAAGGATACACCCATACTTTATAGATCTTGATCAAATTTATAATTTATTGTGCTTTACCAATTATAATTTTATATAGTGACGATATGTCATACGTCTACTATATGAGTCTCACATGCAAGGCACGTGCAACTTACAGTAATTGGAAAGCACAAAAAAATATAAATTTAATCAACATCTATAAAGTATGGGTGTATATTTGTCCCTTGTACTTTGTATCATGATGTAGAAGTCAAAGCTTATTTAGCGACCTAACACATGAAATTTTTGATAACATGGTCTAGAGAAACAAGGGAGAAGCTTCTAGTATGATGGAGAAATGTGTTTTGAGGTTTGTGCATTGTATTCATTATGTCGAAGACTATCAATAGACTCTTCTAGTAGCTAGAATGGAAAAGAAGATCCAACTGCTAGAAACACTGAGATTCACGAGTCTTGATCCAACGGTCAACATTCAAAGTTATTCGTACACTATATAGTGGTAAGATAAGATAAGATAAGATCATATAGAAGTCAACGATTATTAGCTACTCCGTACTAGGGAGAATATTCTAGTATGATGGAGAAGTGTGTTTTGAGGTTTGTGCATAGCATTCATTATGTTGAAGACTATGTATAGAATCTTCTACATTCTAGAATGGAAAAGAAGATCCAACGGTTTGAAATATTTGTATTCGCGAGTCTTGATCCAACGGTCAGCATTCAAAGTTATTCATACACAATATAGTGGTTATATCTCTACTACTATAATGGAGCAGTTTTGAATTGGATCCATAGCACCATTCCCGACCATTGTGCCATTAGATCCAATGGTTTAGAGAAGCTGAATTCATGTTGAATAGCACGTAGAGCAAACTCCACCATGCATGTTGTAGAACCATCATGTCACCACCCCAAAATGTCATAGAATCGTAGGATGTATTCCCTCTACTGCTATAATGGAACAGTTTTGAATTGGATCCATAGCAACAATCCTGATCGTTGGGCTCATATATCCAATGGTTTAGAGCAGCTAGATTCGTGTTGAATAGTACCTAGAGCAAACTCCACCATGCATGTTCTAGAACCATCATGCCACCACCCCCAAAATTTCATAGCACATTATTAGGCTGTATTCTCAATATGTGTAGATATAGTTATTATTAATACACTTAATGTATATGCATTTTTTCTCTAACAAGACTATTGGTTAATAACAACTCAATTTTTGTTAAATCACATTTCATACATTACAGAAAAAATGCATAAATTAAGTCTATTAATAATAATTATATACACATATTTAAAATACAGCCTATTGTGCTATGAAATTTTGGGGGTGGTGACATGATGGTTCTAGAACATGGTGGAGTTTGCTCTAGGTACTATTCAATACGAATTCAGCTGCTTTGAACCATTGGATCTAACAGCCCAATGGTCAGGATTGGTGCTATGGATCCAATTCAAAACTTCTCCATTATAGTAGTGGAGATCTAAAACATAGAAAAATTGGTAACACGGTCTAGAGAAATGAGGGAGAAGATTCTAAAATGATGGAGAAGTGTGTTTTGAGTTTTGTGCATAGCATTCATTGTGATGAAGACTATCAATAGAATCTTCTAGATGCTAGAATAATGGAAAAGAATATCCAACGGCTAGAAGTATTGGGATTCGCGAGTCTTGATCCAACGGTCAATATTCAAAGTTGTTCGTATATTGTTTACCAATTGCAAGATATGCACATCTACTTGCTTGTAGTACTACCAAATATGGGAAATTTACCATAAACTATGATGTGGATATGTCCACGACCTTGCAAGGTTGCTCGGCCTGAAACTCGTTCATAAAAAATCAAGATGATTATTAATCCAGTAGATGGCTTGAATTTCGGAAAAAAACCGGTTGCTGGAAGTACATCGGTGTGCCGTACCAAGTCACACGTGCGTAGGGCCACGTTGTGGATGAGGAAGAGACAAGCCGGACTGTACACCCGCGGTTGTAGAGAAGAGATCGATGGAGGATGGATGGTTAGAGACAGCGAAGGAGAGAGAAAACACAACTTGTTTTGCGTGCATATTACTACTAGTAGGTCCATATATTTACTACTAGTGGAGTGTACCTCGTGTCAGTAGCCCATCATAGCTTTGCACTGACATCACACTGCCTTCCGATTCCTCTTCCCGCTGCTCTCGTGCTGCCTCCTTTTTTGGAGAAGGAGCTGCCTCCCTTTTCGAGTAGTACTAGTACGGAAGTGGAGTAGTACTTTGCTTTATAAAGAGAAAAATATTTCCATCGCTTAGTAGAGTTGTTACTTTTCATAGTATTTGGAAACTCGCATTGACAAAGTTGTTTACCAATGCCAAGATGTACACATCTACTTTCTTAGAGTACTACCAAATTACCATAAACTATGATGTGGATATGTCCATGACCTTGCTTGGTCGCTCGTCCTGAAACCTGTTCATACTTAAACATGGTAGGTCATTTTTGTGAAGCGGGTTTCTCCAAAAGTTGTAAAAGCTCATGTTTATTATTTTTCATGGCAGGCAATACACGAAAAAGGACACCATGCATGAGTCCCCCTATTTTTGTTGCCTATTTCTCTCTCTTTTTCCAAAGAAAGGTCAACTTTGTCGGCATGCAAAGTCTAGTAAGAAGTTGAATCTTTGAAAACTCCCGGTCGTGTTCTTGATATATTGGCTATCTGGTGGGCAACTTCAAAAGATTTTTGTGAAATTTAAAGAGAAATTCGCATCTCATATGTGGTTTCATATAATTTGACCTAATTTCGACAGACTCCCTCCGATCCATATTAATGTTCATAGATTAAAATGTATCTAGTCATGTTTCTGTGCTAGATACATATATCCGAATCTAGACAAATCTGAGAATATTAATTTGAATCGGATACAATAGTGTAATTTAGTTGGGTTAATTTATGTACGAACCTTGAAATCTCAAAGAACCTAGGAATCACAAGTAAAACGTGGATGGTTCACTATGTCCGGAAACATGTCGCGCTTCTCGCATTCAGTGCCACATTCTTCTGATTTTCTTCACTACTAGTACAAAACATCCCCATAACCAGTTGGAAAAGTGAAAAATGTTTTTTCCTAATTGTTCGAAACTCCCACGGGCAACATTGTTTACTAGGCCAAGACGCACCCATCTAACTGATGTCAGAACCCTTTGGAAAAGCGTAGCTAGGGTATACATTGAGATAGAAGGCCATGACCTTATTGGTCATTCGTGCTGAAAACCAAGAATTAATAATGTTACATCATGGTGGGCTATAATGTGAATCCGTTTTCCCTAAGGTTGTGGAATCTCATCTTTATCATTTTTCTTGGCAATTAATAATACTACTAGAAAAAGTACCCCAATCATAACGAACTCTCATGTTTTTATTTTACGCTTTATTTTGTTTCAATGTTTTCCATACGCTGTCAAATTTGTTGGTATGAAAATACTAATAAGAATGGCATTTTTCAAAACTATTGTTAGCCCATGATATATTGGCTGCCTGGGTACCTTCAAAAGAATTTTGGATATTTTTAAGAGTAATAGTCTATCACACTCACATGTATTTAGGTTTGACCTAATTTTGTTTAATCGACTTAGAGTCATGCATTTCAGTGCACGTGGAGCTTTAGCTTGGAATTTTGCAAAATACTTAAACTTGGAAACTGTAAGAAAGAATTGTCCACTTTGTACAAAATTTTGGTGGGGCCATTCTTTCTTATTTTTCTACCAGTAAAAGTACTTGAAAAACTCACACTTCTAGTATTGCCTACTATATCATGTACTACTATGTATGAACATTCTTGGGTTTCAAGCCAAATGACCAAGGTCATGGACATACCCTGTCTTCATCAAGATAATGACCGTGTGCCCATATTTTGGTATAGCTAGGTCGGTGCATGTTGGCATGCATGGTAAAGAAGTAAATGTATTTTTTGTAAGGAAGTGCGATCAATATGGCTTAGAGTTCATAGCATGTGCCATTTATTTACTATAGTACATAAATTGGTTGGATAAATTACATGTTATATTTTTCAAGCTTAATTTTCTAGCTAATTTCACCCACTGAGATGACTTTTCGTCGATTTGTCGAATTAGGTCTAAATTAATATTCTACAAGTGCGTGAGAGTTAGTTCAATAGTATAACCGAGTGTTAGGTATAACAAAGTGACACATCATCTATTGTCGGCTTTATACCAGCATGTAAAATACCTAACATTTGAACTATAGAACAACTAGCATTACATGCAGCAACCTCATAAAAAAGCAAGAAGATTAAACAGGAGTAAAATAAAAAAAATTCTATGCCTGCTTGAAAAATCCTAAAACTTAGGAATTGTAAGAAAGCATGGTACACTTAGTCTGAAAATTGGGGCAGTGACATTCTTTATTTATTTTTTGGAACCTGGGTACCGTAGGTCCTGAAGGAGCGAGACACTCCAATTTGTGCACTAGGGTTTGTAGTCGTCGCAATGTGGTCTGAGGACCTTTTTGTAATTATTATTATTACTTTTGAGACTTTTTTATTGGTGTAGATGATTATTAATCAAGTAGATGGCTTGAATTTCGGAAAAAACGGTTGCTGGAAGTAGATCAGTGTGCCGTACCAAGTCACACGTGCGCAGTGCCACGCTATGGACGAGGAAGAGACAAGCCGGACTGTGCACCCGCGGCTGCAGAGAAGAGATCGACGGAGGATGGATGGTGAGAGACAGCGAAGGAGAGAGAAAACACAACTTGTTTTGTGTGCATATTACTACTAGTAGGTCCATATATTTACTACTAGTGGAGTGTACCTCGTGTCAGTAGCCCATCATAGCTTTGCTCTGACATCACACTGCCTTCCGATTCCTCCTCCCGCTGCTCTCGTGCTGCCTCCTTTTTTTTGGAAAAGGAGCCGCCTCCCTTTTCGAGTAGTACTAGTACGGAAGTGGAGTAGTACTTTGCTTTATAAAGAGAAAAATATTTCCATCTCTTAGAAAATTGGAGTTGCTACTTTGCCTAGTATTTGGGAACTCCCATTGGCAAAGCTGTTTACCAACGCTAAGATGCGCACATCTACTTTCTTGTAGTACTACTACAAAATTCCCATAAACATGGATATGTCCGTGACCTTGCTTGGTCGCTCGTCCTAAAACCTGTTCATAGTTATACCACATGGTAGGCTATTTCTGTGAAGCGGCTTTTTTCAAAAGTTGTGAACAACTCATGTTTATTATTTTTCATGGCAGGTAGTACAAGCAAAAGGACGCCATGCATGAGTCCTCCTATTTTTTGGCCTATATCTCTCTCTTTTTTCAAAGCAGGGTCAACTTTGCCGGCACGCAAAGTCTAGAAAGAAGTTGAATATTTGAAAACTCTCGGTCGTGTTCTCCATATATTGGCTGTCTGGTGGGCAACTTCAAAAGATTTTTGTGGAATTTAAAGAGCAATTGGAAGCTCACATGTGGTTCGAAATAATTTGACATAATTTTGATAGACTCCCTCTGATCCATATTTAATGTTCATAGATTCATCTAGATTCAAATGTATCAAGTCATGTTTGTGCTAGATGCATATACCTGAATCTAGACAAATCTAAGAACATTAATTTGAATCGGAGACAGTAGTGTAATTTAAGTGGGTTAATTTATCTATGAAACATGAAAACTCAGAGAACCTAGGAATCATAAGTAAAACATGGGTGGTTCGCTATGTCCGGAAACATGGGAACCTCAAAACACTTCACAAAAGCCCCTAAAAATTAGCTTGGAAAGGCAGTTGGGTCCGGCTCAATTTCAACCGAGCAGCTGAGCCATACTCTTGCTACAACTGTTTGGTTCACACACAAGACACAACACACACATGCGTGTTGATCATGGTCGAAGGGACGAGATTGCTCGGAACGATTAGAGGAGCACACTGCCCCCATACCGAGTCGATTCCCCAGCCGCACCTTCGCTAGCCGCAGGTTCCTCACACTCAAGATCGAACTTGAGCATGTCCTGATTGTGAGCAAGGGCCAACATAGGATCGATAGGCTTGACGAGACCCAGGATGATGTTGTCTGCCACGACCACGACGACCTAGCGCCCACCAGAGTTGTTTGCCCCGGTCACATGCTCGCTTGCCGTAGGTTCCTCACACACGAGCTCGAACTCGAGCATGTCCTGATCGTAAGCAAGGGCCAGCATATGATTGATAGGATCGAGGGGACCTAGGACGGCGTCGGCCACGGCAATGGCAACCTGGCACCCACCCGAGTTGTCTGCCCCGGTCGCATTATCATTGGCTACAGGTTCCTGGCGGAAGGATTGGCCACTGTCTTGCACGGGCTTAACTTGGCCACGGTTGATGTCCAGCCAGAGTGTCTGCCCGGACGTAGCTCGGTCACAGTCAAAAGGGAAGCCCACTGGGACCAGTGCTTTGTTGTAGAGGTCCACTTTTGTTCGCCTGCCGTGTTAACGCCTTCGTGACGTGGCCATCGCAGGATCAGTAGCCTCGAGTGGGCCCAAAATTGCATTGTCGGCCGGCAGGGCCAACACATGTTTACTGTGGGCGACCAGGCTCTCTACAGAGGCGGCTCCAATGGCGGCTCCAGTGGTAATATGCCTCGAGCCGAAGCAGACCTCCAAGGACGACGCAACCAATCCACCGCGATTCCTTCAAGTATTTGTGAGGGTAATATGGCTTTGGTGGAAGAAAGAAATTTCGCTGGAGAGTAGAATGAAGGAGAAAGTATAGTACTAGTAGTACTACTAGCGGTGCTACTCAGTTTTGACCCAGCATTTATCCAAGAAGTACTTTTTTTAGCCGCTCCAAGGAGTATGCAGAGCGACCGCTTGACGGCGTGTGAGTTTTTCCGTAGTTGGTGTTTATCTGGGGCATTAACTCACAAGATAAATGTCATATCGGTACTTGTAGCGGCCGTACTTTTAGCATGGCCGCAGTCTAATCAGACAGTACGAGTGGTAGTACTATACACTCTCGAAACAGAGGTGGCGAGCAGCTGGCACGTAGAGCAACAAGTCTGGTAAATTCTTGGAGTATGTAAGTATTCCAGTATACAGTAGTAATAAGTTGCACATGCCTGACCGTATAGTGACACAAGGTACAAGAACCAATTATACACCCTATACTTTATAGACGTGGCTCAAAATTATAATTATTTTTAATGATACCAACACAATATCTTTCATCATTATAGTAGGTTAATTTCTACATGACACAATATACAAGAACTAATTATACACCCTATACTTTATGGACGTGGCTCAAAATTATAATTATTTTTCAGTAATACCAACACCTCACCATTAATTGCTGTGACACATAAGCATTTTCCATGCATGTAATAAGGTTTTTGACAATGGGGGAGTCTCTTAGCGTGGCATACTAGGAAAAATGCTTTTGTGGCATGTCAATTACTAGTAGTAGTAGCTAAGATACACCCCTTGCACGCACTCATAGGCAAAAAGAGTTGATTGCCCAATAAAATGCATGCATGAGAGAAAAAACATTAAATTAAGATACAACCTCTAAAAGACAATGCATTGTAGAGGTTGTCTATTAGGTATTTATAACTCCTATGGTAAGCTACACCCCATTGTGAAAGGCCTAATGCATGATATAGTACGTACCACCTGATACCCCCATTGGGGCTAGTTTCATACTCTCATCCCAAACAGAGGTATAGTAGTACTTGTACCTCCATCTCGAAGTAGTACTGGAGTATAGTATCTAGTCTTCCACGTAGCCCAAGATCGTCAAAGCGACGTGTACACCGGGTCAGAGGGATATAATTAATCAGGGAACACAACGCTTCCTAGTTTTGTCCGCGTAGGTCTCTTGCCAAAGAGATAAGGTATCGGTTCATGGCCGTTGAATTTTGATGGACGGACAATATTGCCTAGAGTGAGATGAGGAGTCTAGTACTCCTAGTATTTAACTATTGTACCAGTCTCTCTCGCTCGCTCTTATCAACCCTCTTACATCTGCGCTCCTCCCTCTGCTCTCTCGCTCGGTCTCAAAATCCATCTCAGATCCGCCGTAGTTGAAGAAGACGACTCTATGGCGGACGAGTGGTTTGAAGCTATGATTGAAATGAGTGTAATGAGGCAGGACTTCAGTTGTAGGTTGTGTTCTCAAATTGTTCGTCGTCCCGCGTACATGGTTATTACTACTTCTTTCTTCATGATGTTTTCCGCGCTGGTTCGATACAACTCTTGTTTTTGGGCTAAATCTCTTTTCCTTGCACGAGCAGTGCTTTGGCAAGGCCGCGGCGCACATTGCATGCGCACAATGTGTTGGAAAATTATCCGATGGCCAGTGCCCGGGATGTGAATATGGAGGCGTCTTCAAACCAACCACTACCGTGGATCAGATTTCCTCGGGAACGAAGCTCAAGTGCTGCAACAAAGGTTGCGACATGGCTGGCAGCTTCCTCGAGTTCATCGAACACTAGAAGGGGTGCCCGCACGGGTAGAGGGCGACATAGGTTCTTGACAAAAAAGAACCGTATGATATTCGGGTGTCTATGTGTGTGTTGATTCTGTCTAGAGTATGGTTTAGTTTCTGCCATGGTTGTGTTGTACCTATGCTAGTTATTTTATATAAATAAATTGAATCATCATCGCATCCACATAGTTTCTCTCTTTTACCGATAGCAAGGGGAAGTACCACCAGCCTGTGCATCTATATAGTTTCTCTATTTTAGGTAAAAAGCTTGGAAATCCGTAGAACTTGGGTGGCCCTCCACAGTGTATGAAAATATTGGTGCCCAAACCACTTCTCATCCATCCGACACCGGTGCCTACGCTGCATAGATTTATATGAGTCTAGAACCTAATTAATTAGGTCTTGCATGACACCATACAAGTGTTATCACCTACTATGAAGACAATAACATATGCAAGTTACTAGTATATTTAGGCTGGTCATGGTGGGGAGTAACTTAACATGCATATGTTACTAGTCTAAGTTACTACATCCATTATCACAAAATAAAATAAAATAAGTTACTACCTCCATAGTGGAAAGTAACATAGGTGTGGTATCATGCAAAGTCTCATTTATTGCAATGTTGACTCATTTTGTCTTGAAATTCTGCTGCAAGCGCACTGTGTAGTGAGGAGAGAGAAACAATGATTTTATAGTTCTTATGGCCGGGTCATACTGGTATGGTCGACCGCAAGGTTTCTTAAAAACGAGTGCTATAATGTTTAAATTCCACTAAGGTTGACCACTTGTGTCTTATATCCGACCTTAATTTCATAGTGGAGACACCCTTATGGTAACATAGCTAGTTACCCCAAGGCTCTCTCTCATCATTTAATTGCATGCCATGTCATATAAATTCTTAGTTGGCAATACATGTAGGACTATGTAGTACTACCCAAATTACTCCCACTAGCACTATGACGAACCTAAATAGAACCATGAAGAGAGGACGAGCCAGGGATGACATTGGGGAGTGACGAGGTAGCGCGGCCCCGCCTTTTGTTCGAGTAGTCAACATTCAGGGTCCATTTTGTTCCAAGGATTTGACTAGGAATTTTGTAGGATTAAATCCTATATGAAATTTTCCTATGATGATTGTTTGATTTGTAGGATTGATTCCCATAGGATTTTTTCCTAAGGATTCCTTTGTACGGTACTAGTTTTCGTAGGAAATCAAACATTCACCCATACCTCTTTTTTAGATCTTACTATGGTGGAATCAAACACACTTTGGTGCATATGAATTCCTATAGGATTGGAGTGAACATGGCGGCACCGCCCCCTCCCCTCCCCCCACTCCCCAAAAAAATCCCCAAATGGCAGCACCGCCGGAACAGAAGCGCTCCTCACAGGAGCGCATCATCGAGTATGGCCCCCATGTCTTCCGTGCCTGCCACGCCTCCACATCCATAACCAACTTCTCTGTCTTCGAGCGGTAGTTAGTTAACGCGGCGATACCGTACACAATGACACTGAAGATCTTCTTCCCGAGGACGTATGAGCTCAGGAGGATGCCTGGCACCATCCCAACCCCTATGGAGGAGGACGATGTCGCGACTACACCCTGCGAAGAGGAAGTGTTGAATCTTAGCCTGCCTCCTAGCAAGTTGCGAAGAGCGAGCAAGGTCATGGGAACTATGCGCAAGGTTCTTGGCCGTGTATGGCTGCTGAAGAACCTGCAACTCACGGCAGAGGATTGGGACATCATCATGCCGTACGATATTCTGCACCGGCTCTGGCCTGAGGCGTGTATGTGGGTCGACGGGTTCCACTTCGACCTAACCCTCAGCCTGAATCTCCTGCTCATTTTCAACTTGCTAGCGCTTCAAGACAGTTGGTACCTGGTTGAGCAGGAGGATGGCCACTACAGCATATGCATGTAGACGCTATCGAAGCGCACAACGGTGCGTCTCCAAGGATGCAACCATCCGTACTACCGCAAGTGCATCTTCACTTGGTTTGAGACCAACGCTAGCTGCCCTATCTGCCAAGACAATGTGCTCGCCCATCTCTACTGACACGAGGTGCATATGCCCCTTCTGTACGAAACTTGTCCTGTGGTTGATAATTAATTAATGTACTGAACCAATGTTTGTGATGCACGCCAAGTGAACATGTTCTATATATGTTTGCACTTGTTGAATTAAGCTTAATCCAATTTAGACAGGGAAAACAGTTAGTCTAGGATTACAATCCAATAGGAATTTTTCATCATGTCTCATACATTTTACAAAGAGAAAACCAATACGAATCACTGTTCATCATATCACTACATAATATGAAACAACAGTCTAATCATCGTCACCATCATCACTTTTGGCACCGCCACGTTCTAGATCCACATATTCCCACTGGGTTGGATCTTTTTCCCCTTGCCATTTATCATACATGTCCTGACATTCATCAGGTAGAACCAGTTTATTCCTGTCTTTGTTGACTACACTAACCTCGACAGTGAAATACACTTGTCCATCATGCATAGAGCCGCCTCTGAAAATCAAAATTTCATCGATGTCAGCCAGTTCAGTTACCATACAACCACTGGGATCATCTTGGTGGGCAACATCTGTGGTGACTGGCTCATCATACTCATTCACATCATAGGTTCTCCTTGCCTCAAACTTTTGCACATATTGCCAGTCCTTATTATCTCTGTCATCCAAGAAAATTACCTTGGAAGCTTGAGTTACCAAAATATAAGGTTCCTCCTTGTACCACTCGGTAGTAGTATTGATCGATATGAAATTCCCATCATTTCTGGGGCCTCTTTTCTTATTCGGATCTTGGTCATACCAATAAACCTTGAATAGAACCACAGATCGACCACCAGTCTTGTTGTTATAATTCAACTCAATAACCTCTTTTATGCAACCATAATGATCATAGTCATCTGACTTCTTCATTTTGGCTGTCAAGTGCTCTCCATTGGTCGTGATGCTACTATTTTGTGTCTTCAGATGTTTCTCATGCTCATAAGTGTTGTAGTGGATACCATCGTCATTGCAAGCTGAAGCTGTTTGCACCCTCTTTGCCGGAACACGTGATAGGGCATAGAGACCATCACTAACATCGCCCGGATTCTCTTCACGTAGCTTCGTGATCTGCGGTTATACAAAATAATCAAGAGGTCATCTCATGTGCACAATTAGTATGCAATTCAAAGTTCAATTGACTATCTTATATGATTCGTAAACCATTCCTGGAACCCACCCCACATACTGGTGCAACATAATCGTTTCCTTTGGTTGCTTTAAATAACCTACAAAACTGATACTCAAGTAAGACATCTGAACATATCGTGCTACAAGTTTCATTTCATATATGTGAGGATATGTATGAATAGTGCTTACGCAACAAAGTTTTCAGCCTCATCAGCGTTATTCAGCACATACCAATTAAGTTAGTCATATTCGTGATGCATTAATGTTCTATGTTCCTTCTTTCCTACTAGGCAAACACTATGGTTAAACACAGATTTTTCAACTTCTTCAATTTTGCCACCCATATTGGATCTCGTTTTACGATCAGGAATTTATCTTGAGAAAATGTAAATGCTTCAGCAGTAATGTATGCCTCTGCAATGCAAGCCTCTTCTCTAGCCTTGTTCCTGACAGTACCCTTGAAAGTGCAAAGTCGATGTTCTATAGGGTACATCCATCCGTACTGTATGTGACCTCTATAAAGTGCATCTCCAGTCAGATGAACAGCCAAATGCACCATCACATCAAAGAAGGCTGTTGGATATATCATCTCAAGCTTGCACAGGATTTCTGCTATGTCCATCTGAAGACGCGCTAGAACTCTTCTGTCCAGAATTTTTCTACAGATTTTCCTAAAGAACTTTCTCAACTCTGCAAGCACATTGTATAAATCCTTGTTCACTAAACCTTTAACGCCAAGAGCTAAAAGCCTTTGTAGTAGGATGTGGCAATCGTTTCAACCCTTGGAGCTTGTTCCCCTCTGCAATGATACAATTTGCAATGTTGGAAGCAAAGCCAGATGGGAAATTCACACCTCAGAGGAAGTCACAAAATAGTACCCTTTTATTCATCGGCAAGGTCAATTCCGCACCTCGAAATTTGTAATGTTTTTCACTGTCCTTATCAACCGTATCTTCAGGATGCAACTTCAAGTTGTTGTTAATGTTGAGTTTTTCACAGTCCAGCCTAGCATTACAGCTATCTTTTGTCTTAGATGGAATGTTGAGTAATATGCCTATTATGCAGTTACATATATTTTTCTCCATGTGCATGACAACAATATTATGTCAAAGTGTCTTACCAGCCCAATACGGCAAGTCCCATGAGTTGATCTGTGCTTATAAAATATTCTCGGTTCCTTTTCCTTCCTTTGGGAATCTGCTGTTACTTCTCCCGCTCTCTTCCTTTTGGATGTTGCTCCTACTGTCGGTACATCTTCTCTATTCTTTCTTTTACCTCGTCTGGTAGCTGGTTGTTTTCCTGGTTTGACATTTCTGACATTTTGTAAATGCGCCTGCAACTTAGTTGTAGTGAATTTTTGTGGTGTAGTGCCATATTCAGTCCTCTTTCCGTGGAACTGCAATTTTTTCAAGTTTTTTCAAAATTTGTGGCCATGAGGAAGAAAAACCCAGTGGCCAAGGAAGCCAGTCTTATTTTGTAGCCTCACTGTGACTTTTTGTCTCACAGCGAACACATGCGTTATAACCTGCTGTAACTCTGCCTGACATAGTACCAAGAGCTAGAAAATCATGGGTGCAGAATAACACAGCAGCATGCATAGGGAACTTGGCATCTTCATGGTTTCTAGCAAGGATATCAAGAGTCATGACACCCTTCCATAGTTCATGCAAGTCTCGTATAAGAGGCTGCATGAACAGATCAAAATCCTTCCTAGGTGATTTGGGACCTGGGATGAGTAAAGCCAGCAAGCAGTTCGACTGATCAGTGCATGTCCAAGGAGGCAGGTTGTAAATTGTAACAAGTACTGGCCACATGCTGTACGAGTTATTCATGTTGCCAAATGGCTTAAATCCACTTGTAGCTAGGCCCAGTCTCAGGTTCCTCGGATCCGCTGCAAATCCTAGATGGGCCTTGTCAAAGTTCTTCCATTCTTCGCCATCAGCTGGATGTCTGAGTAAGTAATCATCAGACTTGAGAATCTCTTTGTGCCATCTTGTTTCCTTAGATGTTTATTTTGACTAAAACAACCTCTTCAGTCTGTCTATAATTGAAAAATATCTCAGAACCTTACAAGGATCTTTCTTATTTTTATCACCATTTTTCCATCTTGATTCATTACATACTAGGCATTCATCGAGGTTTTCATAATCCTCCCAGAACAGTACACAGTTATTTGGACAAAAATGGATCTTCTCATATGATATTCCAAGTACCTTGATGTACTGTTTCATCTCATAAAAGGATTTTGGTAGTCCTTCTCTAGGGATTGACTCATTGTACACCTTAATCACTTAATTGAAAACTTTGTTGGTAATCTTGTTGAACGACTTCTCCTTTAGTAATTTCATTACCAGTTTGAATCTTGAGATACCAGAATCAGGGTCCACACTTGGCATCTTTTATCATGTCAGAGAAAAGTGATCTTTTAAGAGAAGGAGCGCCTTTTTTGCTTGAAGTGGGGTACATGTCCATGAACAAACCAGAAAGGTCCTCATCCTCGATCTGATGAGCTTCAGGCGGATCAGCCTCAGCTAGAGGATCAAGAACAGGTTGATCATATGGCTCACCGTGTTTAGTCCACCTAATATATGTGTGTTGCATCCCATTAACGTAGGTATGGTCTGCGACTCTGCTCTGACTTAGCTTTTTATAATTAAGGCATTATCGGCATGGGTGAAACACATCCGAGTCACCGTTATGCTGTCTAATAAACTTCATGAATTCAATAAACACCTTCCCAATATGAAGGTGTTGCTTTTTTCCATTAAGTATCCAATATCTGTCCATCTATTGAGGATAGAGATGGTCAGAAGCTTTCAAGATATTTCACCGAATAGGTTGATTACAGATCTAATTAAGCCAAAATATCTGAGCAACCTGATTGAATATAGAACTATAAATGCCACGTAATTTTAGCTTATTTCAGAAATTGAGTGCAGAACTATGTTACATATTCGAGAGAATAGATCGACCGAGCACAAAATGACAACCAATTCGAACAAACAGATCAAGTGCAGAACAATGTCAAACGAGTAGATCGAGTACAAAACTACTTCTAGGGAATGATTGAGCGAACTAAGGATATTATAATAGTACTGTGGGGTCGACCAGCTGACCGCCGGCCTGTGTGCGTCTCGAAAAGAACGGCGCCGCCAGCAATGGTGTCAGGCCGCCCCGGCTGATTGACGGAGTGTGAATGTTTTGGTGTGTGGCTTGTGGTTTTGACCGCCTACGCGTCTCCAGAAGAATGGCGCAAAGAGACAGTAGCTGGCTGCTAGAGTGAAGGCGTGAGTTGGAAGGTGCGAGTGGGAAAGCTTTGGCGTGCGCTGGGTATGTGTCCTGGTTGTCAACAATTTTGACGCGAAAATATCGGCCAAAATTTTCTCCCTCATTTTGTTCTTCCTTGTTGAGGTCTAGAATTTTTATTACTGAGCCCATGAAATTAGCCTATCAGACCCAATCATATCCCAAAACCTTCAATTCGGCATTTTCATTATCTTGTGGCCGCCGACCATAGTGCATTCAGTCTCGGAGTGAGCCCATGAAGAATAGGGCACCCGCCCCTAGTTATCCCAGAATCTTTTTAATTCGGCCTTTATGGTCATGCCCTTCCCCAGCCCTCCCAAGAAAAATCTCCGCCTACCTATGTTGTTTTGTTGAAACTACTACCTTACTAGTAAGTTCCACGTACCCTGCACATGAGAACCAGGTAATAGACATATGACATATCATCACTATATAAAAAACAATATAATTTGATCGACATCTATAGTATGTGTGTATATTTGGTCCTTTACTTTGTACCATGTATATTTAGACCTAGCAACGGACCAATGCCAAAACAGCGGACGGGGCTGAAAAAAAGTCCATCATGCGCATGTTTCATTTATAGAGAGGCTGACACATAGGACCCATTAGCGCGGCCTTATAGAAATGCTACATCGAGAAACATTGCCAAGTTCGAAATAGGGAGGCACGAGGGAGAAAAAAGTCCAACGTGGTGAGATGCTAACATGGAGGACCCAACAACGTTATCAAGTTCGACCCGAAAAATAGTCCAACATACACACATGCCTTTTCGAGGTCAGGGAGCTGTTTTTTTTAGCTCAGGGTCAGGGAACTGCTTCGCACAGGCCAGTGAAATTTGAAAAAGGATCCCATGGAGCATAGGCAAGAACATTTTGATTCGGCCTTGTCTGGGTCAAGGGACTTCTTAGCACAGCCCAGTGAAATTTAAGAAAGGAGCCCATGGAGTATAGCGCATGTAGATGGATCATGTAGAATAGCCCAAAATATTTTTAATTCGGCCTTTTGAGCATTGCCCCCTACCTCTTAAAAAACTCTACTATATTTTTAAGAAACTAGTCCATTATATATGTGGCATTTTATAAATTGAAATGCTAGGAGGCTTCCCTTTTATTTTTAAAAATATAAACACGGACACATGACATCTTTTTAAAAACATTAAAACATAATTTGAAGGTAGTAAGGAATGTTTAATAATATATTTTCTATAAATATCTTTGGCGTAGTGGCGATACACACAGTTTAAATCTATTGGAAGTCCAAAAAAGTAGACGCGGCCGAAAAAAGGTCTATCATTGATACACATATTTCATTTAAAGATAGACCGATATGTGGGTCCTACCAGCACGGCGTTATACATGTCCTGTATCGAGCAACATTGCCAAGTTCGAAACAGGGAGGCTCGAGCGAGAAAACAGTTCATCATGCACATGTTTGTTCTAATGAGAGACTGACATGGGGGGACCCAGCAGCCTGAAAAAACGGCTGATGTTGCGAGCAACGTTATCAAGTTCGAAACACGAAGCGCGAGCAGAGAAAAAAGTCAATCATACAACCGATCCTTCTAATGGGAGGCTGTCATGTGGGACCCAGCTGCGTGACCAAACGACCGATTCATCAAGCAACACTATTTAGTTAGGAACAAGGTGGCGCTAGAGTAGAAAAAAAGTCCATCATACTCATAATTCTTCTAATGTGAGAGTGACATAAGGAACCCACCAGCATGGTTGATGCAGCGAGCAATGCTATCAAGTTCAGAAAACGGAGGCGCGACCGAGGGAAAAAATTGTATCATACACACGTTTCTTCTAATGAGAGTATGACATGTGGGGTCTAGGAGTTTGATTAAATGGCTGATGCAGCGAGCAATGCTATCAAGTTCGGACCGAAGGCGTGATAGAGGGTAAAAAATCCATCATACACACGTTTCTTCTAATGAGATGATGACATATGGGGCTCAGCATCATGATTAAACGGTAGATGCATCGAACAACACTATCAAGTTCGGAACAGGGTAGCGCGAGCGAAGGAAAAAAATCCATCATACACACGTTTCTTCTAATGAAAGGATGACATGTGGGGCTCAAGAGGTTGGTTAAACGGTAGATGCGTCGAGCAGCGCTATCAACTCGAAACGGGGTAGTGCCAGCGAAGGAAAAAATTACATCATACACACGTTTCTTCTAATGAGAGGATGACATGTGGGTCCCAGGAGATTGATTGGACGGTAGATGCATCGAGCAGCGCTATCAACTTCGGAACAGGGTAGCGCGAGCGAAGGAAAAAAATTCCATCATACACACGATCCTTCTAATGAGAGGCTGACATGTGGGACCTAGCAGCCTGACTAAACGGCAGACGCCTTGAGCTACGTTATCAAGTTCAAATCAGGGAGGCGCGACCGAAAAGTATTGTCCACTAGAGACACTGACGTCCGGGACCAACACGGCTCAAAAGATTTCGGCGAGTCAACATCGCGCGAGGAAACGGAAATCTTTCTTCTGCCATGCGCTGACCGAGCTTCCTCCATATTTTTAGCAGATCCGTCGTAGTAGAGGGCCGCGAAACCGGGAAAAAAAGGTTTTCCATCGGCCACGGCCGAGGCGAGAATTTCTTCACGGAAGACGCGCCTTCTACGACGACCATCGGGCCAATTCGTTGTGGAAGAAAACTTTTCTTGTAGTGTATATGCCGGTCTTGGGCTTCTTGCCCAGTAGGTGGAGCGGAGAGAGAGATCCTGCCCATATTTCGATCTGTCTTGGGCTCTTCTTCCTGATTTCTTGGCTCCTATGGTCAGAGCAAGCTTGCAAGGAGAAGACTGTCGTATCCCTCAATAATTTGTGTGCTACTGACCTCCTTGCTAGGTGGGGATGTGGTGTTGTGATGCTTACTCTGGCCTGCTGTGGCAGCAGGGGGAGGAAGCACGGCGATGCGGCGGCCCTTATTTCGGCAAGGAAGTTAGGCTCGCACGTCCTGGTGCAGTGGCGCGGCATCAGGCGGTCTGAGAGTTCCTTCTTCGTTCTGCTCCCAAGGTGGGAGGTGGAGAAGAAGGAGCTTGTGGCGGGCTTCTACACCTTGCGCTGCTGGTGCTACCTCGACGCCCCTACAACTCGGCTCCCCCTCTTGGCCGTCCTCGGAGGTGAGGGAGAGATGGACTGGAGAGATGCTAGGATTGCCATGGTGAACTGGCACTTCTTGAAGCTGCACCCGCACGATCTTTCTTCGTAGTGGTCCTTTGGTGGCGGGGCTGCCGGGCCACTGCCTGTTCTGGCCTTAGGGCAGCTTAGGGTTTCAACCTCCATCGGAGACCCTTCTTCGAAGCTCACCGCCGGTGCTCGACGCCTCTCCATCAGCAAGTGGTGCATCCCGGCAGATTGCCTGGCGGCTGGAGGTGGTACTTCTTCTCCTGATAGTGCAGCGTCATGAGCAAGAGACTCACTCGATCTCGCCGTTGGCTGGAGGTCACCGGAGAACGGTGGTGGAGGCACTCGAGGACCCGATTGTTTTTTATGTTTTTGTCCGAGGGTGTTTTTTGCAAGAGAGAGGCCTCTTTCTATTTTTCTAGTTTTGCTAGGGTTCTTAATGTTGTGGGCCTTTCTATAATTTGTACCTGCCACATAGTTTAATTGCAGCTTCTCGTATCCTCTGGACCTTTACCGTTGAAAAAAACAACACAACATGCTTTTTGTTGGGTGGACCATTTCGTTCGGTGGTGATACCCACGTCAAAATCATTTGTGTGGTGACCGTGCGCCTAACGACTGGCACTTTTAGAAGTGGTTTCCTACCATGAGTCACTAATTGCTTTGGCAGGTGCCATGTTTATTTCTTTTCTGTTTTCTTTTGACTGCGTGCAGCCTTTATGTCTCGATCAGTTCTTGACATGTCAATTGCTGTAGAGGATGGATCTAAATGTATGTGGTATGTTCTGAATATCAATATGTTCGCTTTATCAAAAAAAAGCAATACAATGGCCCAAGAACTCCCATTTTTTTATGAACCTCAATGAGAACCTTGAACCCTTCCGCTGCATTATTTATGTGTGTGTTGTCACTATAGGACAATCAGATTTCTAGTTAATTGACCATTGGAACCATCTCCTTCAAGCCTCACTTCTGACATGTCAATAGATTGTTTAACAACTTCTTGTACTCAAAGATGTTTAGGTAAGCAGCAAGGTTTCTTTTCATAAGTTAAAAAACTGTAAGTTCTTTGTTTGATTTCTCTACTATTAAAAAAGAATCTCAGTGTTCTGTTTTCTGTCCCTACGTCATTACCTTTGTCCGACCTCCTTTGTCAATCGCAAGTCACACATTAAAATTCAGAAACTTAAATATGCGTGATCCTTGGGCACCGCGACACTCACCCCTCCAAATCTATATCAAAACAAAAACATCCATTAAAGGCAATCCATGCGCCTCCAAATCAAAATCTTAAATGCCGCCCAACAGACCTACCGGCAGGTCCAATGGAGTTCATGATAGCCGCCTTGGCTTCCACGGTGTCGCCTAGCAAGTTTGATCTAATCAGTGCTACCGCACCACCCGGCTGACGATAAAGGCCATCTTCAGATGATAGTTCGCTGCTGTAGCGTGCCCATCCGAGCCGATCGGATTAGTGCTTCCATGCCGTCTGGCCACTGCGATCCACTGGTACACTGCAGGTATGTGCATCCTCTGAAATCCTTGCTGATCTGATAGTTTTATGATCCAAAGTTGTTAAGCATCAAGGACGATTGCCGCCCTAGCATTACTACCTCCACTACCACCCCACCGTCTCCTTTCCCACGTCGCCTCTTGAGCTCTAGAGCGTTGTCGTGCCAACTACATGGGGAAAGATCAACACGCCACTACATCTTCATTGTGTGGTCACTTGGTGTCTTCCTCTCCACCGCAAATGGTGGCCATAGTGTCGTAAATGCATGTGTATCTAATGAAGGTTAGCAGTGATGCGACCATGCGAAATTCCATGTTGACTGGTTAGAAATTTTGTATATGTGTGCTTACTTATATACTTATAGGAGAATATATCAATTTGTCCACATTCCGGCTCCAAAGCGATGAGACATTGTTAGGAATATTTGTGATGCACAGAGAACACATCTTCATCAACTTGATACACTTTTGTCAATCAATATGGGGAAAATCCGCCCTGAAAGAATTGGGGAAGTCTAGGTACGCATAATGGATACTGACGAGGGGTGACCTCGGCATTGTCCATGGTCATGGAGTTGGGTTTCGGGGGAAAGGAGAGCTCCGGTGATTTCGTCGGCTTATCAGATAAACAAGGGAGGCGAGATTTACCCAAGTTCAGGCCTTCATAGAGGAAACTTTACTCCTGCTTGTCTGATCTTCATTGATGGAGATTATAAATTCGTCGGGTTGCTAGATGCAACCTAGCTTACAGCAGAGTGATATGACAGGTAGCAGGTACCCTCCCCATTGGCTCCTCCCAGATTTTATATGAGAGGACGGGTCTGATAGACCATTACAGGTCGGATTACAGTTTTAATTATAACTCTATGACTATATCGGTTACACATTGGGCTTTTGTCTTGATCATCGCGTCTGGTTCCTAGGCTTCAGATGCTTCCAGGACCCTTGGTCTCTCATGGGATTTATGTACCTTAGTTTATATTCATACCAAGTATGCCAATCATGATAACCCGATAAGTCAAGCCCATGTCAGTACACCCCGAGGTTCCAGTCGAATTATAGATTCGGTTGAGTCTCCAAAAGCTTTTTAAAATTTACATACAGCAAACCTGTGAGATCCAAGCACATGGCTTAATAGGTTTGATAGGATACTCATACCAACAAGTTGCAACATCTTTTTCGAGAGATCATCTAAAAAGAACTCTAAGGTTAAGCGTGCTTAGCCTAGAGCAATTTGAGGATGGGAGATCGACCGGAAGTGGGTACCAGGTGCGCACTAGTGAGGACAAAGTGCACAAAAAAGACTAGTGCTAGTTTCTAGGGCTAGTCTATATATCCTAGAGAGCTGCTAGGAGTGACACCGCCGGGCCCTAGTGGATGGGATGTTACAAAGTGGCATCAGAGCCGATCCTCGCTGTTAGAAAGGCGTATGCGAGTTAGTGGTAGGACATCTGGATCATGGTGTGTGTGGCCCAGAGTGAACACGGCATGGCACATGTGACGGCACTGGACGCGCAAACGTGTGCTAAGAGGGGACGTTCCTGGCTTGTGCTTGATTGATCAGGGCATCGATCTTCTAAGGGTGGGTGTATGTGAGATCTAAGCACATGGCTTAATAGGATTGATAGGATACTCATACCAAAAAGTTGCAACTTCTTCTCCGGGAGCTCATTTGAAAAGAGCTCTAAGGTTATGCGTGATTGGCCTAAACCAATTTGAGGATGGGTTACCGACAGGGAAGTGGGTACCGGGTGCGAAAGAGTAAGGAGAAAGTGCGTAGAAAAGACTAGTGTTGATCTGTGAAGCCAGTCTAGATATCCTATTAAGCTGCCAAGAGTGACACCCCCGGGGCCCAGTGGACGGGGTGTTAGAAAACAAGAAGATTCTTTGGGTAAGTGAACTGTAAGTTCGATAAGTTTATCGTGGGGATTTTCGTGTAACGAGTCTGGTGCATCCGACGTATTGGGGACTAGTTAATTGCTTTTGGGAGAAGACAACGTGAACCTTTTCAAGCTCAAGCCCATTAACTCGAACCTAGTATATACTAGCGTAAGTCAGTTCATGCCCCGGAGGTCTTATCGAATACTGAATTCCGGTTATGTGTTTTGGGTACCAACAAGACAGATCCGGCGGTCTTACATTTGTGTCGTAAACACGACATTCAGACATGTTATCGCGGTGGAAGTGGTCTGAGAACTCAAAACTTTTATTGGCGGCCTTGTTTGGCTGTTGGAATTGCTGAAGTAGCTGTATCTTGTAAATAATATTTTCCTTTCGGCTTGTTATAACATTTTCTGGTGCCATCGGACTCGACACTTTCTCATTATACACGGGACCATTTTGTTAGGCTAACGCTCTTAATCTCAGTACCTTGCCGACCTGTTAGTTGGCTACAACTAGGTCAGAGGTTTCAGGGACTCGATGCTCAGGAAGAGTCAACTACTGGGGAAGTCGCGTATGAGGTGCTCGAATCCATGGAGTTGATAGCATGTTAGGTTACTCGAAGAGGATACAACCCCCGAGTGCGTTGAGTGTGAATTAAAAAAATTAGTTCTAAGTAGAGGTAAACTTAGCTTTATTAGTAGTTGCCATGGATGAAGTCAATGCAGCACAAGGATACCTGAGCCGATGACGGTAATGGGACACCGTAGCTGATGGCAGCTGCGGGTTGCCACAACCGAATATGGTAGAGGGTTGCTGGAGACGATGGAGACAGTAGGTCGTGCGACAGAATCGGTGCAGCCTCGAGTGTTGATTCAATGGTGAGTCGTGTAATGGACGAAGTCGATGTGGCAAGAGTACCGCACTGCCCCCGAGTATCGAGCCAACGGAGTCGGATGGAGTCTATACGGCGACGGGTCGCGGGAGTCGAATATTGTCACGGGTCTATGTAGTCGAAACTGCAGCGGGTCACGCGGCAGAGTGGGGCAGCCCCCAGCCGTAGAGTCAACGCGTTCGACGGAGTCGCCGGGGCGAACATGTGAAGGAAGCCAATGACTGCAACGTGTTACCGTAGTCGAAAACCGCAGCGGGTCGTGTGGTGGAGTCAACGAAGCCTCCAGACACAGAGTCAATGTGATCGTGTAGACGAGATTGACGGACCGGAGTCGATGCAGCGTTGAGTCATGCAGTGGACGGAGTCACGCGCCAGACCAGAGTCGACGCGGCTGCGGACCGAAGTTTACGTTGCAGCAAACCTTCGGGTCTCTGTCATCTGGAGCCGACATGGCGCAGCTAAAACAGCGAGTCGAGCGCACGCCCGGTTGACGATGCTTGCCGTTTTGTCGATTGCAAGTCACAATTTGATTAATTAACTTTAGACTAGTGTGACACAGGCATGTGTGATGGATCGCTCCATATCTCCTTGCTTCTCTAGTAGAAAATAATAGTATTGGACACGATCTCTTTGATACGACATCTTTTATTTTGTCTGCATGCAGTTGTGCGATCATTGGATCGATTAAATAACGCGACGACGCTTGCATAGCTTTGGACACTCTTGCTCGACCTATGCATTTAGCGCCTTTAGCAATCCGACGCGGATACGGACTTGGCTCCTTCCTCACGCGATTCCACAACCAGCTGACCACACCTTGGTCCATCTTGCGACGCCTCGACAGCTGCCGCTTGGGCTCATCTTGACCGCGTGTCCCAGATTAGATCTAATACGATTTGCTATTGTTCAAGTTCCAGATGCTACCGACTCACTCTCCTGGGTGCTCCCTCCAGCATAACCAATCGAGAAGATTGATCTCATCTTGTCCACGATGGGACCCCTACTCATGTATGTACACGTTCCGATCTGACATACTCGCCGATCCCTTTCGATCTCACCGATTTGAATTTTGATCTTGCCGGCTTCTCTCTTCTTCTGAGCGATCCTTGTAATATCCTGAGGTTTATTAACCTAAATTAAGCTGATTTAGAATGAGTGATGGTGCATTAGAGTATCTTAAGCATATAAAAGTCTGGGGGAATTTTGACCGTTATATCAAGAAGTGAGTAGACGATAGATTCTCTCGAATAGATGGATGTTTATCTAGATGCTATGAATGCTTGATGCCTTGCCTGTTTGCATAGTTGTATGATACATTTCTGTGACAAATCAAATGGTTGTGAAAATGATTGCTAATTGAAGCATTGCTTACTTGAGTACTATTGCTTGATACAACAGTTGCTAGTGTGATAAAAAAGGGTGATTGTTTAAAAATGACCACTTGTGTGCTAGAAAAGTTTGCATGATCTCTCATGTATTTTGGACACATCATGCACAATTCAGATATATAAGCATAATATATACATAATTGGATGCCTAAGAATCAGCACAAGATAACAATCTATAACAATCTAAACTACACACAATCCTCTTAAGTAACAATCAGATAATGTATCTATACACATATTGATGCATAAGCATCAGTACAGTCGATGAAAGAATACCAATACCTTAGTCCAAATTACAAACAGATTTGGATTAATACAAATTCTTGTCCAAAGAAGAATTAGAATACATACATAATATGTGCACACAAATAAAAACAAAGAAAAAAGAAGAAACCAATAAACTTAAATACTAGACTATAGTGATGTGCGAACCACACCTAGATCCTTCCCATCTTCTATCTTATTCTTCCTATATTCTCATCATATTCTTATCTTCTTGTTTTCTTCTCCACCTGAAAACAAACAATAAATAAGTGGTACGGGAACAAGCAATATCAAATCCTTAGGAAATAGTAGGAAAGTAACCACATCTATCTAATCCAAATCAAATGGAATAAGAATAAAAGCAAGAAAACCTAAAGCAATAAGTACTAGTGCAACAACCCTCAATTTCATCTTGTCCAAGTGGACAAAATAAACCAATAGAACTACTTAGAACACTAACTAACAAATAGCCCACTAAAAAATTCATCGAACTCCATGAACTAGGATAGCAACCCGTAATTCCAACTTGTTCAAGTTCCAAAACCCAACCATTGGTTGATCATTAAACCTTAGACAAAACCATTTGACGAAAAGAAATTCAAAATTACCAAGTACTAGTAAACAATGCAAAATTGCATCAAAGGAAATGATAAACCTATAGAACTATTCCAGGATCTACTACTAACTAATCCACCAAAGGAAATTATCTCAAGCTTTGTTCTTGAGAAGCTCAAAATCTATAAAAATTTGAAAGATGACAAAAACAAAAACTAGTCCAATGAAACTCTAGCACAACTACTACTAGTAAGCTTCATCCAATTAGAATCCTAAGGGGAGAAAGTAAAAATCTAGTAAAAACTAAACCTAGTGCTTTTTGTCATTTTCCAAATTGGCTAGGGACAAGAAAGACAAGAAGACAAATCCTACTTATCACTATCCAAGCCAAGCTAGCAAAACAATATTCTACTTGTCAAAATCTAAACTACACTAGAGTTAGAAACGCATGGGCTTGACTACCTAAAGTAGTTTCGCATCTACACAAAAACCAATCTACACAAAAATCATGTGCTTTTCCAAGAAGCTTACTCACCTAAATGCATGGATGTGTTGTCAACACCACATGGATCATTGAGAACTATAAATAGAGGGTCACCCCATAGCTCATAAATCACTAATCTAGCTCAGACCAAAAACACACGCACTCCTAGTAGAGAGAGATTTGTGAGAAAGGAGAGAGTGAGGAAGAAGAACACCTTAAGAACTTCTATAGCTAGAGGAGGAAGAAACACTACTCTACAAAGGTTTTAGTCTAGATCTTTAGGATAAGAAGTATTATAGTAGTAGTATCTAAGTAGCTAGGAATAGATTTAAGAAAAGAGGAGAGTGGGAGAATTAGTAGGATAATGGATATAATTTTTCCAGGCACAAAATGATGTCCAAAAACACACCATGATCACATCTACACACTCTAAATATATCTTAAATTAATCCCTAGATCATGTCCATGATCTAGAAATCATCTTACACTATCTAATGATCCTTTGATCATCAATAACACTCCAAGAATACTATGAACATATATATAACAGCAAGAACACCCAATTAGGTCTCCGAAAATATATTACAACGAAGGGACATGTTTCTACTTTGGTAGACAACATGTAAACCTTAAGAAAATTATAATTAATCATCCACGAACAACAAGAAAACAATCTGAAATTAAATCACAGTATCCAAAGCACTTAAGAACACTAAGGAATTCAATCTAAAATGCTAACTAGCTAACTTTGCAGTTGTTTGAATGAATCATGCGTGTATACACTTCAGCTTAACACATACACCTTTCTTGAGTGATTTTTAGTGTGGATAATAAGCATCTTATGTTGACATGATCCATAAACTTCCATATATACATATTCCATTAAGCTACAAGGACACTATAGTATTTAAACATCTTTGAATCACAATTGCTAGGATAAATAACTTATCCAAATGGGAGAAATTGCAATTGATCTAGCACTAAATAAAGCACATGGTAGAAGTGCATGATCTACCTACGCACTCTCACTTAAGAAAATCTAGAACTAAAATCATCACATACTTAGCTATTAATCTGCCAAAATGACCTAATGATGGGGATATATTCTATGAATATGATGATTCTACTTGTTTCAGCTGGAAGGAAATATTAAGCCTCGTTGAAAAATATCACAAGGTGAATTTGTTTCTAGTTGGACATGATACTTTGGTTTATAAGAACTTTATACTACCTAAATCATGGTGTTATTGTTTCACTAGATTTAATATCCATCGGAGCACCGCCAGCGAGAGGAGAGGGAGGAAGGCGACCGACAGATGGAAGGCGACCAAGAAGTGTTGCGACCTCGGATCGTTAAGGATCCTAAGTCCCTGTGATTAACATGCTAGTCCCTGGATCAATAGCTAGCACTTCACAGTCGATGAATATCATGTAAAACACAAGTCATTATTACACGAATAATCCAGAGTATAATTATTACAACTTGCATAGCTTATAGCTAGCTCAAATAAAATAGCGGAAACTAAATAAAACTTGAGTCCATCAACGCCTCAGGCTAGTTGCGTGAAGACCCGCGATCCCTACGCACCTTTCAATCTACGGATTCTGCACATAAGACGTGCAGCCAACAAGTTGGGTCAATACTTTGAATGTATTGGCAAATTATACCAAGGAAAGAGTAAGACTATTTCTATATGGAAGGCTAAGAGTAGGCTCTGGGGTTCATTTGCGTAAAGCCAATTTTATCAATGTAATAAGAAAAGAGGAAGAAAGTTTTCCCTACTTTGTAAACTTTGATAAATAGTATAGGGTCGAATGGAACACGTGGATATTACTCACCAAGTGCCCAAATCAACCTAGCACTTGGATATTACGCACCAAGTTCCCAAAATCCCACCCAATGGCGATATTACTCACGCCTTGGGGTTTATAAAACGTTAAGTTTGGAAAAGAGAGAGGAAGATCTTTCAGAGGCTCCATCCTTCAGATGCTCAAAGTTGTTCTGTTTCCATGAACACGGCTGATCGATCAGATTGCAATACTCTCGAGAGGTTGTGCACTTTCCCCACAATCCACGATCAAGTCCTTTTACAAACAAGACCATGACGAAGCCTTCCCTTAGTAGCCCCTCTACCAGCTGGATCCAACCGTGCCAAGAACCTCCATATGTTGGTACCCCGGTGAGGTTTCCCACTAAGTACTAAGCCAAGACAGAGCCCATATGTATTGTGGTTGCACGGGAAGCTTCTGAATTCTGAAACATGGCAGACTTCTTTGATTCCTGGGCGGCCGTCCTCCACCAAAATCCCACTCGTTGTCCCGACAACCATTCCGCCCAGAAGAAATACTTAGTTTTATTTTGAAGGGGGTTTTGAGAGGAAAAGGTTCGCGCGAGAGAGCTCTTTTACTTAGAAATTTTTTAAGTCTTTCGAACCCTCCCAAAGGTACTTGATATGGATAAGTATATAGCATAGCATGCAACTTAGAAAAATAGGATAACCTATTGGGATGAGAACTCCTAAGCATAGAGCTACTCATGGCATACTACAAAACCGTACTTGCAAAATAGTACTAAGAAATTCTACCAAAACCCTACACATGCATACTACAGAATTTTGAAGAGTAAAACATGCATAGTCAAAACTAGGACATAAACATGAACAAGTTGTGTAACTTGCCTTGATCCGAGCAGCAATCTACACAACAATACTCCTCAGCGCACTCCGAGCAATCTAACGAAACAAACATGGATTCAATCACAATTTGCACAAAACAAGTCACGAAGTCAAATATGCATGCATGCAACATGGTAATATGCAAGGATGGATTTGATTTCGACCAAGGGTTTTAACCAGGGGTGTTGTTGAGTTGGGGATGTCATTAGAATCGATTTCCCATAGATGCTAGGTATTTTGGGTTAAACCCTAAATAACCAAGCTCAAAACTAGATCTACAACTCCAATCTACCTCGAGACAGATCTGAACACCCTAAGCATGATAAGATAATTTTGTACAGAAGGCCATGTCGAAACAAAGCCAACGCAACAAGAATCAACTAAAACGGAGCTACGGATAAATTTCTAGAATTAAAATACTCTAATCTAAACATTACATCCTACTGTAAGATTTCTACGACAAAACAGCAATATTATTGTATATCTATGTTCTACTCGAAAATATGAATCCAATGGTATATTATATGCAATTTTTGGACTAATATTCGAATTTCTATGAATTTTACGAGATTGGAGCTATTTCTGCCTATTTTAAAAGAAAAAGGAAAAAGGGCCAGAGACGCGCGACACGTGGCGGCTCGTGAGTGGGCCAACGAGGTGCGCATGACGCCGACGTGGGGCGACGCGGCGGTGACGTGGTGGGAGCCACGTGGCGCGGTGTGGTTGGCCGGGGCGGTTGACCGATTGGGGGCCGTCAGATCTAGATCTAACGGTCGGAGATGAAGGGGGGCGGTGGCTTACCGTGGCAGCGACGGATGGCGGCGATGACTAGCGGCGGCGGTGGTGCTCCTCTGGCGAGACGGAGGGGTGGACGGCACGCGGCTCCTCCTCGCGGTCCCGTTCCCGAGGGCGGTGGCTGTCCTCCTTCTCCGAGGCGACGGCGGACGGCGGCCGAAGACGGCGGACGGCGGCGGGGTTCCGGCGAGAAATCGGCGGCACTCGGCGGTGGTGGCGGCGGTGGCGTGGGTTGGCGTGGGGTTCGCGGAAAAACTTGGCGTGCCGAGGGCTATTTAAAGGCGGAATTCTAGGGAGGCGTGCCGAGGGCTATTTAAAGGCGGAAAAACTTGGCGCGGGGTTCGCGGAAACCGTCCCGGATTCGCCGGAGGCGGTTGCCGACGCGGCGGCGGTGGCGTGGCCGAGCCGGACTCGGGGAGGAGGCGGCTGACGGGTGGTCCCCGCCTGTTGGCGGGCGCTGGCGCGGCGCGGGCTGCTGGCGGGCTGCGCTGCGCGCCGCTCGCTCGCTGGCGCGCGCGGTAGATAGGCCCCGGGCTGGCTCGGCCGGCCCGGTTAGCTTAGGTTTCAATTTTTTTTATTCTTTTAATATTTTCTGATTTGCTATTTGTTTAATAACTTTGCAAACGGACTCCGAATTAGACGAAACTTGTTTCTAAAATTTTGTAAAAAGAAGAGGGTTGGAATAGGACTATAAAATAACACTTTTGCAAAGGTTTTGGTGGTTCAAAAAGGTTTTACCCCCTTTTAGTCTATAAGTTACTAGGGGGTTTAAGAAGAATACCCGTTGCATTTTTTGATATATGATGCCATGATGCAATGGTATGATGCATGCTTCTAATAACATCTAAAATTGCGAAATTTGGGATGTTACAAGAAGGAAGGTTCAGGTCGGAAAGACAGAAGCTCTAAGTATGAAATGGTCGTGCTTTCCACATACCAACTCCGAATTAAGAACATAAGTACTTGTTGGAAAGATAATTTCGAGATCTTTCCAACGGGTACTCGCACATCTCCCGGTTAATTACGAGCTGTACGTAGAAACTGAAACGAGTCGATGGACATTTTTGCTAGTTTACAAATAGAGTCCTTTTAAGTTAGGAAACTTAGAGATATGATTGGTTTTGACCCCAACTCTATGTTGGACGTCCAGCATCCTTTATATAGGCCTGTAATTCATGGCTTTTAGGGTTAGACCACGTTAAAAATATTTTGGAGTTTATTCTTTTAAAGAACCTCTGGAATTACCCTGTGATCGAATTTTACTACTTGAATTGAGTGTGATCTATTGTTCCATTAGGAATTAGTAGATTGCAAACTACCATTCCTGGTTGACGGTTGCGTGCGCAAGAGCGTCGTGTTGTGAATATCCTACATGGATCGAGAGCTGTTGCATTGGCATAAGGGTTCGAGGAGGTGAGTTCATAGCTATAGGCTAGTTATCTATCCACCATTATCATCATCGGCAAGTGCTTGCTAAGAAGATCGGGCCACCCCATATCATCTTGGTATCAGATTTCCTTGTTTACTCAGTGAGCATCCACAAATACATTCATAGATTAGATTGTGTTTTTCGTCCTATACAGAAAAAGTCTCACAAAAAGAATTGCCATAGACTAGATTGTATTCCTATCAAGTACTAGTTGCTGGTCGTGTTCCTCTATTAGTTTAGATCTAGATTTGTTCTTCGTAGATATTTTTTTGCTCTCTAGTAGTCTCTAATCGAATCCACCATAAATTTCCACCACCACAAGCTAGATCCGATCCAAGCTAAGAGTCCTGTTTGTTTACTACTTGGCAAGTTGGAATTGAAAAAAAAAATCTGCTGACTCTGCCGCGGCACAGAAACGGCCTTTTTCTGCCACGAACCAGTTTCTGCCGCCAGTCTGCCAAGGCACAGTTTTGGCCTGTTTTTCTGCCATGGCAGACATATATAAAAATTGTGAAAATTTGCAATTTTCCAAAACTTTAGCTACATCCATTCTATTATAAAGGTGTAGGAACTTTCCCATTGAGAATAGTTTCCACTCTTACAGGCTACTAGTAGGGTTTTGGTGCTATGCATTATAAATTGTCCGCGTTTGATATTATTCAAAAAAAAAATATAGAAAAAGAACAAGCAAAAAATAGCAAGATTCAATACAAAAGAAAAAGAAAAAGAAGAGGAGAAGTGTTCAAGAGGCCTAGTGATATCTTTGTGCACCGGTAGATTGAGTAATCTTATGCCTGTTTACTTTGAGATTTGCTTGTGTCTCTCCAGAGTAGTGCAACACCCTTTATAGTTGCATTGCCACGTTTATCTCCACATGTGTGTTTCTTGGGTTTTGTATGATCAGTAATATGACTTGTTTGCGGTGTAGATAGGATACCATACCTATAGCTCCATCATAAATAACCTGTGTGCCCTATGATCGTTCTCCATACCCTTGATATTCACTTCATCACATCTGTGCATATGTTGTTGATTCGAATTGGTAAGAATCACTATTCACTTTGGAACGGTGAGATCTTCTTTCTTGTCAGTTGTGAGTGAGTTGTGAGAGTTCCACTACAAGATTTTGTTTTGTGCACTAATGTACTAATCATGTCTTCTAGTAGTGTTGATGTGATGCAGAAAAAGGATGCAGATGATTATCACTTTCCATTACGCTCCTACTATAGCAACACATTTTGGGAAGAGGAGTTAGGAGTGGTACCTAATTCGGGTTTTTTCCACTTCATCACATAAATTAGTGGTAGAAAAGCTGCTACTACCATGATACTTGTTCTTCCATATATTTGGTTAGTGTTGAGGTTGTTGAAAAGCTACAATTATACACACATGCAACAATATCGCCATTCATGTTAGAAACTTCTAGTCATGCACTACCAATTACTCAGATCGCATGTGTTCTCCTCACCATTTATGGCCCTAAAACATATATTTCTTGTTATGTCGTTCCTAGAGCGTTTATCTCCTGCCATATCATGTTGGAAACAAAGTGGTGTAATAAATTCTAGGTTACCTTTGGTAGTGAGTGTTCTGATCCTTCTATATTTTGGAATGGAAAGCACACGTGGTTATCACGTACACGTATTAAGCAATTTCAAGAGATTAGGCGTTAAAACCTAGGTGCACCTATAACCACCAACATAGAAGCACATGTTGATCCTGTCATAGAAGAACCGAGAGTGAGAGTTGATGAGACAAATAAGGTTTCTACTAATGTAATCATCTCTACTCCTAGTGTTGTTTCTTGCGATATCCAGGTTCCTTTTGAAAAAAGGGAGCCATCTATTTTACAACCTGTATCACTGGACTGTGCATTGTCACTTGTGGAGGATGTTTTAGTACCTACTACAACTGAGGAGATTGTTGATGATATTGATACTGATTTGGAGCTTCAGTCAACATGTGCAACATATTGTGAGTCTATTCCTTTACTGAAGCCTCCTTCTGATTTGCCTTGCACTAATGTTTCAACACCATGTGATAGTTTACCAAATTTTAATTTTGATCATGTGGTATTGATTACACATAAAGAAATACATGCTCGAATACCACTTGCTGATATTGTGTATTCCTTGATGCTAAGTGAACCTATGAGTATGAGTTGTGCTATAGATAAGATTCCTGAAATTTCATGTTTAAATTCTAGCACGTAATCTCCTTGTTTCACTTTCAATCTAATTGGTGAATATAGCATGGATGGAATTTTTCTTATGGATCACATATGCATTACTTGTGGAAGAATCGCTGAACTGAAACAAGCTATTTTCAGACATATATGCAATGTGTCACAAAATGTTTGCTATGTGACAATAGTTCATGTTCGAGATATTATGGAAATACATTCTGGTCTAGTTGATATATTGCAACCAACACAAGTATTTTTACCTATGTTGGATTGTTCTGATCTTACTAGAATAGAACCCATGTTTTCATATTCATTGTGTTTATCCCAAAAGTCTTTGTCTAGTTATGTTACTACTTTAGACTTCACTCATATTTGCAAATTGAGTTGCATCTTACATACTAGACAACATGATCATGTTCATAATAATCAGAGTAGTGTTGTTAAAGCATGGCATGAATCAATTTGGTTTTCACACATATTTAATTGGTTTGAACTTGTTCACAAATTTGATCATAGATCTTCTTTGAGAAAACTGAATTTAATATTGAAGAACAAGACTATCTATTTAGTTGTTTTTCATCATGATTATAATAATTCTTTGTACTTCACTTATACCTCCAATTTAATTTGCATGATGTATACTGGACATATTTTTCATGTGAACAAGAATAATACAACATGTTATATATACATATACTTTGTGTACACGTTGTTCTTTTTGTTTCTTCCACTTCCAGCTTACCCAAAGCCATGGACGGCTTTTCCTGCAGAAAGGGAGGATGATGGGGATATATTCTATAAATATGATGATTCTAGTTGTTTCTGCTGGAAGGAAATATTAAGCCTCGTTGAAAAATATCACAAGGTGAATTCGTTTCTAGTTGGACATGATACTTTGGTTTATAAGGACTTTATACTACCTAAATCATGGTGTTATTGTTTGACTAGATTTAATATCCATCGGACCAGCACCAGCGGGAGGAGAGGGAGGAAGGCGACCGAGAGATGGAACGCGACCAAGAAGGAAGGTTCAGTTCGGACAGAGAGAAGCCCTGAAATAGAAACAAACGTGCTTTCCACATACTAACTCTGAATTAAGCAAATACGTACTTGTTGGAAAGATAATTGCGAGATCTTTCCAATGAGTACTCGCACGTCTCCCGGTTCCTTACGTGTTGCACGCGGCAACCGAAACAAATCGACGGACATTTTTTGCCAGTTTACAAATAGAGTCCTTTTAAGTTAGGAAAGTTAGAGATATGATTGGTTTTGACCCCAACTCTATGATGGACATCTAGCAGCCTTTATATAGGCATGTAATTTATGGTTTTTATGGTTAGACCATGTTAAAACTATTTTGGAGTTGATTTTTTTAAAGAAGCTCTGGAATCACCCTGTGATCGAATTATACTACTGCAATTGAGTGTGATCTGTTGTTCCATTGGGAATTAGTAGATTGCAAACAACCTTTCATGGTCGATGGTTGTGTGCGCAAGAGCGTGGTGTTGTGAATATGCTACAGGGTTCGAGAGCTGTTGCATTGGAATCAGGGTTCGAGCGGGAGAGTTCATAGCTATAGGCTAGTTATCTATCCACCATTATCATCATCGACAAGTGCTTGCTGAGAAGATCGGGCCACCCCATATCATCTAAACACTTGGCTATAAATTAGGGTTCATCCGTCATGAATAAGAACATTAACACTAAACCATATAACAACTCTGAATACCCAGCAATATCCAAACCAGGAGGTGTACTTCGAATAGAACCAAACCTGTCCTAGTTGATTATCATTACCAAAAAATGGCACCAATTACATGCGGAATTCATCCTAATAAAGATGATTAGGAACACACTGAACAATAGGTACATGTACAAGTTGTACTTAAGACCATCCCAGTAAAAGTCAATCACCAAGTCACCTAAATGAGAAAAACTAAATCGTAACCAGTACTTAAACTTGTCGGGTCCGTGGAAACCGGGGTGCCATGTCCTGACAGTTAGAGGTCCCGGTGCCTCGAGGCGACGCGCCTTCGAGAGCCTTCGATGCCTCCGGAGGCGACACCGGTTGGAGAACCCTCACGAGGGTCCGCTGCGTGAGGAGACTCCCTCCTGAGGGGAACTCTCCCCTTAGGAGGCTCCATTGCAGAACCCAACTTTGGATTGATGTAGCCTGACCTACGATCGTTACCACATCAAGATCTCCAACTTACGCCAAGTCGTCATGGACTCCAAAGGTGAATCCGTTCCTCTATGCGAGCACAATTCTTACCCTATTGAATGGTATGCTACTTAATACTCCATCACATATTCATGATAGGTTCATACCGACGAGTACGGAAGCAAGGATGAAAGCCGGGAGCACCCAGCCCGACAAGACGGAGGCTTGGAAGAGGAGACAGAACAAGCTAATGCTGACACACGGGAATCTCCGGACTGACACCTCGGAATCTCCTGCTGACCTTTGGACCAGCCCCCTGACCGATGCCAGGGACAATCTGACTGCCACTCCAGAGACAGACTGGAGTCTCCGGACCACCACACCGAAGTCTCTGGCCTGATCGAATGGGCATGCGCGCCGCCAGCTGGGCCTTTGGCCCATGTACCCCTTATTGCGCACCACACCCTAGTTTTATGCCCAAACTACCCCTGGACTTGTGGCTGGCCTATATATAGAGCCCCCACCCCCTCATGTACCCCTTAGGCATAGATGATAGACTAAAGACACCCCCTTTGTCGAATCTCTAGTTTTGCCTCATCCCCTTGACCAAGGGGACCGACTATCGTCACCACCTCTTTGGAGTTTGCATCGCGCCTCCCTCATTGTACAAGGCCTTGGCATCGATGTAACTTTGCCAAGTAATCAAGACCCTCTCCAAGGTGTTCTTCCCTCTCTGTTTGGGACTGATGGGAGCACATGGACCGATCTTTCCTTATGAGGATTCTATCGGACCGGTGACCACCGGCGGGAGCAATCGGCCTTGTATCGTGTGAGTTATGCGTGTGTTCATCGTGTTCTTCGTGAGGTGTGCTTCCACTTTCGCCGCCTTCCCCTTTCCCCTTGCTTTTCCATCAATTGACCATGAGATCCGTGGAGATCGGGCCACCCTTGGGGTTACCCCTTAACATATGGTATCAGCAACTTTTGGTTGCCATGGATTCCTCATCGATTTGGTCTTTTTCCCCATAAATTCAAAAATCCCAAAAAATATCCCGAATTTCGTGTTTTGGATCGAGCTGTGATTTGAGTGTGTTTTGGTAGACCCGTGGATTACTTGCTAAACTTGTTTATCTACCTTCCCATGTGTTCCCATGGCCAAATTCCTTGAATTCCCCCACCAATTTGGTGTTTTGGTTTGAGTTTTTCTGCCAAAATTGTGTCCCGGTCGAGTTCTACACATCCTGGAACCTCCGGACCAGAGTTTTGGGCCCTATACCGGCGATTCCGGTCCAGACCGGAGTTTCGGGCAAAGAATCCGGACCCCCATACTGACTAGTATCCAGTTTTGTGCAGAAAAACAGATTTGACCTTCCTGACGGTTTTGAGCATAACTTTTACATACGAACTCGGATTTTGGTGTTGTTTAGCTTGTTTCGAAGAGGAGAAGGATCTCTACGTCAGAATCTCTGTGGTTCATGATATCTACTCCCTCCATGTTCCATGAGAAAGGCGGAATCCACCAATAAAGGGTGAAGATCGGCGAAGAAATGTATAAAAATTATGCGACTTCTTCCCACTTTCTTTCATTTGTGAGCTACACTATCTTGTGATCAACAAACACCTATTGAGGTTAGTTCCTCCTATGATTTCTTGGGTTATGCATATTTGATACTTGTAGAATTCCGAGCAAAAGTTGTGAGTGCGTTATCTCATATAGTTATCTTGTATAGTTGTTGGCACATGGAAAAGGCAAGTGAAAAAGGAAAGAAAAAGAAAAATAGAGAAAAAATAGAAAAAATAGAAAAATAAAAACAAACAAACAAACAAGTGCCTTATAGAATGGGAAGCGCAAGCTCGATGAACATCAAATATGTGGTACTTATTGTGCATATCTTATAACCCACCGATTTTATTGCCATCGAGCTAGTGCCTATGATTGTACTTGTGTGACACGATATTATTGTCTTCTCTAGGTAATCATTTGGCTGTTAGCTCACTTTCTCCATCGCACAAGTCATATTTATCCCAGCGTGTGTGTCTCCTTTTACATGTTCCTTGTACATAATTCCTATCTTGTGGATTGACTTGTTTTGCTTTGTGATCATTGTGGTTCTTTACTTGCCATTACAACATCTTGAATTAGGGTTGGTTCTTGACATGCCACCTTCCATACCCATCCACCATAAGCTTTGTGTGTGTGTGTTTTAGTGGTTAGTTGGTTTTGGTGTTCATGTGAACTTCACTTTACATGGTTTTGATTGCTATCCAGTGTGTCCACTTGCACGATACTATCTTCCAAGGTAAATTAAGGATTGACGTTGCATCCCTAACCACCCCTACCACTTCCATATACACCACTTGGTCTTGTGAATCACATCTAGGGACTCCGGAACCGAGGATGATATCTATGGAAAATCCACTATGATCCACCATGCCTACGCCTCCACAATCATGGATGACATGATGGAGCATTACACCAATGATGGCTCCACATTATTGTGTGATATGGAGTTCTACAACAATAATTACTCCCCAAGCATGGACGACTTCAAGAATGACAATGACAAGCTCCTCAAGTCGCGTCGACCAAGACAGAGACTCCACCTTGAGAGCGCCAAGGTCCACCATCAAATGGACAAGTTCCAAAGCATCCTCAACAACTTCAAGAAGGAAATGGATGAAAACTTCACCAAGAACATGAGCATCCTCGCCAAAATCAATGAGTCTACCTCAAGATTGCACCACAAGCACAAGAAGAGTGCCAAGGACAAGGATAATCGTCGTGAGCGTCATGTGGATGACCAAGTGTGCCACCTACATCAACCTTTAGCAAGGCACGCCAATGACCTCCAGCGACACCATCAAAAGGCACCTTCCACTACTCGTGCCACCACCAAAATGGCACTAAGAGCAAGCTGTCCTCCACGCCATGAAGCTTCAATGCTAAAACTTGACGTCCTAGATGACGCATGCAACTTCATGGATGAGGAATACCAAGACCTCTACTTCGCCAAGTTAGACGAGTACGTCAAGAGGATGTCTATGATCAAGATCCAAGTAAAGAGCCTATCCTATAAGATGGCGACGACAAGGTCAAGAATGGTGTGCATGGGATTTTCCCTTCACCAAAGTAGGTGTATGGAGTTGAGCGCATCGAGCCTATCCCTATATGCTTAGTGATGATGTGGTACCAATCCCATGTGAGTATGAGAGCCACTTTGCCCACTTGAGTGAAAACAAGAGTGAGATGAGCGACTCCACCATACGTGAGATTGAGTGCTTCCATTTGGAGGGCATGAGTGATACACCGAGTGAGTTGAGAGTGGTAGTTGATAGGTCATTTTATACCACTTTGATTTCTAACGACTTACCATCTACCTCTAGTGTGTTTCCTCTTGATATGCTAGGTTCAATGGTTCAAGAAGCGCCAAGCTTGGAGATGATGATGCACTAGTAGGAATGCTTATCCACAGGGTCCCTATCAGTGGTGCACATGTCATGTGTGCCCCGTGGATAGTTATCTGTGGCGCACAGGCTTAACCATGCGCCACTAAACTTCCCTTACCTATGGCGCACAGGCCAAACAGTGTGCCACTATTACGTGGGCCCCAGCGCTGGCGGCCTACCCCGTCCATGGGCAGCATATCCAGGGCGCACGGAACCGATGTTCGCCACGCATAGAAGGGTTATCAGTGGCGCACGGTCTTCTAGTGCGCCACGGGTGTTGGTGGGCCCAAGCATCTGAAAAGGTGATAGATTACCTATGGCGCATGGCGTAGAGGTGCGCTACAGATAAATTTTATTAGTGGCACACGGTTTATTATGTGCACCACGGACATGTTGTGCCAGCCACACAAAAAGGTGGCACTTTCCCCTACCTCCACTAGCTAGTGCACTTTCCCCTACCTCCACTAGATCTAGCTCGAGGTGCTCCTCCTCCTTACCCCATTTTCTCCTACAATTTCTCCATTTTAAGTTGCCAAAACCTATATGGGTTAGATGGATCTATAAAGGAAACTCCTCTCCACCATGTATAGATCCATTAAAGTATGTGCACACACCTTTTCTCTCCCTCTCCTCCACATCAAGTTTGACTAACCACACCACACGCTCTATCGCGCGGCCTCTCTCGTCTCGGTGTAACTTGTGATTGTTTTTTGTGCGTGGATGATGATATTCGCAGTATATATGCTTGTGTTCTTGTGTACATGGATATATGCTTGTGTTCTTGTGTGTGGATGACGGTGTTGGCTCGGGAGACGATGTTTACATGGATATATGCTTGTGTTCTTGTGTATGCTTTGTGTTGTGCAGGTGCCGATGTGTGTGGTGCAATGAATGTTTGCCGAAATGTTTATTCATTTCTGTTTTGGGAAATTTTTGCACTATATCCTATTTATAGGGAAGGTCATGCCGAATTTTTGCATGCATGGTTCTAAATATTCTCTTTTGCTCCGCCACGCAGGCAACCATGGTGCGTCAGATGAGCGAAACTATGGTGGCTAGATACAAGGCACACGCGACGGCCGTCATGATTCAGAACAACATGACCGAGATAAGATGTCCTTGTAAGAGATGAAAACTTGGTACGCAAATCAAACCTGATTCTGGGACACTGGAGAAGCACTTTCTCATGGGTGGTTTTATGCCCGACGACATTGACGAGGACGTCAACAACGGGGCGCCGGCAGGAAATGGTGCTCACGAAGACACCAGACATGATTATGGTGGACATGATCATCATGAAGGAGATGCCGGATCCGATGGTGATGGAGAAGACACGGACACGCAGACACCACTAACTTCAGCTTTACGGGACCCTCATTTTCAAAAACTACTCCTCAAGGAGACGAGCAACGACAAAGCTGCTGCTAGAGAGAAATCCAAGCTGGCGCAAATGGATAAAGACATGATTACTCCGTTGTATCCTGGGTGCCGGCCTGAGCATACACGCATGAATGTAACCCTCAAGGCTCTGGAGATGAAGGTTCAACACAAATGGACCGACGTGAGCTTCAACCATATCATGGAATTTCGGCAAGATATACTTCCTAAGGAGAACACATTGCCAAGAGGTATCGACGAGGCTAAGAAAGCCGTGTGACCTCTTAATCTACCGTACGTCAAATACCACGCCTACCTCAACAACTGTGCACTTTATCCAGGCGAGTACAAGGATAGAACCACATGTCTGGTGTGCGGCTTCTCGTAGGATTTGATAGTGGCTTCCCGCAGATCAGCTGTGGAGAAAACATGGAGATCTGTTCAATGGTGAGGACGAGCTCGAAACAGCCCCACCTAGGAGTAGCAGCGCGGACACTAATGACTTGCTAGAAAAAATTAAAGAGTGCCCCACGCCAGGAAAGAAGCGTCCGAGGACAAAGCCGATGCTTGGTGTATGAAAAGCGAGGTCTATTTTCTAGGACCTGCCGTACTAGAGTCTGATAGCCTTGAACTCATGCACATCACAAAGAAAGTGTGCGAGAGTCTGATTGGCACTCTTGTCAACATGCTGGAGAGGACCAAAGATGAGCCAAAGGCAAGAAAGGACCTCATCAAGCTGGGCATAAAGGAAGAACTTCATGGAGGACGCCCCGATGATGATGACGATGATGATGGTGCTCAGACGCAAGAGACTCAAGGTCGTCGGCACAAAAGGGCTAATAGCAACAACTACTACTGCCCCTTCCTGCTTTCACTATGAGTGAGGAGGAGCTCCAACAGTTTTTCAACGTCCTCGTCGGAACCAAACTTCCTATCAGTCACGGAGGGAAGATGTCCCGATATTTAGACGAAACAAAGAAGAGGTTTTCTCCGGGATGAAATATCACGACTACCACGTGTTGATGACGCAGATACTTTCGGTTGCGATCTGAGGGATAATGGACGAGAACGTACGTGAGACGTTGTTTGGGCTCTGTGACTTTTTCGACGTAATCTCTAGGAAGTCGATCGGTGTGAAGCAACTCGATAGGCTACAAGAAGAGATCATCGTGATATTATGCGAGCTCGAGATTTACTCCCCGCCCGCATTCATGACATCATGGTGCATTTGCTGGTCCACCTCGTGGATGATATCATCCACCTCGGGCGCTATTCCTAGACAACATGATGCCATTTGAAAGGCCGAACGACATTTTCAAAGGATTCATTCACAACAGGAACTGTCCGGATGGAACCATAGCCAAGGGCTTCCTGACGTACGAGTCCATATCATTTTTCCAGAATTATCTATGAAATGAGGATGACGATAGCCTGGTTGGTCTGCCAATCAGGAGGCACCTCAGGAGGCTCGATGGAAGTGGTCACTGTGAGGGCCACGCCCCAATGCATATCGTCTTCACTAGTTGATAGACAAACTATGTCAGGGCACATCAACTCGCGCTACAACACATAGACTTTGGTCAAACCATGGGTGCTAGAGCACAAAAGATTAACTGAGAAGATGTTTAGGGACATGCGTCGACGATGGACTAAGGGAGACGTGACTAGAGAGCACAACTCCAACTTCACGCATTGGTTCAAGAAAGAGCTACTCTAGCTTTATCATGGTAAGATGCCTTCTACGAATTAGTAAAAACTCATATTCACCTTGTCATAGAGCCCCGCAATGAACATGAGGACCTATCAGGCGTACGACATCATCGGTTACACATTCTAAACCGAGGAAAAGGATAAGAACAGCGAATATCAAAACTCGGGAGTCATGATGTTATCCAACGTGGATGAGGAATCCACTGTCAAGGAGAGATTCTTCGGTAGGATTGAGGAGATTTGGGAACTCGACTACTGTGGAGACAAGATGTCGATGTTCCGGGTCAGATGGGCCAAGAGCGTTGAAAAAGAAGGCCGATATTTCACCATGATGGTTATACCCGAAGCCAAATCATCGAAGGCATCTGGCGCGAATGTCCAGGCAAAAAATGAGCCATGGGTACTAGCTTGCCAGGTGGGTCAATGCTTCTACATTACCGACCCTATAAGGCCTAGCCGCATTGTTGTCAGGAGGGGAAAAAGGAGCATCATCGGAATGGAGGAAGCAGCCACCGAACAAGACTTTGACAAGTACGGTGATCTGAAGATAGAAGAGGAATTTGACAAGTACTTCGACATACCTAGTGCTGCATCAGGAAGAAGGAAGACCACCCTACCCGCTAAAGGATGTCCCTACACGAGAAGAAATCCCCATGTTCCCGGGCTAAATTAGTCAACCGCGATGAAGAAGGGCAAGAAGATCGCCGTGACGAGACGACTCTAGCTCGTTCGGAATCGACATCGCAAAAGTGACTTTTGTGTGTGATGTGTGTGCGCGTGCATAAAGTCGACGAAACTATATACATGATAGATATGATTTTTTTGAACAATAATCATATATACATGATTTGTGGTTTTTCGAAATAAAGTTTTTGTCTACTTGCAATTCTATACATGTGTTTTGGCTTTTATATTTGTAAATGTTGAATTGTTCATATTCTAAAAATACTAGAAAATTTATATTCTAATGAGTAAATATTACAAGGCCAAATATTAATTTCATACTTTGTTAAATATATTTTAAAATTAAAGAGAAAAAGGGGGTGGTGCTAGGATTTGAACCTAGCACCTAGGGGTTGAAACAAACCAACCGCACTTAGTAACCAGTAAGACCCATTAGTGTTGTTGTCAACATAGTGGCGCACATCCTTTTGATCTAAAGTGCCCAAACTCAGCGGCACATCTCTATTCGGTGCACGTCCTTAGGAGAAATGGGCACTCCTAGGTAGCCTTTTTAGGTTAGATGCTGTCGAATTTTCCAATTGATTTCTCTTGTACTAATTATTTGCATATACTTGTTTAGCGCAAAGGTGTCGACCAGACAAGTAAACAACAGGGATGGCCCTTTGAAGCAAATGACTGTTGAACAAGAAGCCCGGGAGGCCAACATCCCATTTTGGTGGTTTTCCCAGAGGGAGGAGGAGGAGCAGGAAATAGCTTCCATGGCCGATGACGAAGAAGACATGGAGGGTGATGATGATGTTGCAACAAGTGATGGCCACGAGGATGACACCACCAATGCCGGCAATAAACACACCGATGGCACCGAGGATGACACCACCGATGTCGGTGAACGCACCGACACCGAAAGAAAGATGGATGGTGGTGCTGCCCCGACATCTAGGAAGAAGGCCATAAAAAAGAATCGGTACCACCAACGCTCGGCACGGAGTGCGACGAGTTCACCGAAGAGACAGAGAGCAGTGCACCCGTGGCGCCTGCAGCCCTTGTTACTGGGTACAGGATACAACTCGGGTGCATTGTACAAGAGACCTTGACGGTCAACACGAGGAACCTCCGAGATCTCGGCAATGCGCATTTCATCTAGCTCCTCATGCAGAAGCTGCACAGACGCTACAAGTTTCCCCATTATTATGACAACCTTGAGGTTAAGAACAATGCGGTGAACGAGGCGAACCTCACGAAGATGAGCACCCTCTTGAGAAACTGGAGAACACAGGTGAAGAAGCGGATAGAAAAAAATGAAAGCTGGGAGGAGATAAAGAAGCACGAGCCACTTCTCGAATACGACAACTATCTCCTCTTCAAGAAGGAGTTGTATACCAATAACGCAAAAGCTTGGACGACATGGGGGGAAGAGACTACATGACCAGAACATGGGTAACCACAGGCTTGGGACTAGCGGTTACAGAGGAATAAAGCATATTTGGGAAAAGGAGGACGCCGAGCTTAGGCGTCTTGGTAAACCAAACATGTTTGACAAATTCAAGGACGAGCAGTTGAGTAACTTTATGCGGGCCTGCTACTTCCTATGCCCCATAACAAAGGAATTCAAAACCACCGATCCGGATGTGCTGAATTTCGAGAAACGCCTGGTAAGCAACTAACCACATGGATCTCAAGTCGATTGGTGATCAATAATGAAGCCAAAATAAAAAATGGGTTCACCTTCCTTTTGCAGGTAGATGAAATAGCGGTTGCGGAAGGTTCCCCCACAACGAGGCTGTCAGAGCCGTGGGACACTCCTTTCAATAGGGCAGTGAACATTGTCAAGAAGCGGCCCAAGAACATGAAGATGACGTCTGGTGGACATGTTCTCGGCTATGGGCTGACCAGAAAAGTCGGCGTCCACTTCAAAAAGGACTCAAATATCATAATGGAGAGAAAGGCCAAGGTGGAGGTTGAGCAGAGACGGGAGATCGCAGATCTCAAGGCCCAAGTGGCCTAGTTGCCGGCGCAAATGGAGGAAAAGTTGGAAGCAGATTTCAATATGCTGGTTTTACTGGGTTAAAAGTAGATTACAATAAATCTTCTCTCATCACAATTAACCTTTCTGAGGAAGAGATAGCTTCATCTGGCTTTAGTGTTTGACTGTCAAGTTGGTTCTATGCCCTTCACCTATTTAGGATTGCGAATGGGTACCACTAAACCTCAGATTAAGGATTTTTCACCACTAATTGATAGGCTTGCGAGAAGATTATGTGCAGCAGCTTCTTTCATATGGTGATAGACTGGTTTTAGTAAACTCTATTGATGCAGCCTGTCCTACGGACGTCTCTACATCTACACCATCAAGTCCCTCAAGTGGACCGACGACTCGCGCTCGAACCAAACTCCTCCAAGCTAAGGTGAATTCGCTCCTATACTCATGTGACTTCGATACACCCCTGGATGACTTGCTACTTCATGCCCCGACACTGTGCATCATCAGGTATGAAGACACGAGCTAGAAGAGTGACGCAACAGCTAGTAGCCCCTGGAGCCAGTGGTACTATCGACCCCTGGAAGCGGTACTACCGCCCGAGCGGTAATACCGCCTGGAGTACGCGGTACTACCGCCCCGGACAGATAGCTTCCTCCAGCAGCCCCAGACCTACCCAGTACCTGCGGGCGGTACCACCGCCTTCGTCCGATACTACCGGATTCTTCGAGCGGTACTACTGCCCACGCCTGAAGACCCTCGCTAGTGCCTCGCTCGCCCCGGTACCTACGAGCGGTACTACCGCCTTCAACCAGTACTACCGGTCATTTGTTCTGGTACTACCGGTCGGCCCAGGGCCCGCGCGCCCCAGCTCGGCCCTATGGCCTTGTAACGCACCCCTTTTGATATTTTAGTTGCCAAAACTACCCCTAAACCTGTGGTTGGCCTATATATAGCCCCCATCTCTATTGTAAACCCTAGGCATGATATTTGTAATTAGTGGAAACCCCTTATGGATCTATCTAGTTCTTGCCTCATGCTCCTTTGACAAAGGAGCACCAAATATCCCAAACCTCGTTGGAGTTTGCATCGTGCCTCCGCGTTGTACAAGGCCTAGGCACCGGAGTCCCTTTGCCTAGACGTCAAGATCTCACCGAGTCTCCCATCTCGGCATGCCGGTTCAAGAGAGAGTCCTCCGCCCGACGCCGATCCTAGGGATTGCGCCGGACTGGTCACCGCTGGCATGAGCTAGTGATGTGTATTGTGGTTTTGCGTGTGTGTGTTCATCGCGTTCTTCGTGCGTGCATTCGTCGTGTTCATCCTCCCCTCCTCTCCCTGCACTCCATCCTCGATTTGAAAGGGAATCGTGAAAGATCGGGCTACCCTAGATTTTTTCCCTCAACATATTGGTATCAAGAGCTTCGTTGCTCACGAATCCCCCAAAAAAATTTCTTCTATCCACCAAAAATTTCGAGAATCCCCAAAAAAGAGCCCCAAATTTGCATTCCGATCGATCTCTGGATTTGGTGCGTTTTTCGTGGTTTTGGTCCATAGATCTATTGGTTGTGGTATCGATCTACCTTCTTTGTGTGTACCTAGCCCCAGTTTTGTTCAGTTTTCTGCCAATTTGAGGTTTTTGAGCCAATTGTGCGTTCAGGTTCTAGATCCACGCACCCAGGAATCCAAGAAGCGGTACTACCGCCAAAACGAGCGGTACTACCGGCGAGCGGTACTACCGGCTAATCACAGCGGTACTACCGGTCACCGGTACTACCGGACGTTTTGAGTGGTACTACCGCCCCTGTATGTCAAGAAATTTTTCACCCCCATTTTTGTTCGCTAATTTTAGTATTGGCTTGTTTGTGTTTCGCATGCGTGTCGCCTTCATAACAAGAAGCTTCCGCAAGTCATTACATACCGCGCTCTTCGACACCACGACGCCCGAACAACATCCCCCTACACCGGTAGCAAGTCGTCAATACCAAAGGTATAACTTGCCCCACCTTGTTAACCCTTCTTCCTTGTGTGTATCTATCCTATGAGATCAACTCATTTCGTGTTTGCCTAAGCATTGTGCACTTGTCCTTGGAAAGTGAGAGTGTGAGAGCAAATACAAGAGTTAACATAGTAGTATAGAAAGGGAGAAAAAGAATCAAAAAAAAGAGAGAAAAAGAAAAAGCAAAAGAAAAATAGAAAGATACATAGTCTCCCAATACAAAGAGAGTCTCAAGCTTGTAAGCAAAGAGAGAAAAAGAGCGCGACCCAGGAAAGTGCACAAATCCGTTGCTTATTTCTCTTTTTGGCGAACGAGTTGTGGTCTCTCCTTGCATTGGCACGACACCGAGCGTACTCTTCGTTAGGACCTTTTGTGCTCATTTTCATAGTCGTGCTAACCACATCCGTCTACACGTGTGTGTATCCTTGTGTTTTGTAGATCACGTCCTATTTTCTTTTGATCTTTTGGTTCTCTACCACGTTTGACAATAACCTTTTTTTGGATCATTTTGATTGGTTTTCCACAACACTAACCTTCCACCCACAACTTTGGAGAGTTAGTTCTTTCTTTATTGTGAGTTTTTCTTTGTGATTCCACTTTGCATGCTTATAGCTCTCACTTGTGGTTTCTAGTTTGGTGCAATCCCCAAGGTGAGGTACAAGGCTAACACCACCATATTCCACTTCCATATACAATACTTGTGTGTTTTGCATGATCGATAGGCACGGTGATTCGATCCAACCACCTCCTCAAGAAGAAGAACATGGACCGTACATGACGCGCGCAAGTCACTTCATTGTTCGACAAGAGTTCCGTGAACATTGCCAAGCCCTTGAGACACGTCAAGATGAACAATTTGGTGAGCCGCAAGCCGAGTTCAAGAACATCGACAACCGCTTCGATGGCCTTGAACAACAAATGCACGCAATGCATCACAACTTTGGCCATCAAAATTAAGCGCTCCAACTCTCCGACGCCAAAACAAATGACAATCTTCGATGCCTCATCGATGGAATGGCAAGACCATGTTCACGCGCTTCAAGCTCTTCAGGTTCTTCACGTCGTCACGGACCTCTTCAACAAGATCTTCATGCAAGTGCTCCAAGACGCAATGATGCCCCCGTGGTTGAATATGGAAGTTCTTCGAACTATGTACCTTCCCCACAGCATGCCGCAACGTCAAGCTACGATGGTGATTTCTCTTCAAGGCCACGAGCAAGGAAAGAAGCACACCGTCATCACGCAAGGGCACTATTAATCCAACATGAGAAACCACAAGAAGAACCGCAAGTGCAACGGAAAGTCTACCACCATCAACCCCGACACATACTTGCCACAACAAGTGATGACTCCAATTTGGAGAATCAAGCTCGTCATCGACGTGAAGCTCTCCAAGATCCTCCTCCTCATCATGAACGTCGACAATGACACCATGGTCATCACGAGGCACCTCCTCCACCACACCAAAACATGGAGCGTCAAGTGGTACAAGTTGAGAGACGCCCACCACGTCAAGAGGCTCAACACCATGATCTTCGCCGTGAGGCCCATGTGCCTAATCATCATCACCAACCAAGGAACAAGCCTCCTCTTCGTCATCAAACGCGTCATGAGGCTCCACATCCTCAACACCCTCATGAGGCCCAAGTTCCCCAACGTCGTCAACAACCGTGCCAAGAGCAAGAGCAAGCTCCTCACCAAGGTCGCGAGAACCAAGTTCCACAACATCAATCACAAGATCATCAACAGGGTCAACAAGCTCGTCACAATGACCGCACCGATGAAGAAACTTTTGGCAAGATCAACTTCACAATGCCCAAGTTTACCGGATCCAATGACCCCGAAGAATACCTCTCATGGGCACTCAAAGTCGACAAGATCATCCGTATGCACAATTATAGAAACGAGAAGATGGTCGCCATGGCTTTGCTTGAGTTTGATGATTACGCCAACCTTTGGTGGGAACAAGTGCAAGTTGCTCGTGACGCAAGACATGAACCGCCAATTACAACTTGGCATGACATGAAGGCTCACATGAGATCCCGGTTCGTCCCCACGCACTACACGCATGACCTCTTCAACAACCTTCAATCACTTTTTAAGGGACAAAGACCGTGGAAGAGTACTTCAAGGAAATAGAAATCAACTTGATTCGTGCAAACATTGATGAGCGCATGGAGAAAACTATGGCACGCTTCCTTATTGGGTTGAACCACCCCATCAAGCGCATCGTCGAGTTCCAAACATACAACGACATGGTTGAGCTTGTGCATATCGCAACAAAGGCTGAATGTCAAGTGCAAGAGGATATCAAGTACAACAAGCCCAAGACATATTTCACCTACAAGCAAGCTCCAACCGCTATGCCATCAACCTTCAATGGAAGCTCCTCAAGTACCTCCAAGCCTTCCTTCAAGCCCACACTTCCTCAAGGAAAACTGCCCCCAAGTGGCAAACAAGCAAAGAGTGATACACCTTTCAATGGTGAATGCTACAAGTGTGGAGGCAAAGGACACAATCGCCGAATGTGGAAACAAGAAGGTATTGTCCATCCATGACAATGGCGACGAAGAATACTTGAGTGAAGTTGAATTTGATGCCCGTGTCAAGGAAGCAATAGCAAGACAACGAGTGGAAGATGACCAAGAACTCCTAATGTGTGAACATGACGCAAGTCAATCGCTTGTCGTCACAAGGATCTTGACCACTCAAGCACAAGAGCATGAAGACCAACACTACAATATCTTCCAAACATGAGCTGACATCAATGGAAAATCTATCAAGGTGATCATTGACGGAGGGAGTTGCCACAACCTTGCTAGCACCGAGTTGTGTGAGAAGCTCCACCTCACCCTCTATCCGCACAAGCACCCCTACCATGTGCAATGGCTAAGTGACCAAGGGTCCATGAAGATCAATCATACGGTATCGGTCTCCTTCGCCATTGGTCCATACAAAGACATGGTGGAGTGCGATATGGTCCCTATGATAGTTTGTCACATGCTTCTTGGTTGACCATGGAAATTTGACAAGGCTTCTCTACATGATGGTCGCACCAATGTATACACATTCAAATGGCTCAACAAAACATGTGTTTTGCAACCAATGTCTCATAGCCAAATAATTGCGGACAATGCAAAGGCTTTAGCGAGGGCGCAAAGCACAACACCTACTTGTGAGAAGTGCGGTGCGAGAGAGAACCACCTCATAGTGAGTGAGAGCCACAAGCAAAACTCGAGCAGAAAAACTAAGAGTGTTCTCCTTGCCACCAAATGTGAGATGGGATATGTTCGAAACAACCCATCCATCTTGCACTATGTCCTCCTTTGCAAGGGACTAGCACAAGGAACTAATGAATTAACCAATGTTCCTCCATCTTTGATGAATGTTTTGTAAGAATTCAAGGACGTGCTCCCCGAAGAGCTCCCACATGGTCTACCTCCTCTTCGCGGCATCGAACATCGCATTGACCTCATCCTCGGCGCACCACTTCCCAACCATGCCGCTAACCGCACGAACCCAGAGGAGACAAAGGAGATTGAACGTCCAATCAACCAACTCGTCTCCAAAGTTTTGATCCAAGTTAGCACTAGTCCAAGTGTCGTACCCATGATTCTTGTTCCAAAGACGGATGATACGTTGCGATTATGCATGAACTTCCGTCCAATTATTTTTATAATCGTGCGTTATCGACATCTCATACCACGTCTTGATGACATGCTTGATGAGTTGTGTGGAGCCACTATTTTTCGAAAATTGATCTTCGTAGTGGTTACCATCAAATACGCATGGCTGGAGGTGATGAGTGGAAATCTGCCTTCAAGACCAAACTTGGTCTCTATGAATGGCTGGTTATGCCCTTTGGTTTATCTAATGCCCCATCCACCTTCATGCGACTTATGAATCATATCTTGCATTCACTTATTGGAAAAAGTGTTGTTGTCTATTTCGATGATATTCTTGTTTATAGCAAATCACTTGAGGACCATATAACACATGTCAAGGAAGTCTTGCAAATCCTTTAACATGAAAAGCTTTATGCTAATCTTCCCAAGTGCACTTTTGCTAAACACAAGTTAATTTTTCTTGGATTTGTCATTTCTTCGAAGGGAATTGAAGTTGATGTTTCCAAGGTAAAGGACATACGAGATTGGCCCATCCCAACAAATGTGCGTGAACTCCGAAGTTTTCATGAGTGGGCCGGTTTCTATCGTCGCTTTGTGAACGACTTTTCGACCATTGCTTGTGCCCTCCATGAATTGACCAAAAAGAATGTTACCTTCGTGTGGGGCAAGGAACAACAAAAAGCTTTTGATGAACTTAAAAAGAGGCTCACCGAAGCACCTCTTCCTGCTTTACTGGATTTCACTAAAACTTTTGAGATAGAGTGTGATGCTAGTGGTATTGGCATTGGAGGAGTACTTATGCAAAACGGACGCCCTATAGCCTACCATAGCGAGAAACTTGATGGTGCTCGCCTTAACTATCCAATTTATGACAAAGAGCTTATTGCCTTAGTCTGTGTCCTTCATGTTTGGCAACACTACCTATGGCCTAAAGAATTTATCATACATTCCGACCATGAGTCGTTGAAATATCTCAATGGCCAAGACAACTTGAGTAAGAGACATGCTATGTGGGTTGAATTTATGGAGTCTTTTCTGTACATTGTCAAGTATAAGAAGGGCAAAGATAATGTAGTTGCGGACGCTTTGTATCGCAAAAACAAAAGCCTTCTTACGAGACTTGAAATTAACATGTTGGGTCTTGAGGAAATAAAATCTTTGTATGCTTCTGACCCGTTCTTTGAACCAATTTTCACAAAGTGCTCCAATGACAAAGGAGTTGATGATTTCTATTTGCATAAGGGCTTCCTATTTAAACAAAACAAGCTATGCATTCCGACATCGTCGCTTCAACTTTTGCTTCTCCAAGAATCTCATGGTGGAGGCCTCATGGGTCACTTTGGTCATGACAAGACATTGGACATGCTCTCCACTCACTACTTCTGGCCCATGATGAAGCGCGATGTGGAGCGCTACATTCAACAATGCACGGCATGTGTTCAAGCTAAGTCGCAAGCAAACACTTATGGTCTTTATATGCCATTGACTATTCCTCATTCACCTTGGTCCGACATTATCTTGGATTTTGTGTTAGGATTGCCTAGATCTAAGCATGGTCATGATTCTATATTTGTTGTTGTGGATCGATTTTCCAGAATGGCACACTTCATACCCTGCCATAAGACCGACGATGCTTCACATGTTGCAAATCTATTTTTCAGGGAAATCATCCGTCTTCACGATGTGCCAAGAACAATCATCTCCGACCGCGACATCAAATTCATAAGCTACTTATGGAAGACCCTCATGGCCAAGCTCGGAGTCAAGCTACTCTTTTCATCCGCGTCACATCCCCAAACCGATGGCCAAACCGAAGTCGTCAACCGAAGCCACGGGATGCTCCTTCATGTGTTGATCAAGAAAACCCTTAAGGATTGGGAGGAATGCATTCCTCACGCTGATTTTTCCTACAACCGTGCCAAGCACTCAACGACCAAGATGAGTCCCTTCATGATCGTCTACGGTTTCGAGCCCCTCACCGCGCTCGACATACTACCGCTACCACTTCATGAGCGTACCAACATGGACATCTAGAAGCATGCACAAGCTATGAAGAAACTTCATGAAGAAACAAGAGCTACTATCGAGCAACAAGTCCTTCGCCAAGCCTCAAGGTTAAACAATCACAAGAAGGAGACGATCTTTTAACAAGGTGATCTTGTGTGGATAAACCTAAGCAAAGACTACTTCCCCATGGAATACGACTCCAAGCTAAAGCCAAGAGGAGATGGTCCCTTCAAGGTCCTCAAAAGAATCATAAACAACGCCTACATCATCGACATACCAACCTCAAAGTACCTTGCAAGCAATACATTCAATGGCAAGGACCTTTCACCCTACCATGGAGATGTTCAAGATGATAACCATGTAGAGTCGAGGACGACTCTTTCGCAAGGGGGGAGCTGATGCAGCCCGTCCTATGGACACCTCTACATCTACACAATCAAGTGCCCCAAGTGTACCGATGACTCGCGCTCAAACCAAACTCCTCCAAGCTAAGGTGAATTCGCTCCTATACTCATGTGACTTCGATACACCCCTTGGATGGCTTGCTACTTCATGCCCCGACACTATGCAACATCAGGTATGAAGGCACGAGCTAGAAGAGCGACGCAACAGCTAGTAGCCCATGGAGCCAGCGGTACTACCGGCCCTTAGAAGCGGTACTACCTCCCGAGCGGTACTACCGCTTGGACTACGCGGTACTACCGCCCCGGATAGAGAGCTTCCTCTAGCAGCCCCAGACCTACCCGGTACATGCGGCCGGTACCACCGCCTTCGTCCGATACTACCGCATTCTTCGAGCGGTACAACCGGTACCTACAAGCGGTACTACCGCCTTCAACCGGTACTACCGGACATGGGTTCTGGTACTACCAGTCGACCCAGGGCCTGCACGCCCCATCTCAGCCCTTTGGCCTTGTAACGCACCCCTTTTGATATTTTACTTGCCTAAACTACCCCTAAACCTGTGGCTCGCCTATATATAGCCCCCACCTCTATTGTAAACCCTAGGCATGATATTTGGAATTAGTGGAAACCCATTGTGGATCTATCTAGTTCTTGCCTCATGCTCCTTTGATAAAGGAGCACCAAATATCCCAAACCTCGTTGGAGTTTGCATCGGAGTCCCTTTACCTAGATGTAAAGATATCACTGAGTGTCCCATCTCGCCGTGCCAGTTCGAGAGAGAGTCCTCCACCCGACGCCGATCCTAGGGATTGCATCGGACCGGTCACCGCCGGCGAGAGCTATTGGTGGGTATCGTGGTTTTGAGTGTGTGTGTTCATCACGTTCTTCGTGCGTGCGTTCGTCGTGTTCATCCTCCCCTCCTCTCCCTGCACTCCATCCTCGATTTGAAAAGGAATCGTGAAAGATCGGGCCACCCTAGAGGTTTGCCCTCAACATATGTCCTTTCTTCCTTACCAACTTATTATATGTGCACTCTTTCAATTCCTTTGGGAGTGCTGGAGATTATTGATAAGGCAGGAAGGAGGTGTCTTTGGAGGAAATACAAGCACGATGAGAGAGTAAATTCCCTAGCTTTCTAGGAAATGTTCTGCAAGCCAAAGAAAAAGGAGGTCTAGGTGTACTGGATCTTCAAAATCAAAATATAGCTTTGTTGTTGAAACACCTTGACAAATTTTATAACAATGCCAACTTGCCATGGGTCGAACTTGTCAGGAATACATATTATCATGAGGCTGTACCACATGATGTGACCAGATGTGGGTCTTTCTGGTGGAAGAGTATTATCAATCTTGCTGATGAGTGGAGAGCTATAACTAAATGTCAAGTGGGTTCTGGATTTTCAATTTTGTTTTGGAATGATTACTAGGTTGATGTTATGTTGTCCGAGAAATTCCCAAGGTTATTTTTCTTTTCCAGAGATAAGTTGGCCTTTGTTCATAATATATGCTCTTTAAGCAATCTCCATGAGGCATTCATGCTGCCTCTGTCTGCTGAGGATTTTTTGCAATATGAACAGCTTCAGACTCTACTTTTTGAAACAAATTTGTCAACTTTTGAAGACAAATGGATTTGCCAGTTCAATAATAATAGGTTCTCGGCTAAGGCCCATTATGAAAGAAATTTCAGAGAGGAGAATAATGACATGGTCTCGGCTCAGATTTGGAAAAGCAAATGTATGTCAAAGCATAGGATTTTTTGCTTGGTTACTCATGCATGATAGATTGAATAGAAAGGACATGTTGGTAATAAGGCATTGGAAAGTTACAGAGGATAATGATTGTATTCTGTGTAGTGGACATATAAGAGAGGACTCGAAACATCTTTTCTTCCAATGCCTGTTTAGTGACCGTGTGTGTAATTATTTATAGATAGAATGGAGAAACACCAACTTGCCTGAGGCATTTAAAATGGCTAAACAAAATTTCGATGGCCCATGTTTTACAGAAGTAACCATTTTGGCATGTTGGAATATCTGGAAACAAAGGAATGCGATGGTTTTTAGACATGAGAGACCCTCTTTTAGAGGCTGGAGATCTGGGTTCTTCTGTTATTTGACCTTCCTTAAGCACAGGTTGAAAGGCAATGCTAAGGCTATGGTGTCATCATGGCTTGACAACTTACCGTAATAACATTGTAAATAGCCTTTTTCCTATTCTTTTTTCCATGCCTCTTGTATGTAAATATTCTTTGAACTTGTGTTTCTGTTTCTCTTTTCAATAAAGGGCTATGGGGGGCTCCCCTGCAGTAGAAAAGTTCAAAAAAAAGTTGGAAGCAAGGTTGTGCCAGATCATTTCTCCTCAGCTGTGGGAGGGTCTAGCCTAGTGGAATGTTGCTGGTGGAGTTGGTCCGATACTGGTGCCTAGCGTGTCCGGTAGCATCTCGGCCCAACATGTGTCGCCGAACTTAGTGACCCTGCCCTCCGACACCTTGGTGCAGCCGGTCGCATTTGGGAGCCCGCTGGCGCCTAACACCAACGCGCAGCCGGCGGCGCGTAACACCAACATGTAGCCGGCGGCGCCCAACACCTACACGCAGCCGGCGTTGCTTCATGATGCACCCGAGCAGGATGTGACACAGCCCCGTGTGTCCACATTAGCCGAGCTCAATGCCCTCACCAAGGTAACTAATTATGCTTCATCGTAGGCCCGACTTCATACACCATTGTTGGTCTTTGATCGACTTCCAACTGATCATGAGCCCTAACATGTTTTCGCGCAGGACGCTAATTGCACATTACTTCAGTATGTGGACGCCATGTTGAAGGATGCAACCAAGGGTAGTATCGTTCAACTTAAGATTCTCATGACGCACAACAAGCCGATCCCTGCTGGGATGTTCAGGGTCACCTTGGTAAGGACGTTGAAGGACGACGTTGACACCCCCAACCAACCTGAAGGAGCCGATGAGCATAAGACCCTTGGAGGTTGCTACGGCAGGTCCTTGCTATGGCCCATGTTGTAGATTCGCCTTGCCATGGCCAAGGAAGGGCGGCGCACTGCCGCCCCAACTAATAAGACACAGACACCAGTGTTCATTCCCACCACAAAGAGGCATTAGCAGTTAATCGCTCAAGTGTCGTCACCATAGCCCGAGGACGTGCATCAGGATGCACCTCACATCGCCAATAATGAGGATGACATCGACGGCTACCTTAACACCATGGGCACCAATGGATTATACATGCCTCCTATTGGAGAGCCAGCCTCCCGTGGTCAACAACCCGGTCGTCCCATGTCATGCACGTAGCATCTACACTTCGGAGGCGTTTATGATCAAGAGATCCCTCCAGGTGATGCCGCTGGTCCACAACCCAACCCGACGGTGATCATGAGCCCCACCACACTCCAAAAGGAGGCCGAGGAACAGTTAGGACGATCCACTTATCCTGTCGAGGCGGCCGAGAAGTCTAAGAAGGGTCGGAAGCATAGCCGGAGCAAGAAGGCTTCGAGCCAGTCGCTTCTGAAGAAGATACTCCGGGCTTGGGATGGCATGAGACAAGAGCCCAGTGATTTCAGGGTGCACATAGCGGGTAAGCCAATTCTATCTAAGGATATGCTCGAAGTCGCGGGTGGACCCATAGCGAATATGAATTACTCAATTCTGCATCTCGAGACCACCCTTCTTAACGAGAAGAAGCCCGAGTACACGGTCTTCACATGCAAGGTGCCATCGGGCAATTGCTTCGTCGACCAAGCACCCACGACATATTCTTCATGCGGTACGAGGACATCTACAATGTATTGTAGTCGACGCGGCTAGACTACAACCTGGTTCGTCTGTACTCACTCAATATGGCGTTGAAGGCCAAGAGCAGAAAACTGGGGGCATCGTGATAGTGGACCCCTACTACATGTGTGAGGTTGTCTTGGCGAACGATGGCGATCGGGCAATGGTGGCAGAGTACCTAGGGAATATCTTCCATGAGAACTAGACCATTGATTCCATTCTTCTGCCTTGCTTTCTCGAGTAAGTAAACACACATTAGATCGCCATCGTAACAAATTCATTCTTAGATTTTCGTTGTCCTCTTCCAACAATAATTAGTTCTATTTCAATTGTGTTGCGCAGAAGCATATATTACACTCTCATCTCCATTTGTCCGAGGTTGTCACAAGCAACGTACTTTGACTCATCGAGTGACACAAAGACGAAGGACTATGGCAGATTCAAGAGAGTTCTAGATGATGCTCTACAAGTCTACGTCGAAAAGGGAGGCAAATTCTCCAGGGGGCAAGAACCAAGGATGGGAAACATGTGTTAATGCACCACATGAAGTTCCCCTGCGTCAAGCAGCTGACCCACTATGTGAAGGAGGCCTTCTACGTCCTCCATCACATCAAGGTGTTCATGCAGGATTCACGGGTCGAGGCATTGTCAGCTAATCTTCGACACTAGCCAAACACAGTTGGCGGCAATCAATGATGCAGACCTTACGAAGGACTTGTAGCACATCCAAACTCAGCTCTGCCAAATCATCCATGACGATGTCGAAACCAAAGGGGGTCATGCACGTGCCCATCGCATTGAGTAACCGCGAGATCAAAGAACTCCTCGACATGCAATGCGACACCGGGACGTTCATGACGAGAGAGGGCATTATCCCGTTCCCGACGAGGTCTACATGATGTGTGTGTGCTTAGCTAGCAGTGTTGGTTGTGTGTGTCGTGTCATAGACTTGACTATCCTCGTGATGTGTTTTTGAACTATCATTTCACGTGTGTCTCGTAAACATTATTAACTACCCCGGGCTAGTAAAACCCTTAACGAACGATGTTGGACTTCCTTATATGATCCTCATCGGTGCTAGATTTTATTTTAAGCTTATGAATCTTTGCTTATTTTTATGATCATGCAAATATGTTTATAGTTTGCCATTATTTTCGTTGTATAACATATATTACATGCATGTCTTGTCTATGTATGTCTTGTCTACATAGATGGCGAAGTGGTACATGGTATACAGGGGTCGGTTCCAGGGGTCTACGACGAGTGGGAGGATTGCCAGGCACAAGTGAACAACTTCAGCGACAACTACTACAAAGGGTACAGGTACAAGACAAGAGAGTTGGCGGTAGCCAAGTGGAGGAGACACATGTGGAAGAAGAACCGGATGAAGATCTTTATCATGGTCTCGGTGTTGCTCCCAGTCGTCGCTGCTATCCTCTATTCGATCATAGTCTAGGGTGATAGCTCTATGTGTAATGTGACGATCGAATTTGTAATGTGATCGATAGAATTTGTACTACCACTTTGTGTAATAATCTAACACTTGAATTCATATTTGATGTATTTCAGCACTTTGGATCACTATCACCTTAGATTCGGTGTATTGATGTATAACTGTTGTATATAACTATTGTATAACTGCTATATAAATGCCGTATAAATAAAAAATACAGTCGAGTAGTCAGTGGTGCACAATTTTTGAGGTCAGTGGTGCACCATGTTAGTGGCGCACCATGGACATGTGCGCTGCTGATAATATCCATGGTCCATGGCATGGTGGTGCGCAACTGACTACCCTACTATCCGTGGCGTGCGGGAGCGTGCGCTGCTGGTAATATTTTTGGTGCACGATATGGATGTGCGCCACTAACAACACTGCTATTCGTGGCATACCAGGACGTGTGCCACTGACTACCCTGCTATATGTGGAGTATTATCAGTGGCGCACGCCCCGTGCGCCACTGACTTCTTTTTTGGTGCGCCACTGATTGCCCTTTTCCTACTAGTGATGCCTCCTATGGAGAAGACATACATGGTGGATAAAGATGATGCCATCCCCATACATGATGAAGAAGTCTCCCACATGGAGGTCAATACTACCACAACACCCACTTCATATGAGAGCTATGAACAAGGTAAAAATAAGGGTGTTGATGATGCCATGTTCCCACTAGTGGAAATGATGATTTGTGATCACTTGCATGCTATGGATGATACTTGTGACATGATGATAGCTGGGTTCCTGCGTCCAACAACAGGGTTATTGCAGTACTAGTAGCGACAACTATTTATTAGAAAGATTGATCCCAAAGGAGCTTTGCAAGATGGAAACCACACAACCCCGAGAATGCATTGTCAATGTAGCCACGTTCGCACACAAAACGATGTTTGGAAATAGTCTACACTATAAGTTTCTAGAGTAATAGTAAACAAGAGAGATTTAAAGTAACTAGTAAGAAGGTAAATAAAGTACTGAAAGTAAACTAGAAAAAGAGCTAATCTAAAGGGGTTGTAGTTGTAGGATTGTATGGCATGAGAGAAAGTTTCTAGGCTTCGGTCTCACTAGTACTAGATGGGCAAATATATGTGTGAGTCCATTATCTGTAAGAGATTCCTTCAACAAATAAACGTTCCCTAGTTGATTACCGGGTTGTCACACTATGTGTAGTATGCATGATTCTCACGTGTCACTCGCGAGGAAAACATACACTTTCGGACCAAGGGATCTAGTGAACTCATCTCGTAACTCATGTAATCAAATACTTGGATCACCAACACATTCTAACTTAGCGCACTAGATCAAACCTCAACCTAGAACATAATCAATCACTCACACATGGATGAACTACAAAACATAGATGAATATATTAATGAAGTCACGGCCATGTTCAATCTTACAATTACAAGATCTAAGACAAGAGAGAGAGAGGTGGTGACGCCGTTGGAGATGATGATGATGATGATGAACGGTGCACGCGGTGAAGATGGGGGGTGCCTCGTGCTCCCCCTCATGATTGATGGTGTGGAGATGTGGATCTTGTGTGTGGAGGCTATGGAGGCGGCGGAGAGGCAGGGCTCCGCCCCTTAGGCGTGGATGGATTCTCCTCCCCGTTCTAGGGTTTTCCCTCTTTAAATAGACATTTGGAGGTCGGTTTTGCGAACTGACAGAGCTAGGGGCCGAATATGCCCATTGGGCCTTCACAAATGTTGTTCCATTTGAAGAAACTAAGCCGTCGGAGGGCGGCATCGCCGTACGGTATGGTCATGCTCCGGTCGTACCATTGGTTGTTATCCATGCGGTACTCCGTAGTATTTTGGCCTCCATTTCTTCATATGGACTCTGATTGAGGTGTTCTTTGGCTCGTTGGATTCGTATGGAGGAGGGATACAACACCGTGGACTTGTATCATCATTTGGAGTTGTTGGAATAATCAACTTTTTCCTCCCCTCAAATGGCTAAGTCTGGTGCCAGCAACTCTTCCATATTGAATCCTCTTGTCTCCTTTTAGCCATGATTATCCATAGCACCTACACACAAATCAAAGACAAGAAAAATGTAATAAAATCCTAATAAAACTAATGTTGTGCAAAGCCCATGTGTAAATGAATGAAAACTAATAATCATACACAATAGGCATAGTTATAGATAGATGTAACATGTAATGACTGAAAATATGAATAATTTATATACTTAGATATGCATAAATTTTGGACTCATCAACTTCCCCAAGATAGACTCTTGCTCGTCCCAAGCAATAAAGTGGCTTATGGACAAGGTCATCATGTTCATGAGGCATAAGTCAATAACATATATGAGGCAAAAATTGAAACAAAAGTATAATACCGGATGTAGAAGATCAATGCCTTGTATCCTTATTTTCCCTGCAAGCTTAAAGTAGGAAAGAACATACTCATACAAGGAAACACAAGCTTAGTTATGTCAATCCATAAAATATCAATTGAAACTTCAATGCTCCATGTCAAAGAGTTAATATAGCTTGAAAGCAAACTTGTGATCCTCTTATTGATCCTTTTAATATGTTTTGTATATCCTTACTTTTGTAAAGTAAGGGAATCAATGTGAATATGAATTCACTTATGATTGGCAGTCATATAGGTCTAGCACTTCATCTATTTGAAAGGGTCATCAAAGTTAGGGAGATCACAAGAACACTATACAAGCTTCGGTAAATCAAGACAATCAAAGTAGAGTTTAATATAAGTATAAATAACGAGAAGTGTAACAATCAATCAAATTCTTCCAGTTAACTCTCAGCTTCCCAAGGAACACTAGGATGTTTTAATAGCAAAATTGAGTAAGAGAGTTCATGTCCTAAGTAGCATAACAGTGAAGTGTCTTATTGACACCTGCATCAGTAAATCAAGGCTATCAAAAACATTTCTAATCCAATCATTGTCTTTCAAGAAAATTCATAAAGCAGTAATGAGACCATGCCAAGGACTTGTTATGTGGATATTCATTTCTTTATTTTTTATTTTTTTCTTCCTTCAAGGATCATTGAGTGATTCTTTTACAATAGCTTGCACAACCTTTGAGAGTACCAATACTTTTGCCCATTACGTTGACATTTATGCCACCCATGTCGTCAACTCATAGCCGAAATCAGGGGTTGTACCATAGATCGTTCGTAGGCCAGCAGAGTTGTTGGCATCCAAAGGTGTGCATGAGAAACATAGAACTTTCTAACTAGTACCACGGTTTGATCCACAAGGTTAGCTTTGGCAGGTATCACAATTACCGCTAGACTTCATTTCAATCAAACAACTCCTTTCAAGAGTGTCATCAAGTCTATCAAAACATCTATGGAGTTAAGTATATGCAAGCGTAAACTCTCAAGACAATCATTCATCAAACAAGTCATAAATTTTAGACGTTTTGTTATTATACTTGTTTGGAAATATTATTTCCATGCAAGACTCAGTTAGCTAAAAGAACTAGAGCAAAAGCTTCCTGAACTAATCATTCATAAAATAAAAAGCTTTAATCTAACTATTTTAAATTACTCCAACTAGCATGGCATCTTCACAAATCCACCAAACAAGATAAACAATTCAAACATCAAAAGTGGGAGACAAAGGTTTAAAGTGTAGAAATCATGGCAATGTATATTTAGAGGATCACAAAGTTCATCTCAAGCTGGATAAAGATTTTAGCAACGTGCATCAAGCTCTAACTCAACTCCTATGAATCCCAACAAAAGCAAGTGCATCCATTATATACACATGAAACATTACTTACACAAGCAAGCATTCAAAAACAGTGGGATACATGATTGCACAAAAAAATTCATCGAATAAGAACATTGCACAAAACTACACATGCAGAAGTAACTTCCCCAAGCTAGAACTTTTGCAAGAAACAAACTTAAATAGATTACCATAAGAAAAGAGAAAATGCAGTTATCAAAAGAGAGTGTGAGAAGTGGTTACCTCCCCAAGCTTGAACAAAGCAAGGGTGACAAACTTTACCGTTGATGTATGAATAACCTCATTTTTGATGGACATGGACCTTTCTTCAACGAATACTTCATTGTTGAAGTGTTGAGTTGAAACAACCAAGTGGCTTATACATGTATTTGCATGGTTGGCACAAACCATGCACGTCATCACACAAGGTTCAAGTCCCTACGAAAATAACAAACAAAGTAAAAGCAAATGATTCGATGTACAAATGGAGTTCGTTCACCCAACCGTGAAAATAAAATAAAAGAAAAACGAAACACTATAGAGAATTATAGGCTAGGGAGTTTCAAAGGTAGGTAAAAGAAAATGAAGTACAATGGAACATATAGAAGGTAACCCACTGACTTGAGATTGTCAAAATAAAAAGATTGCTAGGGTTATAGCCTTTTTGTACATAATGGTGGGGATATACTTGCATGGTATCCTCACTGTGCCTCACTAACCAGGGTGGCCCACTTTGGGTTAGAGCTTTGCTTCACGGGTGGCCCAGTTAGAGAGAAAAGATGGGGTCCAGTCCGGCTACAGGATGGCCCAGAAGACTTACCGACATAGGCATGTTATGTTACTTGTAGTTCAAGATGTACTCTGTAACCGACTCTTAGTCGTAGCCAGATAGGTCCCTCCTGTAAACCCTAGGCCAGATATCTATATAAGCCATCCTATGGTAAGCCTTTAGGGCACCCACACAATAGTCTACAATCTCAACTCGCATAGGCAAAACCCCTGTAACCCATATGCCGGCTCTACCGTATTACTGGATTGCTAGCAGGAGTAGGATCCATCCAAGGCCGTCGTATTCGAACCTGGGTAAACTTGTGTCCTCACCGTCCTGGAACACCGTACGTCTCACACCCCTATCTTCCACACGCCTCGAGGACCCCTTCATGGCATACTTTTCATCAATCCAACGACAGTTGGTGCGCACCGTGGGGCAAGTGAGCTTCGGATCTGCATTCCAAGTGGAATCTACAAGAATCTGAACCGGCGAGACCATCACCATCGGCCGCGTCCTCTACGCCGGTGACGTCCCTCTCGTCGTTCTTGACGAGACCTAGATTCCGGCTAGGGAGGTCATGACTACCTACACCATCATGTCCTTTGGCGAGCTCGATGTATACATTAGATTCGCTGAACCCGCCCCACCCACCCCAGCGGTGATGATAGAGGCAGAAGAAATCTCTGGGTCCACTTTGTCCGCGGAGGCGGCAAAGTTTCGGATCTCAGAAAACCCTAATCCCACCCAGCCCGCACCAGCTGCGGAGATAGTGGAGAAAGTTGAACCTGAAGCAGACCTCGCGGTACAAATCGAATCTGGAGTGGATCTACCTATCGAGGCCGAATCCCAGACCGATCTCCCTGTGGAGGTCGAAATCCAGGAGGAGCAATACAACAACCTTAGTTCCGGCTCTGATACCACTAGAACATACCAACCTTTCCTGAGGCATACGTTGAGGCGCATGATGCTGCAAGGCGCAAACGTGGATGAAGTTCTCAAGACCATCAAGATTTTTGAGGAAGCACACGAGGAAAGCCGCAACTACCTCAGGACTCACACGTTGCACTTTGTCGGATATGGTGGATCCGGATCCGGCTCTGCCGATGCTAGAGACAACAAAGACTCAGTGCTGGAGGCGATGGGAACAAACACCAAATTACCCACATCTTTGGATGACTCGATGACGTCGGTGGATTTCTGAAAGTTCTCCATGGAATACAAAGAGGAGTCCAACTCCAAAGCTGTAGAAGAAGGAGAAGCCATGGACGAAGGATCCGTAGAAAACTCTCCCAAAGCACAGGATGACATGGATCTCGGAGATAATCCCGATGTCCAGATGTCCGAAAGTACCACTCAGAGCTTGACTCCGGGATACGGACCCAAAGCTGTCTTTGCTACCAGTGCTGCCAAGAAGGCAAAGAAGAAGAAGAACAAGACCCCAGAAAAAGAACTTCCGGCAGAGGAAGTGATTGCCGAGGAATATGAGGAAGACTCGGTTGGAGCACTTATCCCAGAAGAGCCCAAAGAAGCTTCAGTGGATGGACATGTGGTCACTGCAGGTGTGCGTAAACTCATCGATGTTGCATTAACTACACCTATCCATACAGCCGCATAACTTACTGTTGAAGAGCTGGAGGAAAGGGATCTGGCCTTAGAAGCACGTCGCCAAGTACTCATGGATGAAGCCAACAACATCGAGGAAGATAACAAGCGCATAGCTACTGCGGAGAAGTACATCTTTTTGCAGCATCAGAAGACCTGGAAAAGATACACGCGTGACGATAAAATTTCCGGAAATCCACAAGGTTCTCTTTGAGGGAGACCTAGGAATGCCTCGACTCGACAGCAAGGGAGATCTGGTGTACCCAACACTAGTAAAAAACACTGCCAGAACTCGAGATAACCCGGCAAATAATCCAGGCCCGAAACAGGTTCGATTGGGAATTAAGCTACTCACCAATGGTCTGGAGTAGTAGAAGGTCGCGAAGTTCGGGAGCGGAAAACTGGTCTCTCGATCAGACCAATGTCGCATGGATCTGGATTGGAATGATGTAAGACCCCAATGGGTTCCGGAACAACATCACCGTTTCGACTGTCAAGAAGATAACTACTCAAGAACCGGACCTTCATGGCAGCACCGCAGAACTGCACGTGACTGGGGCAACGTTGCTCTAGCCACAGAGCAAGAGGCAATTGCTGCACTGTATCCGAGAAATCCTCCCCGGCGAGAGTCGAACGATTGCAGGGAAGAAGACAAAGAGAAACGTCGGGAGGAGGACCATCAAAAAATGCCACCTCCTATACACACAAGCCGTCCGGCTGAGCCCCATCGTGGTTGGAGTGACAGACGAAGGAATGACGGACACCGTGCCGAGTCAAGCCGACAAGGGCTCGTCGGAATAATGATGCTCCGGATGGAGGCTGGCGATCAGCCAGAAATAACCCACATGCTCCATCCTCTCCACCAAGCAGCCATCACAACAGCTCTCAAGGAGGCCAAGGAGGCGTCGTGGCGGAGGAGGTGGTGGCAGAAGCCGAAGGAGGCATCGCAGCTATAGCAAACAACCGAGATGACATTCCCTATCACCAAGTGACGCGAGACACCGGATCAACTCCAAATAGAGGCGCGACGCTATGAAAACGATGATATATACATGGGCCCAAAATGCTTTGGACCATGAATTTGACAAACACACTTCTCGGAAGGATTTGCTATCTCAAGGCACATTCATGCCTACGACGGTGTGGCCCGGCCAGATACTTGGCTCCAGGATTTTTTCTAGGTTTGCTGCATCGCCAAAGGTAAAAATAGCTTGGTCGCAACCCGATATCTCCCACTTATGTTGCAGAAGATGGCATGATCATCGCTCACTGAACTTCCGGAGAACACCATCCACAACTGGTATGACATGCAAAGCGCATTCTTTCAGAATTTCGAAGGTACATATCGGAGGCCCTGTATGGTAGGAGACCTACAGCGTTGCACCCAGAAACCCGGAGAAACTTGCCGAGATTACCTCGTACGATGGATCGACACCAAAAACTCATGTGAAGGAGTAAATGACCAAACTGCGATTGAAGATTTCATTGCAGGACTCCCAATTGGTTTACTACGTCATCGATTGAAGTTTGACAAAGTCACTGATCTGGGAGAAATGATAGAAACAGCGAGCAAGTATGTAGATGCTGACGACGACACAGAGGGATTACGGAATGCCCTAGTTGTGCCACAGTCGGCAAAAAAACCAAAGCAGCAGGCTCAGAAGTGCAAGAACACCTCGGAAGAAAAACCCAATGCGGAAACTACAGTGGGCATTGTTACTTTCCGGTCTGGAGGACGAGGAGGGCACGGCGGTGGCCGCGGACGTGGTCGTGGGACATCAAGAGTCCAGGATAGAGGAGACCAAAAACCTGGAAAAACCTACTCCTAGACCGACATTGCCAATAACCCATGTGTACATCACTTAGTTTACAATGGGGGATCGTCTCACACAAACGCCGAGTGTCGTTTTAATGACGACATCAAGAAAGACGATACCGCTGCCTATAGGGCTAAGTGGAAAAAGGGGAATAAGAATCCCAAAAAAGAGAAGGAGACCAAGGAAGATTTCGACATGGAGGAAGCTGACCCTTCAAATCCCAAGCCAGAGGGAAAGAAAAACTCCCCAACAAAGAAAGACACTTATGTCACCTTCCTCGGATCTCAACCTGCTAAGGTCAAGAAAGCAGTTCTGCATGACGTCAACGCACCTGATCCGGTTGTCCCACAATTCCTGGACTAGTCGGAAGTGGCAATCACCTTTGACTGTGCTGATCTTCCGCCTAAGTTGCACAGGTGAGGAAAATACGTCTTAGTCGTTAATCCACGTATTGATGGCTATGGACGGCGGTAGCAGCATTAATATTCTGTATGTCGAAATGCTACGTCGGATGCGGATCTCAGCAACTCAGCTGAATCACAGCTCTGTGATCTCTCACGGAGTTGTCCTAGGAAGACAAGCAAATTCCCTAGGATAAATCACTTTGGATGTTACCTTTGGAACTCCAAAGAACTATAGGACGGAGGAACTTTCCTTCGAAGTGGTCCCGTTCAAGAGCGCTTATCATGCTATATTCGAACGTCCGGCTTACTGGGCTTTTATGGCTTGTACGTGTTACATTTACAATATGATGAAAATCCAGGTCCCAAAGGCGTGATCACCATCAGGGGAGACCCGAAGAAGACGCGAGAGTGTGAAGACGGAAATGTCGCCTTTGCTGAAGCCGTGATGCACGCACAGGAGTACCAGGAGATCAAGAAGACCATTGATCCGTCCGAGATGCCCACGACGAAGAAGGAGGTGACAAAGCCAAATCCGGAGTTCAAGGCATCGGAAGAGACGAAGAAGACGCCGTTGGAGGATGATGACCTCTCCAAGGTGACCTAGATAGGTGTAGGCCTAGATAGCGCATAGGAAAGCGCACTCGTCAAGTTCCTCCAAGGAAATGAGATACCTTCGCATGGCAGTCATCTGACATGACCAGAGTACCTAGGGAACTTGCCGAGCACTCTTAACTCTTAACTTGTCAAACAGTCCCTACAATGTTTTGGCGATGAAAAGCGTAAGGCAATAGCTAAGGAACTAGCCCGAATCGAGTTAGTCGGATTCATCGAAGGGGTCATCCATACTGATTGGTCGTCCAATCCTGTAATGGTCCCTAAAAAGGACACCACTGAATTAAGGATGTGTGTTGATTATACTTCCTTGAACAAGGCTTGTCCCAAAGATCTGTTTGCTCTGCCTAGAGTTGATCAAGTCTTTGATTCTATGGCAGGCTCGGAACTCCTATGTTTTCTAGACGCATATTCCGGTTATCACCAAATTCGGATGCAGGAATCAGACAAAGTCAAAAATTCATTCATAACCTCTTTCGGAACCTTCTGTTTTGTTATGGTGCCCTTTGGGCTCAAGAACGCAGGAGCTACGTACCAGCGCACTATGCAGCTTTGCCTCCACTACCAAATCGGATCCAATGTACATGCATAGATGGACGACATTGCGGTGATGTCCAAAAAGAAGGGAACATTAATTTCTGACTTGGAGGAAACGTTCACCAATCTATGAAAATACAACATAATGCTTAACCCGAAGAAGTGTTTCTTTGGAATACCAGCCGGAAAATTGTTAGGTTTCATCGTGTCTCAAAGAGGCATAGAGGTGAACCGAGACAAGATTAAGGCTATACTCAATATTTCTAGGCCGACACGCCTGAAGGACGTTCAAAGACTAACTGGTTACATCGCTACAGTTAGACAGTTTGTAAGTCGGCTCGGAGAAAGAGCCGCACCACTCTACAAGCTCCCGAAAAAGACCAACAAGTTCGTTTGGACTGACGAAGCTGAAGCTGCACTACAAGTCCTGAAAGTAGTCCTCTCATCTGCTCCTATCCTTGCAGCATCGGAACCATGAGAACCGATGTTGCTCTATCTCGATGCCACAAATAGAGTTGTCAGTGTCGTCATGGTGGTGGAGAGACGAGAGGAAAATCAGGAACACCTGGTGCAGTGTCCGACTTATTATCTCAGTGAGGTCCTAACTGAGTCAAAGCAGCGGTATCTGCACTATCAAAAGCTGGCTTATGGTGTGTTTTTCGCATCTCGTAAGTTATGGCATTATTTTTAGGAACATCCCATTACCATGGTGAGCACAGCTCCCATGAGAGATATAATCAACAACAGCAATGCTACAGGACGGGTCACAAAATGGGGCATAGAGCTCGCTGCTTTTGACATTGAGTATAAACCTCGTACAACAATCAAATCCCAAATTCTCGATGACTTTGTCACTGATTGGACAGAGACAATGGAGAATATGACCGTCCCAGAGTCGGAATACTAGACCTTACATTTTGACGTTGTCTAAGGTGCTCAGGGGCTCGGGGGCTGGCGTGGTGCTCAAATCACCCCAAGGAGATAAACTTTTCTATGTATAGCAGATCCACTTCACGGTGACAAATAACATAGTCGAGTATGAAGCACTGCTGTATGAAATCCGGATTGCTAAGGATATCGGCATCTGACGTTTGATGTGTTACAGAGATTCAGATCTTGTTGCCCAACATGTGTTGGATATCTGTAATGCAAATAAGCACATGGCAGCATATAGAGCTGTCGTGGATGAACTATCTAAATCGTTCGAATGGTTTGAGGTTCAACACATAACGCGAACAGAAAACGAGGAAGCAGATGCACTATCTCGAATAGGCTCTGCACGGAAAAAGTTCCCGGATGGTGCTTTTTTGGAGCACCTCAAAGTTCCCTCTATAAAAGGAGTAGACGAGGAATATCTGACCACATCCGACTCACCTTTAATAGAAGTTATGGCTGTAATTCCTAGCTGGACTCAACCCTACCTCAACTACTTGATAGATGGCAAATTACCCGAAGACGAGGTTCTGAGCCGGCAAATCATCCGACGAGAAAAAGCCTATACTATAATTAGTGGTGAGCTCTATAAGCGGAGCGAGTCTGGGGTCTTTCAGCGCTGTGTATCTCCGGAAGAAGGAGTGGAATTCTTACAAGAAATCCATGAAGGTAAGTGTGGTCACCATGCTGCAGCCAAATCTTTAGTGGCAAAAGCTTTCTGACACGGTTTTTTTCTCGCTTACAGCCAAGGCAGATGCCGAATGACTGGTCAAGACGTGCAAAGGCTGCCAAAAGTACGCCAAACAAGCTCACATTCCGGCTGATCAGCTACGAAAAATACCTATAACATGGCCTTTCGCGGTCTAGGGGCTTAACATGGTAGGACCATTTAAACGGTCTCCAAGTGGATTTACTCATCTCTTAGTGATGGTGGATAAATTCACAAATTGGATTGAGGTTAAACCCGTCACCAGTTGTGATGGAGAAACATCCAGAAGATTTGTCGAGGATGTCATAATCTGATACGGTTATCCGCATAGCGTTATCACGGACAACGGAAGTAACTTCTCTATGGGAGAGCTTGCCGAATTCTACGATGAACAAAATATCCGGCTTGACATTGCGGCAGTCGCACATCCACATGCTAATGGACAAGTTGAAAGAGCAAATGGTTTAATCCTACAAGGCCTAAAACCAAGCCTCGAAGCACCACTACGACGTGCTGCGGGGGCTTGGGCAGAGGAATTACCTTCTGTAATATGGAGTTTGCGAACAACTCCAAACAGGTCTACCGGATACACACCTTTCTTCTTGGTCTATGGTGAAGAAGCAGTTCTTCCTAGTGATTTGATTCACACTTCTCCTAGTGTTGCCGCGTATATGAAGAGGATGCCTAAATTTCTCCACTTAGTCGAAGAAGTTTGTGTCGTTGCTGAGATGAGATCAGCAGCCTATTAGCAGAAGGTACGCAAGTATCATAGCCAGAGAGTCGGAAACCGGTCTTTCAATAAGGGCGATTTGGTTCTCTGGCTTGTCCAGAAAAGAAAACACAAACTTTCCCCAGTATGGGAAGGGCCCTTTTTAGTTAGCCGAGTATTGCACAATGGTTCTTACTATCTAACTGATATGCGGCCAGTCAAAGAAAGACCTGCTACTAAGAAAAGAAAGAGAGTTGGAGGCAGCACAGACCCGGAAGAACTAGATAGACCATGGAATATTGCTTAGCTACATCCCTTTTATTCTTAGATTAACTTTCTTTGTAATCATATATGTGTACATGTTCAATAAGAAATAAAGTATTGGTTGCCTCATTTTTTGGAGCAGTTTGATATTACCATCTTATTTCCAAATGATCATGTCACAGTCGAAAATCCTAGAATACTGGAAAGTACTTTATGCTCATGATTGTTCTGGTTTAGATTTTCGATTCTAAAATTGCTACCTTCGGGTACAAATCTAAATTTTATAGTCTATACTTTGGTTATTTATCTGGTTGCCGGATGCGGGTATTTTCCGAGTAGTGAATTGTTGGTACAAGAAGCCGACTTTGTTTCCGAGTTTAAACTAGTTTAGCAATTGAGCTCCGTTGCTCGGCAAAGTTTCCGTGCTGAAGGTTAGCCGGCTCATGAAAGGGACGAGGCGGAAAGCCAGATAAACGATAAGTACAGACAAAAAACATAAGTTCTTATGTAAACATTTCAGGCACATAAAATTAAAGCCAAAAGTGATGAATAGATATAACAAATCTTAGCAATAGCAAAAGTATTATACTACTTATTTACAACCCGATGTTTTTTCAAAATAACACATTGTTTGTTCTGATGTTCTACGATGCAGGGGAGAGGTAGGAGCTTCCGGCTCACTGGATACATCAGCCTCGCCTTGATATCTCTCTGAGACGTTCAAATTCGATACAGTTTGTTCGTCGTTGGAGACTTCTGCTGTTACCTCAGCAGGTGGAGGAGGCGTCTCCATGCGAGTGAAGAAAGGAGTGTCGTAGCTGGTCAAGTCAGCTACGTGGCACCCATATCCAGCACAGGAGTCCATGATTGCTTTGATGTCTTCCTCCTTTCCGTCTTCATCCACAGTAGAATACCTTCTGGTTACTTGCCAGATTTCCATGCTTCCATGGTGGCTCATAACCATGGTTAGAGCATTCTGCGCTGCGGTTCGCGCGTAGGACATGTTCTAGTCTTGGATGAGCTGGGGCATCTCCTTGGCCTTGTCTCGCACTTCAAAGCTAGACATTGAATGCATGTCTAGAACCTTGAGAACTTCGCCAATATCCTACTTGGGTAAGCCGGCTAGTGCGAGACTTGGCGGAGGCTGAATCCAGTAAGTTCAGAGGACCTGCACATGTAATGCACAATGTTAGTAAAATAAATTCGAGCTCCAAAGAGTCGGAAAAGATATAAAAGTCAGAAAGAGGGAAACATACCGAAGATGATGTCGTCAACTTTGGTCTTCTCCTCTCGTAGGCTCTGGAGTTCAGCCCAGAGTGCCTCGGTGATGTCCTTCTCTCTGAACAAAGCATCGTTGATATCTGAGATTCTTTGATCCTAGGCTTCGATCCTTTAATTGCGTTCGTCGGTGGCCATGGAAGAGGATTCAAGAATCTGAGCAATGCTCCGTTCGTGATATGCCTTCAGCTTGTCCAGCTGTTGACGTAAGTCGGTGTTCTCCACCGCCAGGGTCTTTAGATTTTTGGCTTCTTCAATCATAGCACAGGATTGCTTTACCAATGATGTAGTCAAAAGAACAATAGTTGAATAAAAATTCAACTATGAAATACAAGGCAAGGTTTGAGTACTGGAATGTTTACCTTCAACCTCATCCCTTGACACTTTCAATTGAGAATTTTCAAGTCGGAGAGCTCTAATTTCTCTCCGCTTATTACAAATATTCTTCAACAATTCCTAGTTATATGAAATAACTTTCTATAAGTCAGAATACCCAGAGTCAGAAGTCTACAAAAGACTTGGGCTAATATTTTAACTAATATCAGCACGAGCCTTGGGGGCTACACTAGTTCATTCTTTGGCATCCTAAGGAAGCATAAATCCGGATTGCCTATCCAACTTCATGCTTGGGGGCTAGAGGATATGATATAAAATAGCATAAGGAAAAAAGTGAGTTGGAAATCGACTTACATGATGTTCATGGGTGAGCTTGCTTAAGCTCATGGACACCTCGGTGCTAACCTTCTGGGCAAGGGTTAGTGGGATTACTGGGGGTGGTGGAAGCACTCCGGTTCTCAGCCCCTTGTCACGAAGACGGATCTCCTCAAGAAGTTCGGAGTACTTGACATCCTTCGCTTCTTGTGCCTCCTCCTCGGCTGTAATATTCCGGCTCTCCAAGCATTGTGGAGCTAGTCATTGGATCTCCTCCATAGACATTCGAGTAATGCCAAGCTTGGCAAGACCCGGATTGTTGAGGAGGTTTTCAGCGAAGACCTCTGCCGAGGGATCATTACCCGAAGAGAGTTCACCCTGATCAAAACCTGAATCACCCATGGTGACGTCAGTTTGCGATCAAAGGATCACTGGCTCTGCTAGTTGAGACGGATCTTCTACGACGGTCCGAGATGGAGTAATCTCTAGTGTCACAGAAGGCTGAGGAGCAGGAGCCGCAGAGGGTTGATGGGCAGGAATCAGAGGTGTTGTGGCATGAGAAGTAAAATTCAGCTTTGACTGGTGTAGGGGCTTCGACAAGCCTCCCTTCCCCTTGCCCTTAGTGATCTGTTTAGCTCTGAGGAGGTAGTAGAATAAATAACATTACACCTCGGAAAGAATTATGAATAAGATACATAAACTTTGTGAGGAAAGTCACCTTTTGATAATGGGCACCTTCTGTGTGCCAATAGCCAACGTTGGAGCCTTACGCTTTTGAGTAAAAGTCTCCGGCAGTGGAATCAGTTCCCCATAATCCTGAGAAATCTCAGGAGGGTATCCCTCGAGCGGAGCAAGATCCAACTCAAGGAGGTCAGCATGCTGAAAAGAAGAAATATCTCAGTATTGCGAAAAGAGATAATGATGTAAAGATGAACACATGATTCGAGTTGTTGCTGGAAACTTACCGACACCATAGAATCTTCAGCCGTATGCATGTCCAAAGACAGCCTCAGGATTTTCTTCTCGATCCACTCCCTTATCAGCCACTTGATTTGGGATTCGTACTCCTTATCCGTGTAAGGGTGGGGGCAGATTCGGAGAGTATCCTTCTTGGACGCCGTAATGGAGTGAATAAGCCGGTCTCCATGATGTTCAAGAGGCTAGATCCGGTGTGCCACCCAATAATGAACTAAGCCAGACCCCTTAAGGACCTTGTGCTTCATCAAATATTCAATCTGCCTCTTGGCAAGAAGCATATCGTCATTGAGAGCTGGCACATCTACGTCCTACGACTATTGGGGTGTAGCGGCACCATCGACGAAAGCCGGCAAAGCAGTAGCTTTCCCGGGAGCGGGAATATCCTTATGATAAAAGAAGGTGGATGGCCATTGTTTCACTGACTCACTAGCCTTAATCCGAGGATACACGCGCTCTCTTCTAACAAAAAACTAATGGTTCCGGTAATGTATGGATTACTGGCAGTAAATAGAATTTCTCCAGATATGATAATAAAACCGGAAAAGAGTGAGACTCGGCCTAATGCCGAGGTACCCCTCGCACAGAGAAGCGAAGGAGCTCATCTCTAAGAGTGAGTTCGGGGGAAGATGATGGAGTTGAACTCCATAGTGATCTATGACCTCAGAAAAGAAATCTGAGGGTGGGAAACTCAAACCTCTTTCGAGGTGGGTACCAAATTGTACCCGCTCGTCGGTGTGAGGAGTAGGGACAGTCTGGTCGTAGCCGCTTCGCTAGTTGCTGGCACGGAGGATCCCTTCGTTCTCCATGACGTGGAGCTTGGCGTCATCCAAGACGCAGGGCATCCAGACACCATGGTGGCTCTCCTTCTCTGCTGCTGAAGCCGTCGCTGCCGTCGCCACCGTGCCGGAAGATGAGCTCTCAACCATTTTTCTGTGGACCGGTTACCTGGGATGGGCGGCGTTGGAAGATTGTGGGAGGCATACGAGCTCTGTGTTCGTGGGAGGCATTGGGAGGGAGGAAATGGCGCAAATGCTGGTGAAGAGAAGACAGAGAGAATCTCAGCCCCTTATATCCTTTGTCAGCGCTGAGATTCGTGCAATTTGTACAATAATCGTGACTTGCATCACGGAAGAAACTGGGTAACCCCCACGTGATGATTACACCGCCTCGATCTCCACGCGTGCATTAAAATGACGCCTCGGTTCCGCAAAAGGTAGACCCACCAATGAATGTGCTAACGGGAATGTCTGTCAATGATGTGACTTGACCATGACTAGTGTCAGATTACGTCAGAGACCAAGTTCCGACTTAGTTTGAATGTCGAGCTGGAAACCCGAATAATTTATTCATAGGTCCGACTTGTTTGAGACCCGGAACCTATCCTTTCTTTTCAAGTTTCAGGAACCCTTCAAGATTCTACAAGCAGAAGATCAAGCTAGACGATGATGAAAACTGACGTTGGGGATATACTTTCTGGGTATCCTCACTTTGCCTTACTGACCAGGGTGGCCCAGTTCGGGTTAGAGCATTGCTTCACTGGCAGCCCAGTCAGAGAGAAGAGACGGAGTCCAGTCCGGCTACGGGAAGGCCCGGAAGACTTACCGACATAGGCATGTTATGTTACTTGTAGTTCAGGATGTACTATGTAACCGACTCTTAGTCGTAGCCGGATAGGTCCCTCCTGTATAAGCCGCCCTAGGGTAAGCCTTTAGGGCACCCACACAATAGTCTACAATCTCAACTCGCACAGGGAAAACCCTTGTAACCCATATTTCGGCTCTACCGTATTACTAGATTGCTAGCAGGAGTAGGATCTAGCCAAAGCCAGCGGATTCGAACCTGGGTAAACTTGTGTGCTCACCATCCCGGAACACCGTACGTCTCACACCCCTCTCTTCTACACGCCTCGAGGACCCCCTCATGGCGTACTTGTCATCAATCCGATGACACATGCTCCTTCCCTTGTTGCACGATGTTGCTTCTCGGTACGGGTGCGAGGTAAGGACGGACTCCACCCGTACTGCACCTTGTCTTCTTCTTCTCTATCTTCTTTTGAAGGGCTCCCGACGAAGTTGGTATGACTGGTCGGTACGGGCGGGATGCGCCCATACGGGTGGTTGTTAAAACTTTAGTGTCCTCTTCATGATTTCTTTGCCTCATAACGATGTCGGTACGAGCGGACGGTACAAACACATTCGACTGTACCAGTGCTCATTAAGCATACTGTCAACTTCCTGGAGAATTTTCTACTTCTTCTGAATTGTCACATGAGCAGTACGGGCGCACGGTACAGATAGAGCCGCCCGTACTGCTACTCTTTAAGCTCACTATGAGCTCCGGAACAAGTTATTTTTCTCTGAAAATTATAGTAAGGAACTAAAACATTAGTCCAGCATCCAAACAAAGCAAACATATATTTTTGTTGAGAAGATTTAACCAACATATACAACACATGATTAGAGCAACAAATAATTCTACTTGTCGAAAACAGTCCCAAGCCAACTCTAATAGGAAATCATGCATATATATAAGTGCCAATGCAACATGAATGCAACTAGACTCAAGACTCAAAATTAAGAAAGACACCTAAAAACTTCTGGGTTTCCACTCGGGAAGCGCTTTCTTTAAAGCCATATAGCCAGGCTTAGATGCCATTAAATTACCCACCTGGATCCCAAGGGATATCAACCCGTGGTGTGATGGTACTTACCTCCAGTTGACAGTTGGAGCATCTCATAATAGAGTGCGATCGAAGTCGTACTGATATGGATCTAGCCGATGATCCTTGAGTTTATCCCGATCTTTCACAACGATTAACCTGGATAGGAATTATTCCAACAACGCCAATGAACGTCACCTAAAGAACAGGAACGAATCCAGCAAGTAACATGGAGAAGATCACCACGCCTCAAACCAAACACGACAATCCTTGATGAACACAAGAACCTCCGCGACAATATCAATACAATATATAACACGACATCGCCGTCCCCGGAGGGATGCTCACGAAGCAACTCACACAATAATTTTAGACTAAACAACTGAATTTCAAGATAACCTTAATCTAGAGGGTGTTCCCAGGCATATATGGTCGCCGGAACGTCCGAAAAACGCAAAACGAAAACATGTCTGATACAGTCAGATCTGTCTCAATCTGATGGAAACTTTAGGGCTGGATTATCTGCCCTAGAAGGCCGGATTATCCGCCCCCCATATAGTACGATGCGCCCGAAGTCCATAGCAGGATTTCCGAAACAGGGACGGATTATCTGGGGTCTAGGGTCTGGATTATCCGGGGTATTGAGACGTGGGAGTACTCACTGGAAATATCTTGGAATTATATATCCAACAAGTGCTTATTTGCTTGATTCGGAGTTTGTCTGAGGAATCCACGTCCGTTTTAATTTCAGGACTTCTGTCTGTCCGAATGGAACGTTCCTTCTTCTTGATGATCTCCTTTGTGCCCGCCTCCCGCTCCTCCCTCGCGCATATCGTGCCCATATAATCCCCCTTCAAGGAGTGTTGTCCCCAACGCGTGAGGGTCTTCTCGAAAGGGTGGCATGATATCAACAAAATCATCAGGCGGCTTTGTCATCTTCAAGTCTTGCTTGCCTTCCACTCCGCTACCTCCCTCTCGGTGTGCTTGACTTGAAACAGCCCTTGGTGCCTGCACCTCCTTGCGTCTCCATATGAGCTTTGACCTAGGTGCCACTATCTTCTTCTTCTCAACTCTTGTTGGAACTCGTGGTTGCTGAACATGGACCTTTTTTGCACGACCTGGCATAAGATGAGTAATGCCTGGACGACACAACGGACAAACATATCCATCCTTGCCTCTGTACATTCGTAAAACTGTCCCAACAAAATGCCTCATAGGTGTGTTAAAAAACCTGCTCTTGTTACCCTGCTACACCATGTGCACTGGAACATCAGGAGCATAAATATCATCCGTCTGAACACCTGTGTCAACACAAACAACCTTCTGAACACATGCTGCAACATCCCTCCTCTCAGCAATAAGAGGATACACTTCAACTAGCTTGTCACTAACAAGTTCCACTGGCTTGTCAGCTACAGGCGTAGCTGAAGCAATATCAACATTGTGGCACTGTGCATCATTATCTCCATCCTGCACCTTAGCTACTGTAGATTTTTTCTTAGCCTTGCGCACCTTCGCCTTATGTACCACCAGCTCTACATCAGACTTTATGTGATCATCCTGCATAGGTTTCAAAGTCTGATGTTTGCCACCATGCACAAAAGAATATGTATTTGCTCTTCCAGCATGTGTAGCATTGTGATCATACTGCCATGGATGACAAAGTAATAGCTCACATACCTCCAATGGCAACACATTGCATTCCACCTCATCAACATAGCCACCAACTGTAAATGGAACAAGCACCATGTGAGTAATCTTAATCATACCGCAACTATTCACCCACTCAACATGCCTCGGTTCTGGAATACGTCATTTGGATAAATCCAAAGCTTCCACAATTGTCTTGCTAATGCCATTACAGTAGCTCACTGTCAATCATCAAATTGCATGCTTTGCCCTTGATCATGCACTTTGCCAAAAATAAATTCCATCACTGGCCTCTATCCGCCGTCATACAAGTCTTATCTTGTACTCTTTTGAGTTGTATATACAGCCCACTCAATGGTAAAACATCTTCCACTATAGTTGCAGCGCACACAACAACCTTGTCAACATCAGGTTGCTTCTCTTCAGAAAAATTTGGCACTGCCACGCTGACCTGTTGCACTAGAACAACTGCTGGAGCCTCCTTTACATGAGATGGAATAGACATAACTGCAACCTTGGGCGACTGCTGGACTGCCTTTACAGGCTTAGTACAAAATACCTTACGACGAGGAGACATAAAATAGCCACGTAAAAAATTACTGAAGTACTTCCAAGTTGCATCAACAATATCCTTCTCACACGTCTCCTTATCCCACCAATGAACTATCTCCTCATCCACATGTCGTAATGCAAGAAGCATACATGTAGGATTATCCAAATACTCGTATGTATCACATCTATAAAAACCATTTTGCATATGATATTCCCACAACTCATATTCATCATATGTCGCCATATCATTTTGCGGCCCGAAAGTTGGGGCGCCCAGGCAACGTGCTACCCAAGTTGCCTAAAATAAACCGTGATGACTACAGTTGGTGTGCCAAATACTCAGAGGGTCTTTTTTGTCATGAATTCAACTTTACATTTCAATACAAAATATCAGGCTAACGGCCGACAACTTGAGCCCCCGCTATCAGTTCTCGCCGTTATGTCGCTCCTGTCACTTAGGTGTCAATTAGGCTTGCAGCGTTGGCACCTGCATCCAACGTCTTCTTCTTCCCTGGAGCGGCAATCTGTGGGGTGTCGCAGCCATGGTAGGATGTGGACGAACCTGCTCGGCCCCGCTCTGCTCCCTGTAGGCTTGCAGCGTTGGCGCCTACAGCCATTACGTGTCTTGTTCTTCCCCAGAGCGGTAATCTGTGGTCGCGGCCATGGCGCAGAGCTGGGATATGACGAACCTGCTCGGCCCCGCTCTCCTCCCCATCACGAGTCGGAGCTCGCCCTCACCATGGACGCACCCATGGCATGGTGCGGGGATGAGAATTGGTTCTCGGTGAGATCTGTCACCGTGTCGACCATGCTCGGTTCTTTTTTCCTCCCCTAGAATCCGAGCTCGCCGTCGTCGTGGTTGCACCAGCACCAATTCTGCCACCTCTGCCGAGGTCTCTGTGGTAGCTCAAGTTCTGCCATGTTGGACCTGTAAGCGAATTCAGAGCTGGGAGGCGGCAACCCGTTGTTGAACCTCTCATGAATTTGCTAAAGACTGCGTGTTACTCCAAGGTCTTCGGCTTTTGCCAACATCCACCGCGATGTGAGATCATTTAGTTACTTTAATACAAAATTTCGACCAATTTAACTTGTTGATGTATTCCTTGACAATTATAATATAATCGAGCACTAGAAATATTTTGTAGTGTGCATGAGCATGATCAATAATATAACTGAACACTAGAAATTTTAAGGCAGTCCATATAAAGGAGTAGATTAATATAGAAGGTTCACCAGAGACACCACAGATATATTGTCTTACATGCCACACATAGGTAATAATTAACTAAAACAAAATAAAAGCAGGGGTGGCAGCATGAGGCTGGGACACGGAGATGCCTAGCAGGGCAGGGGCATTAGCAGGAGGCAGGGACAACCTAGTCAATGGGATACAAGCCAGTCCTGACATAATCTCGGAGGAATTTGCCAAAGGCTGCGTGCCGCACCAAGGTAATCGCCCTATGGCTTCTGCATCCGCCTCTGGCAATGCCCACCACGTGCTAGATCATGTTGTCGAGATCCACGTTGATTGTTCTGCCATAGAATGGGCAAAACAGTATCCCCTACGGTAGAAACGGATTAGCCGACAACATAACCACCTCATCACGTAGCGGCTCTTGTTGTCCCTGGATTCCTTGCTATCGTCCACTTCATCATCATCCTCCTGTTGATTTTTAAGAACATAACTTAGAACTCATACATATCATTGAATTGTATTACAACTCAAGATTTAACAACATTTACATGTAACACAATATATATGTGGATATCAAAGAGAAAGCATCTCAGCAATAGTTTGATCAGTTCATATATCATTTCATCTCAACACAATGACAATTAATTGCATCAGAGTATATGTAGAATAAATCTAGGGGCATCATAAGTTTCTTCATGGATGGAGTGGGCAAACCAAGTAATAATTGCACAACCTATAATGTTCTTGTACATCGCCCAAGGTTCGCTGACTCATCCCTGAAAAAATCTGACACCAATGTGTCTGCCTTTCTTTCAGGAAAATTTGAATCATTGGTCACAATAATAAATTGAATTGTAATCGTACAAAACAATATTCAGGGCTATACATAATCAGGTATAAAAACAAGCCTAAATATTGTAATTATAAATAAAACACAAACAATTAATATTTAGGTACATGTTAAAAATACTTATGATCAAAACCATGCATATACATATGCATCATACTAATCATCCAAAGATCAGAAACAATTCAAGGATCATATATGTAGTTCCATATGAGAATAAATCTAGGGCCTCATAATTTGTTTCAGAGATGGAGTTGGAGAACTAAAGTACCAACATCACAACTATATTGTTTGTGTGCATTGCTGCCTCAGGTTCACCAACCCATCCCTAAAACACGACACCATCATATGTGTCTCCCCTTGAACTATTTTGAAGCAAATTTCAATCATCGGCCTCGGTGACAAACTGAAATGTAATTTTTATACACTATGAATGCATAGAATAGATCAAATATCATAGTTCTATGGGATGTAGAATAAAGAGTGCGGCCTCATAAGTTTCTTCAGGGGTGGTGTAAGCGAAGCAAGTAACAATTCCACAGCTTATATGGATCTTCTACAGGGCCCTAGGTTCGCTAACTCATCCCTGAAAAAATCTGTCACCAATGTGCCTGCCTCTCTTTGGGGCAAATTTGACTCATTAGCCACAATAAGAAATTGAAATGTAATCGTACAAAACAGTATTCAGGGATATACATATGCATCATACGATGCATTCATAGATCATAAACAATACAAAGATTATATATATAGGTTCCATATGAGAAAAAATTAGGGCCTCATTTTTTTCAGAGATGGAGTCGGAGAACCAAAATACCAACAGCACAACCTATATTGTGTATGTGCATTGCTGCCTCAGGTTCACTAACCATCCCTAAGAAAACGACACCATCAGATGCCCTTGCATTGTTTTGGGGCAAAATTTAATCATTGGGCTCAGTAAGGAATACAAATGTAATGTTATAGGCATGTTGTGTATCAAAATCAATACTCAACTAGATGGCAGATGAGCAGATTGGGGTTTTGTGACTAGGTGGCACATGCATCAATCGACCGATCAAACCATATATATACTACCCTACTTCAAGAGCAAAATAATATGTACACGATTGAGCAAATCCTATGTATGAATAGTCAAATCTGCGGCTGCGACTAGAGATGCTAGCAATGTAGTACCTCGGACTCCTCATCAGGGACCTCCTCCTCGAACTTATCATTCTCCGTGATTGCGTCGAAGACTTCTTGGACGGCGATGGGGTCGTTGATGTAGAGCACCAGATGGCCTCCGCCTGCCACCTGCCCCCCATCTAGATCTGCCGCTGGCACCACGACGTTGTCGGCCACTTGCTACTCGGCGGTGTGGCTACTGGCTGGACAGATGAGCTTGAACCCTTGACGGCGTGGTGACGAGTGGCGTGCGTGCCCAGAGAAGACACCTTCGCCTGCTTGGCAACGACCGAGCCATCTGTTGCTGCGCCATCAACTGGCTTCATCTCCGGCTTGTCTCCACGCGTACGCTTCATGGCGCACCTAGGGAAGGAGGTAGTGCAAGCGAGGGAGTTTCGGCGCATGCGGTTGGTGCATATTGGGGTCTTGGGACTAGATATACTGGGGGAAATGACACGAGCACATGGAAGAAGAAGGTCGAGCGGGTTTATAAACACTGGACTATTCGTAGTCCTCGAGTGGACACGTGTGGTGGGCGGGGGGCTACCACGATCTCCACCTTTTTTTTTGGGGTTCCCTTTTTTTTTGAAATAGCCATGATCTCCACTTTAGAGGTGCATTGAAAATAGGCTCATGGCAGACCTCAATTCCACTACATGCAAGTGGCGTGGAACCAATTTCTAGCAACATTAGATCTACTGGAGGGGGGCCCTTGACTCCTGGAAGTTACTGGCGGTAGGGCCCAGTTGGAAGTGAGATTGAGAGCGCTGTGTAAAAATGGATATGTCTTATTAAAATCAACTGGCAATAAATTGCAGCGTCCCGTCGACAACCGTGCACTCGATGACCCCGTTGTCCTGTGCATGTGTTGTAGTATTAGTAGTAGTAGTAGCCTTTGTAGACTAGATTAAACGTGACATGACCACTCGATGACTTTTTCCATGGTCGGCATCGTGTTCCCTCTTGTAGAGGGAGACGTCTGTGTTGTCTCACGCTGAGGGAGACGTCCGTGCTGTCTCACGCTGTACTGTGAACGGCACGACGTGTGCAACAATCATTGTTGGATCACCGAGGATCAATGGTTGGTGCGCACAGTCCGCGTGACAACTGTGACAACCAATCAGGGCGTAGCAGACATA